>CM061142.1:73347743-73652783 GCA_030789695.1 Scilla litardierei
CTAGATATATGTAGGACCTTGCTTAAAGTCTAAGGAAATTATCCAAGCATTAAAACATTTTATTCATTCTAGGATAATTGGTACCACTTAAATTCGAACAAGATGTTCTCCAGATAAATTAACTCGAGGGCACTTATCTTCCAACATCTCCCACTTGCACTGATGCTATTTATCTCGGTATCTCATACCGATATAACATATCAGTCACTATGGATGTTCATATGTCAGAGCCTAGAGAATGGATCTGCTAAAACGTATCTATTATGGATTATTGCAGAGTGATATACTATACACACATGATCACACATGGGTGATTCCTACGAACATGTCTCTGGAAATCATCCAACAAGTTTATCCTCTTCTGTATAGCTAACAGATTAGCATATACAACTTAATATTAGATTTATCATTTCATACTAGTCAGCCATACCATAGCATATTCCAATAGTTCTGTGCCATTTCTGTCAAGTACATTATTGCCACCCAAATTTCTATATCTCTGACATACACAAAACCTTTTTAACTGTATGTCACATATAAATGTTCTTAAACCTTGGAATTTTACTTAGCCCAAAATGGAACTAAGCAACATGCTAGCTCCCACTGACTTTGAGAAATTTTTGGTCATACCACTACAGTCAGTTTTTCTAAATCTCATTTAGAAAGTATTAACCAGACCTTTTGTGCTGAATGAGTTAAAAATGAATGGACTTGTGTTAGGTTATTTTACGAGTACGTTATATCAAAATCTGTTTATAAAAGTCTTGAGTTTAACTTACTCAGTCATAACTACCCACACAATCTTTCCGTTTATCTGCATTAATCTTCTAACTTGAAGTTTCACATGCAACCATAACAAGAACTTTTCTTGTGTGCGTATTATAAAGATCATATCTAATGTATATGCGCCTGAAAATGACTTGTTACTTTAGTTTGGTTAAATGTTTTTTGCATGCTCCCGTTAATCGCATCAATCATGTACAATACCATCAACACAGAATGCCACCAGAGTATACACATCAAGATATTTCAGCTCAAACAATGATTTTATTCATAGAAATTGTTAAAAACATTTCCATTCAAAATGACATTCTTTAACTACATTGTTTGAGCACAAAATGCGTCATTTATTCAAAATAAAATCCAGACAATATCATTGATATCTTTGAAGTCCTTGACGGCCCCAGCAGCAACGATTGCTCTCTTTGCTGACCGTTTGAGGATCTTCATCTTTCCACAACTTTAAGCACCAGTAGACAATATACAAATGTTTAGTAAATATACTGGTATCTCATACCATGTATTAAACTTCATGGAACTACATATACTTTATAACAATATTTATACCTGAAAATGAGGCATCACCATGCCCCTTTTTCTCAGCAAGGTAAGCCTTGCAGTTCCTCTTACAGTGTCTAGGTTTATGGCGGTGGAAACACTCCAAATCAGACGACGCCTCCTTCTTCTTTTTCTCCTTCTTTGGACTAGCAGGTTAAGAGATCTGCCTCTTCTTACCTTTGCCCTTGGTCTAATAGGAAGAAGTAGAGCCGACAACCAACATTGGTGGTTCTAGCTGGATTCTCTCCTCGAACTGCCGAAGCACGTTCAAGAGGATAGTGTTGGGTTTTCAGGGACCCTTAAATCTATGTCCGTCCTACGTCAGACGGACGAAAGAAATATAAATAGCAGCGTAAAATAAATTTATTAAACACTTTAATAAAAACACCCTAAGAATATCAAGACCCTAGCCAGGGAATCTATTATCTTGGGGTGGGTCTGACCAACACCAAAGATAGATCTAAAACTAACTGCAACAATATAAATATGAAAGCGTTAAAAACATACCCGAAACATTGCTTCCGTAGAAAACAAAGTGTCGTTTTCAGCAACAACTTTAGCTCCCCGAAGCAAGCCGCCTCTGCACCTTTGAAACTGGTCCACCCGAAGCAAGCCGACACAGCGCCACCGAGCCAATCACTCGTCGAAGAAAGTTTCACTTGAGAGTGATCCGCGTCTTAGACTTTGGATCGAATCCAATCCTCATCGTCGTCTTGCTAGGACGCGAATGAAGGAACGGAAGAATTATAGGAGGAAAGAATAATTTCGTCTCGGATCGAGCATACTCAAAAGTTTTTGTAGCTACTCGATTCAGAGACTTGGTATGTTTTTTTTCCAAGGGGAGTCAGCCCCTATTTATATAGGCGGCTGGACCACTTGCTCTCTCACGAGCAATGTGGGACTAATTAATCTTAGGGAAGAAAATTAAGTTAGTTTGCCTTACACTAAGGCTAAACTTCAACAAATTTTCTCTCCCTCATTGTTGAGCTTCGGAAGTGATACAACCTATCAAATCGAACAGCTATGAATGGCGAATGCATAGAAACAAACGGTGATCGATTCCGACTTCGTTTGACCCCTCAAACGAATGCTCAAAATTAAGAATAAGTCACGAATCGACAGAAAAATGCACTGCAGTGTGGGCCCCGCTGGTGGGGCCCACCGGTAAACTGGGCGTGCCCAAAAGGCATGCCTAGCCTATTTGTTGCTCCCGACCGCGCTGGGCAGGCGGGCTTGACTCAACTGCATTAGTTCATTTAGAACTGTCTGGTCTTAATACTTCAACTTGACTTTCTAAATCTCATTTAGAATGTTGATTATTAAGTATAACCATCCCATTTGTGCTGAATGAGTTAAAACAGAATGAATTTATGTCAGGTTGTTTTGACGAATAAGTTATATCAAAATCCGTTTATATGAGTCTTGATGATAACTTACTCAATCATAACTACTCACACTGTTATTTCCTGTATCTGCATTAATCTTCTAACTTGAAGTATTATATGCAGGCAAACAAGAACTTTTCTTATTGTGCACATAATCAAGATCACATCTAATTTATATGCACTTGGAATATACTTGTTACTATATATTTGTTAAAATACTGACTGCCCCAATCAATCACATCAACTAGAAAAATACTTAACAACTTAGAAAGCCATCAGAGCATACTCATCAAGATATCAAAAAACAATGACTTTAATTAAAAGAAAATTGTTAACAATATTTTCATTCAGACTGACATTCACTCAATCATTGCTCAAACTCTCATCATCTCATTTATTCAAAAATAAAAATACGACTGCATCCTTGATATCTCTGAAGTCCATTGACGGTCCTAGCAGCAATGATTACTCTGATTGCGGACCACACCAGGAACTTAACCCATCCACAGCTTCAAGCACTTGTAGACAATATACAGATGTTTTAATAATCATACTGGTATCTCATAACACGTATTAAGCTTTATGGAAATTAATTTATTCTTTAACAAGATTCGTACCTGAGGTTGAGGCACCACCATGCCCCTTTTTCTCTGCAAGGTAGGCCTTGCAGTTCCTCTTCATGTGTCCAGGCTTATGGTAATGGAAACATTCAGACTCAGACGACGCCCCTTTATTCTTCTTCCCCGTCTTCCCTTTGGCAGGTTGAGGGATCTGCCTCTTCTTACGCTTGCCCTTAGGCTGGTGAGAAGAAGCAGAGCCGACAACCAACACTGGTGAGTTCTTCTCGATTCTCTCCTCGAACTGCCGGAGCATGTTCAAGAGACCTAGAAGTTCCACCTTAGTGTTGTTCATTATAAATCTTGTAATGAACGGGTTAAGGTAGGGGTCAAAGACTTTAGGCTTAAGTCCGTGCTCATCTCATTTTAAGGACAAATCCTAGCTAGGCTGTGTCCTCTACGAACCCGATCATCTTAATCACATGATCCTGGACGGGGCCCGTCATCATCTTCGTTTCCCAAAGGTTGCAGGTGGCCTCGAATCTGGCAGCTCTAGAACGCTTACCATACAATTCTTCTGCATTTAAAAGCATGCTCTGAACATCCAAATGTTCATGCTTTTTCTGTAGATCATTGTTCATTGAGGCCAGAGTAAGGCACTTGGCCTTCTCTACATCCCTTTGCTACAGCTTGTACGACTCCTTCTGTTCATTAGTGGCCTTGTCGTCGGGTTTCTCCAGAGCAGTTTCCGTCAGTACATAACCGATTCTAGCTAACGAGAGAACTAGCTTGATGTTCCTCAACCAGTCCTTGTAATTCGTCCCGTTCAGCACATTCTTCTCGATGATAAACCTAAGTCCTGACTCCATACTGCATTTTAATAGAAGTTTGAATTAGCATATGTTCTTTTATAGTTTAAGATATTTGTGGGAGAGGGATCCAACCACATTGAGCTTCACCACCTTGAGGAGACTCAACAAATTGATCGGCTTTGTAATTGGTAGATGAACTCTTCGTCGATCATATCATATGTGACTCCCTATAAATTTTTGTCCATAGTCACTTATGATCTTGAGGAGACTCAACAAACCATAATGACTAGTCTAGTTGAACCCTTATTTTGATGTCCAAACTTAACTTACACCGACACTCGAGGAGACCCAACGCTGCGGTTTGGGTTAAGACCAGACTCATCATATGTATTATGGAGTCGGTTTCTAAAAGAGACCATGTCATGGCTTGAGGAGACTTAACAACCATGACATGCATCTTTTAGTCTCATAATCCAAAAATAAGGCATGCTACGATTAATCTTGAAAAGTATTTTTAACGTATTAGACTAGTATAGTCGACGGTGTCACATAATCATGATTCGCATCCTTGCGGTCCAGCAGAACACGGCCATGGATTTAACTAGGCTAGGATCAATATCCCCAGTCTAGCTAGGGTGATCCACAACACTAGACAAAAAACACTAGACCGGATCATGGTCCATTTAAGGAAACTCAACATTCATATGTGTGCCATCGGCTAAAAATGGCTTCATTAAAACTAGTTAATCCTATCAACTAGTTGAATCCTAAAATTCGAAATTATTAGGATTGGTTAATAACTTTTATTAGAGTACTTATCAACTATAAGGATTTATTGGTTTCAACGTGCTATCCTACTCATGTATTAGGATTTTAATAAATTCAAATTATAACAACTTATAATATAGCCTTTTATCAAAATTATTATCAGAACGTTTAAAATAATAATTGTTGGAAAGGGCTATCCTAATCAAGAATTAGGAATTTACTTGTTGTAACAATTTATTAAACATAGCTTGTCAATCTAAAAATTATGTCATAAGTTTTAGAAGAATTTTGATGGCTATCCTAAGAGGCTTTCTTGAATTATCAAATAATATGCAAGAAAGTAAAATTACCATTGAAACATGTCAACTAAATTTTATCGCATAAAATTAGCATGCATACTATCAACTTAAAATATCGCATAAAATTAAGTTACTATTTTTTAATAACTATCTCATAATTATATACATGAACAACGAATTAAAATTTATCACATAAATAATTAGCATGCAACTTAAAATTTTATCACATAAATTTTAAGCACAATTTTAAAGCATCTAAAATCTTATTAAGTTGTTCCATGTTCAAGAATTATCTCATAATTTAAAGCATGTTCTTAACAAGCATATTTGCATTTATATTCATTGCAAATTTTAGATTTAATATACCTAGACTCTGATACCAATGTTGGGTTTTGAGGGACCCTTAGGGCATAAATCTATGCCCGTCCAACGTCGAACGGACGATAGAAATATAAATAGCAGCAGAAAAATAAATTTATTAAATACTTCAATAAAAACGCCCTATGAATATCATGCCCCTAGCCAGGAAATCTATTATCTTGGGTGGGTCTGACCATCCCCAAAAATTGATCTAAAACTAACTGCAACACTATAAATATGAAAGCATTAAAAACATACCCGAAACTTTTCTTCCGCAGAAAACAAAGCGTCGTTTTCAACAACAACTTTAGCTCCCCGAAGCAAGCCACCTCTGCACCTCCGAAACTGGTCTACCCAAAGCGGCCGACACCGCGCCTCTGAGCCAATCACTCGTCGAGGAAAGTTTCACTTGAGAATGATCCGAGTCTTAGACTTTGGATCGAATCCAATCCTCCTTGTCGTCTTGCTAGGACGCGAACGGAGTAACAGAAGAATTATAGGAGGAAAGAATAATTTCATCTCGGATCGAGCGTGCTCAAAACTTTTCAGAGCTACTCGATTCAGATACTTGGTGTGTTTTTTCCAAGGGGATCCAGCCCATATTTATATAGGCGGCCAGACCCCTTGCTCGGCTTACGAGCAATGTGGGACTAATTAATCTTAGTGGAGAAAATTAAGTTAGTTTGCCTTACACTAAGGCTAAACTTCAACGAATTTTCTCTCCTTCACCATTGAGCTTTGGAAGTGATACAACCTATCAAAACGAAAATCTATAAATGGTGAACGCAAAGAAACAAATGGCGATCGATTCCAACTTCGTTTGACCTCTCAAACGAATGCTCAAAGTTGAGCAAAAGTCATGAATTGGCTGAAAAACGCAGCCGTCATAAACCCCTTAGGGTTTCTAAAGTGTGGGCCCTACTGGTGGGGCCCACCGGCTAATTGGGCACGCTTAGCCTATTTGCTATGCCAGCCCACGCTGGGCGGGGGGCTTTACCCGCCCGCATCTGTGGGTAGGCTTAGCCCGCCTGGTGGGCGGGGTCCAGCCCGCCTGGCGGGTGGAACCGCCCGCACCTTTGCGAGGTAAGCCCCTCCTTGCGGGCAGGTGCAGCCCCCCTAGCGGGCTGGACCTGACCGCCCGGGCTGGGCTGGCTGGGTGGTCTAGCCAGCACAAATGGGATGGGCGGGCTACCCCGCCCAGTCTAGGTTGGGCTGGGCCAGAACTGGGAAAATGCCCAGTTCTGGCCTTTTAAGATGTTTCTTGAGATTTATAGCTCTGTTTGAGCCGATTTCAGATCCGTTTGAAAGCATGGTTCGAATGGGATTATCCCAAGAAGCCATGTAACCATTTCTATGCCTTTTGTAATTTAAAATATTCTAGTAAACATTTTATAGTATATTTTTAACCGTTTTGCATCATATACAACAATCCCTTATAGCATTCTACTAATGCTAATATCGTAAACATTTTGCGACATCATTAAATCCCATTAAATATAGACTTATTATCACAAACTCTTTGTGACTTCAATTATTCTCGTGCACCCGAGTGCACTCCTCCTGAATCCTTCCTATTACTAAGACGCAAATC
This sequence comes from Scilla litardierei, assembly GCA_030789695.1. NCBI lineage: Eukaryota > Viridiplantae > Streptophyta > Magnoliopsida > Asparagales > Asparagaceae > Scilla > Scilla litardierei. The sequence continues at coordinate 73,354,854 of CM061142.1, forward strand.
AAACTCGGTGTGAGACCCTACAGCCTAACCCTACTATAGGTTGGGGCTCGAAACCTTTAGACGATAGTGACCACGAGCAGCAGGTGTCGCCGTTGTTTCGGCGTCATAATTACGTTATTGACCCATTGACAAAAGAGTCGTCGGGATTACTCTGACTGTGTCAATGATGAATACTGCAGTTTTAGTCCCTTCGTCATAACTATGTCACTGCATAGCCTAGAGTATGGTAAACCGTCAACCCTACTAGCTAGCACTGGTCAGCATACTTTGATCTTTGGTATGTCCATGTTGTACTTCCTATAACATACCATGGCCGAGGTTTAGCACAAAGAACCGTACTGAGCCTGTGACACTAACTTCCACTTAACAGAAGATACAAATCCAATCTTAGTCATTACTTACCTTATACGCTTCTAGTGTCACCCAACCTAAGACCTTTCAATGAGTGAAGACTCGAGGCTAGATCTTAGATCTAAGTGACACCGTTCACGCACAGGTTCGTATAATGACCTCAAGTCTAAAGGACCAACCAACTTATCATCACTAGAGAGTTATCAATGACAGTTTAATTAAGGGTAACCATTTGATAACTCTTTATTGGGTCGTTCAGTAGACTTATTCTCCAATGAGCACATGTGACTTGTCTCTGACTTCACCAGGTCGAATGATTATGAGATCATCATTACCCTTTAGGATAAGACAAAAACACAATGGTCTGTCCGATGTGTCGATATCCTTTTCACGATACATCTATGACCGTGAACGTTTTAAGACTCAAGTTCCTATTGGTCATTCGCTTCCCATAATCGAGATCTTCATCTTGATACGTGTATGACCTTACTTGAAGTCTAAGGAAATTATCCAAGTATTTAAAAAACATTTTAATCATACTAGGATAATTAGTACCATTTATATTTGAACAAGATGTTTTTCTCGATAAATTACCACGAGGGCATGTATCTTCCTACAGATAGGGAGTTCCACCTCAGTGTTATTCATTATAAAATTTGTAATGAACGGGCGAAATGTAGGAGTCAAAGAGTTCAGGATAATGTGAGTGGTCATCTCATGATCATGGACAAATCCTAGCTTAGCTGCGTCCTCAACGTATCCGATCATCTTGATCACGTGGTCTTGGACGGGGCATGTCGTCATCTTCATTTCCCAAAGGTTGTATGTAGCCTTGAATTTCGTAGCCTGAGACTGCTTACCATATAACTGCTCCTTATTCAAAAGCATGCTCTAAACATCCAATTGTTCATGCTTTCGTTACCATTCATTGTTCATGGAGGCCAGAGTAAGACACCTTGCCTTCTTTGCATCCTTCTACCATATCTTGTAGGACTCCTTTTCTTCTTCAGTGGCTTTATCGTTCGGTTTGTTTGGAGCAGGAACTGTTAGCATATAACCAATCCCAGCTAACGAGAGGACCAGTTTGATGTTCCTCAACTGGTCTTTATAGTTAGTTCCATTCAGCACGTTCTTCTCAATGATAAACTTTAGTCCAGGCTCCATACTGCATATAATAGAATTATCTTGAATTAGCATGTATTCTTTATAGTTCAAAAGGTTTTTATTAAACTATATTCTCCCACTATTTTAAGGATCAGTTTAAGACATAATAATGAACGAATTCATTAATTAAAATTTGTGGGAGAGTGATCCAACCACCCTGACTCACCCAACCTTGAGTGTGCTCAACAAGTTGTTTGACTTTGCAGTCTGTAGATGAACTATTCATCTGTAATATCATATATGACTCCATATAGGTTTTTACCCCTAGCCACTTATGATGATGAGTGTGCTCATCCAAATCACAATGACTAGGCTAGTAAGACCTTTGTTTTTGTGTCTAGCCTAACTTACGCTGGCGCTCGGTATATGCACGACGTGATGGTTTGGGTTAAGTTTAGACTACATCACATGTAATAGAAGTTGGTTTCCTATAAGGTGGCCATGCAATAGCTTGAGGGTGCAAAACTACTATAACACGAAACCTATAGTTGCCAAACTCCAAAATAAGGAGGCCTACGATCAATTTTGAAGAAGATTTGTAACGTATTAAACTAGATGTAATCGATGATTTCACATAATAATAATTTGCATCCTTGTGGTCCAGCAGTACACAGTCCTAGGATTTGGCTAGGCCAGGATCACTATCCCCAGTCGAGCTAAGGTGATCCACAACACTAGTTACAAAAACGCTAGACACCTGTTCACGATCATTTAAGGATACTAATTATTTGTATATGTAATACCGATTTAATATAGCTTCATTAAAACTAGTTAATCATATCAACTAGTTGAATCCTAAAATTCAAAATTATTAGGATTGGTTAATAACTTTTATTAATGTCCTTATCAACTATAAGGAATGATTTTTCAGGGTGCTATCCTAATCATGTATTAGGTATTTAAAATACAAGTTTAAACCATAGCACATCCATCTAACATTGTCTTATAATTTTCAGAAAGCTTTTAATGGCTAACCTAAAAAGTTTTCTTGTGTTATCACATAATGAACAAGAAATTAAATAACCATTAACAAATACTAAAAGTTTATCACAAAAAATTTTAGCATGAACACTTGCAACTAAAAATTATCTCATAAAAATTATGTTACAACAATTTTTAATAATCATCTCATAATTATTAGCATGAACATTAACAACTAAAATTTATCTTATAACGTTTAGCATAGAAACAAGTAACTTAAAATTTTATCTCATAAATTAAAGTTGCAAAAAATTTATTAATTATCACATAATTATTAAATCTAAATATTCATATTATTATCATGTTTCTAACAAACATTTTATGCATTTCAAATCATTTGCAGAAATGAGATCAAAGTAGACCGAGGCTCTGATACCAATGTTGGGTTTCGCTGGACCCTCAGAGCATAAAAACTACGTATGTCCTATGTCGGACAGCCGATATAAGCAGAAAAGGGCAGCGGAATAAAATTCATTAAACTATTTAATGACAACCCTAAGGATTTCATAAACCCTAGCCATGAAAATCTACTATCTTAGGGTGGGCCTGACCAACCCCAAAGCCAAATCTAAACTATTGCAACATATATGAAATCATAAAATAAAAGACATACATGTTACTCTTCTACCACGTGAAGCGTCGTTTTCAGCAACTTTTCTTTACTCCCGGAAGTGAGCCGACTCTGTGCCTCCAAGACTCGACCACCCGAAGCAAGCCATCACCGAGCCTCTGAGCCAACCACTTGTCGAAGAAAGTTTCACTTGAGCAGGATCTACATCAAAGATTTTGGATCCGATCCAAATCTCCTCATCGTCTTGCTAAGACTCGAACGGAGGAACATAAGAATTTTAGGAGGATAGAATAATTTTAAGTTTTAGTTCAAGCGTGCTTAAAACCTTTTGGAGATACTCGAAACGAAGACTTGGTGCCACTTCAAAGGGAAGGCTTAGCCATCTGTTTATATAGAGAGCCGGTCCACTTCCTCGTCTCATGAGCGATGTGGGACTAAATTAAATAGAGGGAAGATTAATTGCAAGTTTGCCCTTCACGAGGGCAAAACTTCAACGAATTATTTATCTCTCACCGTTGAGCTTTGTAAACGATATCATATATCAAATTGAAGAGCACTGAATGGTGAACGCATAGAAACAAATGGTGATCCATTCCGAGTTCATTTGACTCCTCAAACGAACGTTCAAAGTTGCACAAAAATCACATTTTCGGAGCAAAACGCAGCCGTCATTCAGAAAATAGGTATCCCAATAAACTGGGCCCACCCGCGGGGCACACCCACTTGGGTGCATTCGCCCGCCAGGGCAGGCTGGGTGCCTGCTTGAGCGAGCTCGACCCACCCGCCTTGTGGGCGGGATTAACCCCGCCCGCCTAGTTGGGGTTTGCCCAGTTCTAGTCTTTTTGACTTTAACTTGATCATTTTAGCTCCTTTTGAGCTGATTCCGGATCCGTTTGAACACTGGTTTTGACTGGGACTATCCCGAACCCCATGTATACCTTTTCTATGCATTTATTATTTAAAATATTCTTGCAAACATTTTACAATTATATTTTAAATTCTTTTGCATCATATGCAATAATGCCTCAAAGCATTCTCCTAATGCTTATATCGTAAACCTTTTTCGGTACTATTAATTCCCATTTCATTATCTTAGAATTTATTGTCATAAACCCTTTGTGACACTACTAATTCCCATGCAACCGAGTGCACTCCTCCCAAATACTTCTTGTTACTAAGACGCAAATCCAACTCGGTGTGAGACCCTACAGCCTGACTCTACTAAAGGTTGGGGCTCAAAAACCCCTAGACGATAGTGACACGAGCAGCAGGTGTCATCCCTGTTTCGATAAGATTATTACGTGATTGGCTCATTGACTAAAGTGTCATCGGGGTCACTCTGACTGTGTCCGTGATGAATACCGCAGGCATAGTCCCTTCATCATAACTATGTTACTACTTAGCCTAGGGTATGGTAAACTATCAACTTTACCAGCTAGCTCTGGTCAGTATGCTTCGGCCTTTGGTATATCCATATTGTACTTCATACAACATACCCCGTTCGAGGTTTTTCACAAAGAACCGTAATGAGCATGTGACACTAACTTCCCATCAACGGAAGAGAATCCTCTCTTGATCACTAATCCCCTCGTACGCTTCAAGTGTCACCCAATCTAAGACCTTTCAATAGGCATTGCCTCGAAGCTAGATCGTAGATCTAAGTGACGCCATTCATGCACATGTTCATACAAAGACATCAAATCTTAAGGACCAACTTGCCTATCATCACTAGAGAGTTATCAATGACAGTTTAGTTAATGTTAACCATTTGATAACTCTTCATTGGGTCGTTCAGTCAACTCATTTTATAATAAGCACATGTGTCTCGTCTCCGACTTTGCCAAGTCGAATGATTATGAGATCATCATCACCCTTTTGGTTAAGACAAAGACACAATGGTCTGTCTGAAGTACCGATATCCTTTTCTCGACACATCTATGACCATGAATGCTTTAAGACTCAAGTTTCTATCGGGCAGACACTTTCCATAATCGAGATCTCCATTTAGATATGTGTATGGCCTTGCTTGAAGTCTAAGAAAATTATCCCAGTATTAAAACATTTTCTTCATGCTAGGATAATTGGTACCATTTAAATTCGAACAAGATGTTCTCTAGATAAATTGCCTTGAGGGCACATATGATTGTATTACATACAAAGCACAACACCCTTATGCATCCATTTCACATATTAGGCATAGTTGGTGTATTCGACAGCTCTCTATTTAGTGCTATGCGTGGTTCCTTGGTAACCTCTAATGTATTCCGGGAAACTACTAATTAATTCTTCTAAAAGTCAAATTAGTCGACTAATTCATGAGCTCTAGCCGATTAATCCATGTATACTATCAGCAATTGTAATGATTAGTCGGCCATTGTATGTTTTGCTAGTTGAATAATTAATTGCTAGTCAACTAACAAATGCTATCTAGTCGACTAATCAGTAAAAATCTTGACAGAATTTGTGTTTTATTGTTTTCTATTTTTACTTTAGTTTTATTATTTCTTGTGGAGTCTCACCCAACTCATTTGACCTGGGTTAGGGGAGTATTAGGGCTAATCTCATGGACCCAACAAATATAAGTACTAATAAGTTTAATGATTTTATTGTCACTAACCAAAGAAAGGAAAATGGATTTTGGATAGCGGTTGTTGTAAGCACATGACTAGTAACCCCGAAATGCTAACTTCAATCTAAAATAAAAACACATGAGTTGTGACTTTTGGTGACAATAACAAAGAGGAGGTAATTGGAATTTGAACAATCGGTACCATTTATAAACCATTAATTGAAAATGTCTTAATAGTAGACGGTCTTAATCACAACCTAATTAGTATTAGTCAATTATGTGATAAAGATTATAATGTAATGTTTGATAAAGGTGCATGCTTAATTTATGATACACTCATGAAAAATACTCTTTTAAAAGGAAAAAGAAAGAATAATATTTACATATTTTCAATGAAATGCTTTAATTCTAATTTATATTTAGTAGCTTCAGCAAATGGTCATCTCTTATGACATATGAAATTTGGTCATGTAAGCATAAAGACCATAACCATGATATAAAAAAATGGTTTAGCTAAATGATTACCTAAATTAAATTTTAAACTAGAGCATTTGTGTGATGCATGCCAATATGGCAAAATGCATACGAGTTCATTCAAACTTAAGTATACAATTTCTATAAAGAGACCCTTAGAACGTTTACATATGGATCTCTTTGTTTCCTCTAGGGTTGCACAATCAAGTGATAACACGTAAGCATTTATCATAGTGGGTGACTTTTCAAGATTCTCTTGGGTAATGTTCTTAAAACATAAAATGAAGCATTTTCTGAGTTTAAAACTTTTTGCAAACGTGTTCAAAATTTACTATCTTCAAAAATTATTTCAACTAGAACAAACCATGGGGTGAATTTAAAATGATTTGTTTGAAGAATTTTTCAACACACATGGCATTACGCATAATTTCATTTTTCCTCGAGCTGCTCCATAAAATGGAGTTTTTGAAAGGAAAAACGGGACTTTACATGAGTGTGCACGAACAATGCTATGTGAAATTAACATTCCAAATTAACTTTGAGCGAAGCTGTCACTACGGCTTCTTATGTACAAAATAGAGTTCTTATTAGCTCAAATTTAAATAAGACTTGTGATGAACTTAAGTTTGATAGAGTTCCAAATGTCTCCTATTTTAAAGTAGGTGGATGTAAATGCTTTATCTTAAACACTAAAGATAATTTGGATAAATTTGATCCCAAATCAAATATTGGAATTTTTATTGGTTATTCTACTAGAAGTAAAGCATACAAGATTTTCAATAAAAGATTATTAACCATTGAAGAATCCATGCATGTGACATTTGATGAAACTCCAAATAAGATTACAAATATTGTTGAAAATGAAGAAGAAATGATTAATGATTCAACAGATAAATTGAATATTAATGATGATGCATATGATGACACTATGACACCTAAAAAGACTTTAGCTAAAGCTTACACTGAAGTAACACATCACCCCCTCACACAAGTTATTGGTAACATAGGTGATCATGTAAAAACTAGGTCACAAATTAAACACATGCAATATTATGCTTTTATATCTAGCATTGAGTATAATAATGTTAAAGATGCTTTTGGAGATAGCTTTTGGATAATATCCATGCAGTAATAGCTTAACCAATTCAAAAGAAATGAAGTTTGGGAACTTGTACCAGGACCAAAAGACCACCAAGTCATTAGAAGAAAGTGGGGTTTTAAGAATAGGCTTGATAAAGATGGACAAGTCCTATGAAACAAAACAAGGTTAATTGTTCAAGGCTACAACCATGAAGAAGGTTTAGACTTTGATGAAACTTTTTCTCCAATAGCTAGTCTTGAATCAATTAGTATGTTATTAGCATGTGCTCACTACGTGAATTTCACATTTTTTTCAAATATATGTAAAAATACATTTCTAAATAGTTATATTAAAGAGGAAGTTTATATAAAATACTCCTCAGGATTTGAGCACGAGAAATTTCCAAATAATATTTTTAAACTTAAGAAAGCTTTATATGTTATAGGATAATTGGACTCAAGAGAATAGAGATAAGCTATTCTAGTCAAAAGGATGAGTAACCATGGCAATTGGCCATGGTTCTCTATATATTAAGTTGAGAAAGGAGGAGAAGGGACTCAAGGAGACCAAGGGTCCCCATTACTCATAGTAATGGGGACCAATGAGTGGGTAATGAAGGAGGGGAGGCCAAAGGCCTCCCTCATTCATAACACTCCCCCTTACCCATTCATCACTTTGGTCTCAGCATCTGATGCCAAGAGGGGTGGATACTTCTGGATCCAGAGTAAGTGTGTTTGCCTCGTTAAAACCTTAGCTGTGGAAAACCCAAAGGGAAAACCCAACAGCTTAAGGAAAAAGAGTGCAACCCACAGGTTACTCCCCCTGATCCGTACAAGCTTCAGGCTTGCAGGTCTTTCAATTGTCGCATACCAATGTTCTTTACAAGCTTTACAAAAGTACATTTCGGCAAAGACTTAGTAAAAAGATCAGCTAAGTTGTTGCAGGACTGTATCTGCTGAACTTCGATCTGCTTGAGCAATGCACGCAGCGTTGTCTTCAAACAGTACGGTAGGCTCCAAACCACTGGTCTTCAGGCCAGTAGATTGAAGAATGTGTTGGACGACGGATCGTAGCCAATAACACTCTCTGCTCGCTTCATGGATCGCAATTAGTTCTGAATGGTTGGATGATGTAGCAGTTGTGGTTTGCTTTACCGATCTCCAGGAGATAGCAGTACCTCCGTAGGTAAATACAAAACCTGTTTGAGATTTTACCGTGTGCGGATCAGAGAGATAACCTGCATCAGCATAACCAAACAATTTGGGGGAGGCACCTCTCTGGTAGTAAAGTCCAAGATCAATGGATCCCTGAAGGTATCGCAGAAGATGCTTTACTCCGTTCCAGTGGCGCTTTGTGGGCGCTGCACTGTGTCTGGCTAGTAGATTAACTGTAAACGCTATGTCGGGACGCGTACAGTTAGCCAGATATAGAAGTGCTCCAATGGTACTGAGGTAGGGTACTTCAGGACCCAGTATCTCCTCCCCCTCTTTCAGTGGCCGGAAGAGGTCCTTATGTACATCTAGTGATCTTACGACCATAGGGGTACCTAAAGGATGACATTTATCCATATGAAACTTGCGTAGAAGTTTCTTTGTATAATTAGATTGGTGTAATAGGATTCCACCTCTTAGGTGTTCTATCTGTAAGCCAAGACAATACTTTGTTTTGCCTAGGTCTTTCATTTCAAAAGTATGTTTAAGGCTTTCAGATATCTCTTTGATCTCTGCAGGAGATCCTATGAGAATTAAGTCATCTACATATACAGCTATGATGACGAATCCTGTTCCCGTTCTTTTGATAAAGATACACGGGCAGACTTCGTTATTCGTGAATCCTTGCTGTGCAAGGAAATCACTAAGTCTGTTATACCACATCTTTCCTGATTGTTTTAGACCATATAATGATCTATGTAGCCTTACAGAGAATACGTCCCGAGGTATCTCTTTCATCTTTGGGGGTAGATTAAACCCATCAGGAAGTTTCATATAGATATTTTTATCTATATCGCCATATAGATATGCAGTCACAACGTCCATGAGCTGCATTTCTAGGCTTTCCAGAGAAGTTAGGCTGATTAAAAATCGGAAGGTGATCGAATCCATGACCGGGGAATACGTATCTTCGTAATCAATTCCCGGTCTTTGGAAGGCGTGCCTTATAGCGAACGATCACATTATTTTCATCTCTTTTTCTTATGAAAACCCACTTAAATCCCACAGGTTTTACACCTACTCATAGTAATGGGGACCAATGAGTGGGTAATGAAGGAGGGGAGGCCAAAGGCCTCCCTCATTCATAACATTATATGGTTTAAAACAAACACATAAAGCATGGTATGAAAGACTAAATAATATTCTTCTAAATTTTGAATATAATGTAGGCTAAGTAGACACAACACTTTTTATTAAAAGAATTAAAAAATATATAATTTTTTTTCGAATTTATGCTGATGATATAGTTTTTGAGTCTAATATTGAAACTTTGTACACAGAGTTTGCTAAGATTATTCATGATGAATTTGAGATGAGTCATATGTGTGAGCTTAAATTTTTCCTCGGTCTTCATATAAAGTAACTCGATGAATGCACTTTCATCCATCAAGGAAAGTATGTTAAAGAACTTCTAAAGCATTTTGGGATGGAGAATTCAAGTGGCAAAGACACTCCTAAGGCTATGTCTACTTCACTTGAAAAGATCCTTTTAGTACGAGTGTCTATCAAAAGACTTACGGATGTATGATTAGATCTTTACTTTATTTAACTGCAAGTAGATCAGATATCATGTTTAGTGTTTGTCTTTATGCTAGATATCAAGCTGACCCGACAGAACCACATTTAAAAGATGGAAAATATAAGTCCATAATAGACTATGATTTATTTTATCCAAAAGGAAGCACACTTGATCTCATTTCTTACAGTGATGCTAACTTTACAGGTTGCAAAACCAGTAGGAAAAGCACTAGGGGAACTTGCCATTTCTTAGATTATTCCCCAATGTTCTGGTTTAGCAAAAAGCAAAATTCAATCTCATTTTCTACAACCAAGACAGAATACATTACTATTAGTTTAGCATGTTCATAAATTCTTAAGATGAGACAAACCTTAGCGGATTATGGAAGTATGGAATTAAGTGTTTTACTTCACCAATTTTTGTGTGATAATAATAGTGCGATTAGTCTAACTAAAAATCTAGTGAATCATTCTAAGAATAAACATAATGATGTTCGTCACCATTTCTTAGATGATCATTCTACTAAAGGTGATAATGAATTAAAGTGCATTCCAACTGAACATCAAATTACATACATTCTCACTAAAGCACTTAAAATTGACACAGTATTAAACTTAGAAGAGAACTAGGTATAATAAGTGAGAATGAACTACAGAATTTTTGACATAATGAATAACGATAGATATTGTGTCACTCCTATCCTTTTTGTTAATGACAAAGGAGGAGAAATAAGATGTCATAAAAATGTAACAATATAAAAAATGGGAGATACGCACAATGGGAAAAAATATTAATATATAATAATTTGACAAAGGGGAGAGAAAACAAACAATGTATTTATTTGAGAAAATAATAAAAAGAATTTATATTTTTGAGTGACTTACTTCAAAAGAAGCCATTATATTTTTGGGTAACTAGTTTAAAATGCAGGCAACTTGCTTAAAATGTGCTAAATGAATGTTCACACAAATCCGTGATACATAGGATACATAAATGAATATGCTTATTACTAACATACAATTTGCATGATTCATGTGGAGCTTTAATACGTTTGTTATATATATATGCATGGATCTTTTATAGGGGGAGTGAATACATATTTTATATTTTATGTATTATATGTTCGTCATCATCAAAAAGGAAGAATGTTGAATATTGAGTCACTTCAATAAATGTTTGATGATGAGTAAACAGATTTGTGTGCTAATAAACTATGAATGCAAATTTAAGATGAAAAGAACAAAGATATGTGAAGTGAGCAAAGCTATGAAATAAATCATCCAAAGAATCAAGACAAGACTTGAAGATTTCAACACTACATCAAAGAAGACTCCAGGCAAAATTATTTATATTGATATATTTACTCTTGTCTTTGATTAAAATGTTAAAGCCTTGATGAAGCACACACACTTAGGATTTTATAGAAAAGGTTTTGAAGAAGTTTTGAAAAGGTTTCAATCCAAAGGTTTCATGGCCAAAAAATGTTTTAAGGTTATTAGTCAACTAATAAAGCTGGAAATTAATTTCTATCAGAATGTCAGAATTTGTCTGCCAAAGTTCTATTGATAATCGACTAATACTTAGATTAGTCGACTAACAGATGATCACTAGTCGACTCATTCAAAATAGAGAGTTTTGAAGCTTTCTGACCTGACTGACTAGTTGACTAGAAGTAAATGACTAGTCGACTAATAAGTCATTAGATAATCATTATATTCTAGTCGACTAATCAACTAGCAGTTGGCCAGAATGGAAAATCTGTAACTAACCATTACTAGCCATTTTGATGGAGTTTTTTGAGAATTTGATTTTGCGTTTTCTTGATCTATAAATAATGGTAGATTCTCTGGGTCATTAAAATTACTAAGGTCTGTTATAACTCATCATCTGGGGAGGAACCTCCAGCTCTTTATTTATAGCATTAGAGGAGCGTACATAGATAAGATACAATGGATATGGTCTTATCTATAAGATAAGCCGTGATCCCAACCAACTCGGTATTATCCCTACACAACACTCCCCCTTATCCAGCCATAGGTGTGGACTCTGCTCATCAATACTTTAGGATTCTGAGCGTAGTAGGAGTCTCACATGGACTGGATACTTCAGGATCCTGAGTTGGTGATGTTTGCCTCGTTAAAACCGTTAGCTATGAAAAACCCTGTGGGAGAAATCATAGTTAAAGAAAAGGAGTACAAACGCTCTCTAACTCCTCCTGATTTATACAAGCGACTCTGCTCATGAACACTTCGGGATTCTGAGCGTCCAAAGGGGTGGATACTTCAGGATCTAGAGTTGATGTGATTTGTCTCGTTAAAACCTTTGGCTATGGAAAACCATTTGGAAAAAACCATAGCTAAGGAAAAAGAGTACAAACTCCCCCAACTCCCCCTGATCTATAAAAGCCCTTAAGCTTTCAGATCTCTTAGGCGTATATCATCACTCCTATTTACAACATTCCGAAATTATTCATAGATTACAAATATCACAACTATTAAGTAGCTGCTGAATACAAAAACTCTGGAGCGGTGTGCTAAGTTTTGTCGCCTCTGATGTGGTCTTCAGACTATGTGGTCAGCTCCACAATACCAGCCTCTATCCCAGTCGTCATGGGATGTGATGTACCACCAGGCACCCTCAAATACACCATTAGTGTGGTGAGGATCTCGGAATAATAGGATGATGTTGCCTTCATAATTTTGTTTGCAGATCTGCAGTAGATGGCCATCCCACTGTGTGTACCCAGTCTGTGATTTCTCAGTATATGGATCAGACCTGTAACCTGCATTTGCATAAACATGGAGGATGATACTTTATAATGTAAGCCAAAATCTGTCGACCCTTGGAGGAAGCGCAAAAGATGCTTAACTCCGGTCTAATGGCCTTTGTTAGGTGCCTAACTATCTCTGGCTAATGAGTTTACTGCAATTGCTATATCGGGACGCATGCAGTTAGCCGTTCCTGATTGCACTTAGATAAGGGAATTTAGGACTAATTATATCCTCCCCCTCTTCCAGCGATCGAAATGGATCTTTTTGTACATCCATAGAGTGTACTGCCATAGGTGTACTTTGGATGACGATGGTCCTTGTAATTTCTTCAACGCACTCCTGGGTGTATGTAACAGGATTCTATTAAGATAATAAATCTGTAAGCCATGACTTAATTTATTATTGCCTAGGTCTTTCATTTCATGTTTAATAGTCAGGCTTGAATAGATATTTCTGTTTTCTCTTCAGTAGATCCGATGGGATTTAAGTTGTTTACAACTATGATATCAAAACCTGTTCTTTGCTTAGATGCAAAGACAACCGTTAGTAAGAATCATTGCTTTGTCAAGTGATTCTCTTGGTTGTACATTATTTATTATTCTTATTGTTTTTCTTCAATAGAATAGACGTCCTGAAGTCTATTCAGGCATTTAAGAAAATGTGGAATTTATCTTTACCAAGATATCCTTAAAGGTATGCCGTCACAACATCCAATAATAGCATACCCAAAATTTCCTTTGCCAAATCGTAAGGTATTCGCATCTGATAACTTAGGAAATCTGATGTATCATTTATGAGTCATGCTCATTTTAATTTGTTCATTCCATAGTTTCAGCGAATTTTCCTTGGGCTATAGGTTGTACCATATAGCATACGATTTTGTATTTATTTTTCTTATGTGTGCAATACTTAATTTTGTAGGAAGATGTATGCCCTTGCGGCATTTATCCCAAGATAAACATCGTGTTCTAATAATTATACAGTGCAAATTGTCCTAGTTATTGTGAAGGGATAATATCGAGTTAGTTAGTCGGTTGGGATCACGGCTTATCTTATAGATAAGACCGTATCTATAGATAAAGGACTGGGGGTTCCACCCCAGATGATGATTCATAACACGTTCCATGGCCGTAAGTTGAACGCCCCCGAAGGGGGGCAGCCCTGGCCGTAAGTCGAACCCCCCCGAAGGGGGGTGGCCCCCTCGCCGTAGTTGAACCCCCTCGAAGGGGGCGTCTTCCCCTTGCTGTCGCACGACGGCAGTACACCGAGGGCAGCGGCGGCTAACCCTAGCCGCCGCCTCAACCCTATTTCCTTTGGGCCCGAAGCCCAGACAAAAAAAGAAATACAGCCTTGTGGGCCTCAGGCCCGCAGGACTAATATTTAAACAAAAGAAGAAGGTTAATGACTGCGGGCTTCAGGCCCGCAGGCCAGTCTTGTTTCAAAACAAAAAAAACAAAAAACAAAAAAGGGAGCTAAATAAGCTTTAAAAGGGCTTTTTGGGGGCTAAAAATTAATTAAAAATGGCGTTTTGGGCCTAAAATTCATGAAAAATCACGATAAATTATGGGGCAATTTGGGGACATTTGGGGATAAATTGGGGATAATTTAAAAAGGAAAATTTCTTCTTTTTTATGAAAAACATGTTATATTTTGGGCTTTTTTTTCAATCTTTTTGAATAAACCCAAATAGCACAACCCTTGCATTATGTGTTGTAGAATCATAACTATATGCTTCGCATCATTTTTGGCTTATTCTGTGGATAAACTATGTTTGGTTGTGCAAATATTAATACTTAATGATTAGGAAGATCATGCGACCGCTCTGCCGTTAGTCAGCTAACCTAACGGTGAATGACGTTGCCCAGTGGTCCAATAATTATTAAGTAATTAAATTGTTTATCCTTTCTGTGAATATAAATGCCTGTGATGAAAATTTCTGATGAAAATGTCTGATGAAAATGTTTGATGAGCACAAATTTTTGCATGGATGTCTAATTGCGGTTTTGGATCGGATGTTTAAGTCCCACATTTTATTTCCTGCACTTTTCTTTTCCTTTTGAGAGAAATTGTAGTGAGGAATTTATGTAAATGTCCAAGACCGTAGACCACTTTTCATGCAGACGGAGGACACAATTGAAGCTAAAGATCTTATATGGGACCCACGGGGTTTCTAAAGTTGTAATTTCTTTTTTAAGCTTTCATTTGTGTAATATGGACTGTAATGGACTTTGGACTTTTTATTTACGTGGGACTGGCTGATCCACGCAATTAGCTCTTCATATAAAAATTGCATCCGCATGAAAATGTTTATTGTTTAAATTATTAATTCATGCAAATTTGTGCTCTGCTAGATAAAATGGCTAAAATTTCAAGTGTCGATTTCAAAGTGCTAGATGCATCAGGAAGAAACTATCTTAGCTGGCAGCTCGATGTGAAGTTTCATTTGCGGGCTAAGTCCCTCATTTCTGCTGTGACTAATAATGAAAATGTAAGCGATATAGAAAAGGCGCAAGCCATTGTCTATATTCGCCGCCATGTGGACAAGACCCTAAAGGCTGAATACCTTATGGTCGAAGATCCATTTGAGCTGTGGACTGCCCTTGAGGATAGGTATAAACATCAGAAAGATGTTATACTACCAAGGGCACGATATGAGTGGGAGAACCTGAGACTACATGACTTTAAGTCCATAGCTGAGTACAACTCAGCTCTCTTGAGCATCACCTCACACCTGAAATTGTGACCTTTGAAACAAACCTGGTGACCTCTGATGCTCCAGCCAAGTTTACAGCTGACGACTTCGAAAATGAAGACCTGCTTGATTAGCCTTCTATTTTTATTTTAGCTACTTGTTTTAAAAACATTTCATGTTATGAGATCTTTTTGAATTATGTAATTTGATTTTGAATGAAAATGTTTCTCTGAAAATGTGCCTATATGATTCATCTTTTAATAGATGAACTGCTCTCATAACTGATTAGTATACAATAAATACACACATACGATCCTTCAATACAAAGCCCAATATCAGGGCCATATTGAAGGTTCTGGGAACGCAACACTGTTGCTCCCAAGTGACACAAAAATAAAGGATGCACTTATCTCTCCGAATTCCAACCGAAACTTACTAAGTTTCAAGGACATCCGTCTCAACGGATTCCATTTTGGAAATAGCAAATGTAAATGAAAAATAAATTACTGTATGTAACATCTCAAGAAAAAGGAGTAAAATCCTTACTTGAACGTTTTGAGAGCTTTTCAACATACCTCTACCATACAAAGATTCGGAGAGAGGAAGCGGATTTAACGGAGCACCTGAAGTGCCCGACATCAGCCAAGTTTTTACTTTGGCATGATAGACATGGCCACCATGGATCAGTAATGATGCACCGCATCTTATCCTATGGGTATGACTTGAAGAACCAGAGATTCTTCAGAAGGGAGAATTCCCTCGCATCCCTTGCTATAAGGGAAAACAAATTACAAGGACATCTCTATTAAAATCTAACAAAATAATCTCCACGCTTCCTCGAAAGAAAATAAGGAGATTGATGTGGACAAATCCACCCCTAGTGGGCTATTTCGGTACTCTATGGTACTGACAAATACATCCTCAAAATATTCATATGTGTGTCTACTATCGACCCGCAACTTAGATTTTCCAAAGCTATTTGCACAAATAATAATGTTGCGGGCACATTTTCCAAACAATCAAATAAAGAAAATAAGTCTGGTTAATGTTGGGGAATTTACCTCCCGGTCATTTCAAGAGTACTGCCAAGCAACTGGAATATAAAATGAACATACAGTGCCGCATATTCATACCCAAAATGGGTCGACAGAGTCACTGATAAATAAAACTCCAATGGATTGCACGTCCATTGTTAATGAAATCCCGATTGCCGGTGGATGCTTGGGGACATGCAAATTCTGCATGCTGCATCGTAAATGAAAATAAGACCCTCTGGAGGTCAGAGTCTCCAATGCAACTTGCATATGGAATGCCACCAAACATTTCTCACTCGAGAATCTTCGGTCGCGCAGTTTAAATCCCCATCGCACCACCACAGTGGACAAAAATGGGTCCTCAACGTCGCCTAGATATTTATGTAGGGTTTGACTCACCCTCAATTATAAGATACCTAGAACCCCAAACGGGGGATACATTTAAAGACAGGTTTCCCCAAAATGGACCCAGATACTGGAATCTGGCACAAAGCAAATTATATTGTGGGATACAAAAAGCTTGACCCATTATAATCTGATAACAATATAATGTGAAGATGAGATCCTGAAGATCCTCCACATACAGAACACTGTTCACCAATTACCAGAATCATTTACTGACAACCAGAAAATAGTCAGATCACACATCCCTGCTGCAAAAACTCCAGCTAGGATTGACATCCCCGAGAATAGATGCAATCCACCAGTAGCAGAAGTGGCTGATTCTCAATAGAAAAGAGGCAGACCACTAGGCTCCAAGGACAGAAATCTAATAAAAATAATAATACCTGGAGACCTTGAAATAATACTTCCACAGGACAATGAGCTCATGTCCACACCCTCACCCTTCCCGAAATCCACTGCAGAGGAACTGCCGGGAAAAACTGAAATGAAAGTAAATGTTCTACGTACTGGGGAAGTGTTGGACAGAAAGAACATAATTGTCGACAATGTATTCATGTATCATATTGCCATATAAATCACAAAAGCGAGGATATTTATAAAATATCGTTCCATACTCCGTTGCTAAAATGCAAACATAGAGATTGCCCAAATATGGAACGAGGCAATAAAAGATGAGCTGGACTCACTTATGAAACATGAAATGTTCGAACATGAAGTCCAGACACCAAAAGGTGTTAAACCTGTGGGTCAAATAAGTATTGTATACATAAGAAAAGAAATAAATACAAAATCATATGCTATAAGGTACAACCTATAGCCCAAGGAAAATTTCGCTGAAACTAGGGATCGAACAAATTAAAATGAGCATGACTCATAAATGATGCATAAGTCTCCCTAAGTTATCAGATGCAACTACCTTACGATTTGGCAAAGGAAATTTTGGATATGCTGTTATTGGATGTTGTGACGGCATACCTTTGTGGATATCTTGGTAAAGATAAATTCCAAATTTCCTTAAATACATGAATAGACTTCGGGACCTCTATTCTATTGAAGAAAAACAATAAGAATAATAAATAATGTACAACCAAGAGAATCACTTAACAAATCAATGATTCATACTGAGGGTTGTCTTTGCATCTAAGCAAAGAACATGATTTGAGATCATAGTTGTAAACAGCTTAAATCTCATTGGTTCTCCTGAAGAGAAAACCGAAATATTTGTTCAAGCATGACTATTAAACATGAAATGAAAGACCAAGGCAAAAATAAATTAAGTCATGGCTCACAGATTTATTATCTTAATAAATCCTGCTACATACGCCCAGAAGTGCGTTGGAGAAATTAAAAGGACCATTGTCATCCCAAGTAAACCTATGGTAGTATACTCTATGGATGTACAAAAAGACCCCTTCCGATCGCTGGAAGAGGGGGATGATATAATTGGTCCTAAAGTCCCTTATCTAAGTGCAATCAGGCACTCCTGGCTAACTGCATGAGTCCTGATATAGCAGTTGCAGTAAACTAATTAGCCAGAGATAATTAGGCACCTTAAAAGGGCCATTAGACCAGAGTTAAGCCTTCTGCGCTTCCTCCAAGGGTCGAAAGATTTGGGCTTACAGTATAAAGTATCATCCTCCATGTTTATGCAAATGAAGGTTACAGATCTGATCCATATACTGAGAAATCACAGACTGGGTACCCACAGTGGGATGGCCATCTACTGCAGATCTGTAAAGAAAATTATGAAGATAACATCATCCTATCATTTCGAGATCTTCACCATTCTAGAAACACACCAATGGTGTATTTGAGGGCGCTTGGTGGTACATCACATCCCAGTGACAACTGGGATAGAGGTTGGTATTGTGGAGCTGACCACATAGTCTGAAGACCACATCAGAGGCGACGAAACTTAGCACACCTCTCCAGAGTTTCTGGATTCAGCCGCTGCTTAATGGTGATAATATTTGTAATCTGTGTATATTTTCAGAATGTTGTAAATAGGAGTGATGAGATAAGCCTAAGAGATCTGAAAGCCTAAGAGCTTTTACAAATTAGGGGGAGTTGAGGGAATTTGTAATCTTTTCCCTTAGCTATGGTTTTTTCCACAGGGTTTTCCATAGCCAAAGGTTTTAACGAGACAAATCACGTCAACTCTGGATCCTGAAGTATCCACCCCTTTGCGCTCAGAATCCCAAAGTGTTCATGAGCAGAGTCACTTGTGCAAATCAGGGGGAATTAGAGAGCGTTTGTACTCTTTTCCATTAACTATGGTTTCTCCCACAGGGTTTTCCATAGCTAAAGGTTTTAATGAGGCAAACCTCACCTACTTAGGATCCTGAAGTATCCACCCCATGTGAGACTCCTACTACACTCAGAATCCTGAAGTATTCATGAGCAGAGTCCACACCTATGGCTGGATAAGGGGAGTGTTGTGAAGGGATAATACCGAGTTGGTTAGTTGGTTGGGATCACGACTTATCTTATAGATAAGACCGTATCTATTGTACCTTATCTGTATACGCTCCTCTATATGCTATAAATAAAGGACTGGGGGTTCCTCCCCAGATGATGATTCATAACACTAGTATAATAATTATGAATTACTTTGACTATTTTCTTAGACTTATAGTGAGGTCAATACGTATCTAGATGTAGATCTAGATTATGGGAAGTCAATGACCGACAAGAACTTATGTCTTAAATGGTTCATGGTCATAGATGTATCGAAAATAGGATATCAACACATCGGATAGACCATTGTATCTTGGTCTTACCTTAAGGGTAATGATGATCCCATAGTCATTTGGCCTGGCGAAGTCGGAGACAAGGCACAGGTGCTCATTGGAGAATGAGTTCACTGAACGACCAACTTAGAGTTTTTGAATGGTTAATCTTTAACTGAACTATGAATGATAACTCTATAGTGATGATAGGCCAGCTGGTCCTTAAGACCTGAAGTCGTTTGTATGAACCTGTTCGTGAATCGTGCCACTTAGATCTATGACCTAACTTCGAGTCTAGGCCTGCTGAAAGGTCTTAGATTGGATGACACCTAAAGCATACGAGGAAAGTAGACGACTAAGATGGGATTTGTCTCTTCTGTTTAAGGGGAGTTAGTGTCACAGGCTCAGTACGATCTTTGTGTTAATCCTCGGCCAAGGTACGTTGTAGGATGTACAACGTGTATAAAGACCGTTGTATATTGACCGATGCTGGCTACTGGGGTTGACGGTTTACCATACCATAGGTCATGCAGCGACACAGTCATGACGAATGGACTAAAACATCGGTATTCATTGTTGACACAGTCAGTGTGATCCCGACGACACTTTTGTCGATGTGTCAATCACGTAAGTATGATGCTGAAACAGGGACGACACCTGCTGCTCGTGGTTACTGTTGTCTAGGGATTTCGAGTCCCAACTTGTAGTAGGGTCAGGTTGTAGCGTCTCACACCGAGTAGTATTCACATCTCAGTAATATGAAGAACGATAAAAGGAATGCATTTGATGCAATGGAATAATTAAGCTCACAAATGGTTTGTTAAAATAAAGCTTGTAACGGTCGCTTTTCGACCGAGTATATTTCAACGCGTATTTTTCTCTTCGTACGCGTATTTATCATTGTCTCTTCTTCTATCCTAAACACGCGATGTTCTATATCATTGTGACCGCAAAAGAGAGTAGATTTTTGTGGAAATTTTGATGAACGTCATTTCACGGGTAATTCTTCCACAAATCAGCTTTGAGTGAAGGGGGTGTTTTGAACCAATAGACTGCAGCGATTAGTTCTAATTTATTTAACATTTTCCGTAAACCCAACGCACGACTGAACCCCATAATCCCAACCCTCGCGTCGTCACGGCGTCCCAATATTTTTCTCGTATTTTTCGAACACCGTTAGATCGACCCGCTTGATCCCATTATTCTAATATAAATTTTTCTCTAAGTTTAAAATTCGAAATCAAATTAAATAATCAAATCAAATCTCTATGATATAATGTGTATCATATCTATATATTCAAGTCTATTTGCAACACTCAGTATACCCCTCCCTCTCACACACTCTCTCCCATTTTCCCTTAAACCCACTCCTTTTCAACCCCATATAGTAAATCTCTCCTATTAAAACATACGCCAACCCTAGGTTAAAATATAGCAGCTGTCGTTTCGTTTCCTCTTCTCCTTCGTTCAAAGAAGAAACCCGACGCAGCCCTACGGTAACGACTGGTTTTTCATGTATTTGGATTATCTATATTATATATATGTTTTGGTGGATTTTCTCCTTATGTGTGATTTTCCGTCTCCGTAGCTTTCGTTTTCGTTCGTTTCGATGTGATTTTCCTAGCTTCTTCCTTAGATCGTTGAGTTTGGAGTAAGTCATTCATGAGGAGCTTCATATCACTCATATCTTAGAGTTAGTTTGAGCTTAGGAGCCATAGGAATCCTTCCCGGAGCTTAGCGTTTCGATACGAGACTTTTCGTGCACGTTAGTTGGTTCAAGAAGGGGAACCAACCGACTAGATTCCAATCTAGTCGGTCAGGAACTCTTCTGGAACCGACTAGTTCACTAAATCAATTATTCAGGAGTTACTGTTTGATCTTAGTCGGTCTAAGAACAACCACCGACCGACTAGATGTGAAACTAGTCGGTCAGAACTTGCTCTCAGACCGACTAGTTCCTTTGATAAATTTTACCTAAGTTACTGTTTGTCGTTAGTCGGTCTAAGAACATTTTTCGACCGACTAGGTTGTAAACTAGTCGGTCAGCCATTGTTCTTTAACCGACTAGTTCATTGACCATTTTGACGACCGAGTTACTGTTTGCTCTTAGTCGGTCACAGTTGGTCGACCGACCGACTAGTTCTTAAACTAGTCGGTCAGCAGCTCTTCTTTGACCGACTAAATGACCCCGTAACCCTAGGTTTCATTTCCACCGCCGTTTCATTTCCTATTTAAACCCTTCGATTCTTTTACTCCTTCAGTCTTCTGAGCCCATTTCTTCCCCAAATCACCCTCCAACATTTCCCCAAGCCATTCCTTCTTCCTTGGAGCTCCCCTCTCGCCATTCTTGCGCCGGCCACCTCCCTTAGGCCGCCGGCAAACCCAAAAACCCCCAAATCCCATTTTCTCCAGATTCCTCGCCATTTCTAGATCTGAACCATAGTTCTCCGGATCGTTCTTCTGTTGCCGTGCTTGTTAGGCATCGTTCTTCCGCTACGATACGGTTAGTGAATCGATCCCTTAATATTCTCATAATCCACGTTGTGATTTTGTTAAACCCTAATATAATGGGTCGTAGATTCGATTGTAAAACCGGATTGGCTGTTGTTCTAATATTGTTTTACCATGACAGCGATCCCATCTCCGTAGTTTAACTTTTCGTGACGTGCCCCGTTGATCGTCATCCTTGGTGCCATGCAAGTGAAACTTGCCACTTGGGGTTTTAGGCCACGCTTTAGGCCATTTGCTTGTTGTAGGCGTAAAAGAGACTAGGCGACGAAATGATACTCGCCTAGGCGCAAATTACAGGATCTAGCTTGACAACGAAGCTAGATCCGACTTCTTTTAATTATTTGCATCTTATCTGTCATGTTTAAATTCAATTAACGGTACGCGAATTATCTGTACATGCCATGCTATCCATGTTGAATATTGCATTCGTAGCACACGCTACAATACTTGTACTACTTGATCCGGCTTGGCACCTGCTTTTAGCGGGCACAACCCAATGCCAAAAACACTTCCTGGCTCGTGATCCAGAAGCGGGCTACTTGTGTTGGTCAAAAGCCAATGCCCGATACACGTGGAGGGGTAGGGATAAACGGTCACTTGAGCTTAAGAGTTGGCCTGATCAGCCACTCTAGCCAACAGGAGGAATCTCTGTGCACGACGCGCTTACTTGACTTGTCTTTGTACTTGTACTTGTTCATGTGAAACTTGTCATCTATGCCATACTTGTTACTTGCACTTTACCTTACTTGTTGCTTCCATACTATACTTGCCATGCTATGCATCATACAATAACTGCTAGGTTGTTAGTTTACTTTCCTTTCAGTTTCCTTGCCAAGTATTTTAGACTTGCTGACATGGGCCCCTTTACTCTTTTAGGTGACACATGTTAGATCCTGAGTCTGAGGTTGCTGCTGAGGACGTGGTGTTCGCTGACGCTGAGTCAGAGCCCGCGTTCACCGGGGAGTTCGAGGACACCAGTCGTAGAGATTGTTGTGTTGTGGTTTAGACTGTTTTAGTTGTCGGTGCGTAGCACCAATACTTTCTTTTGTGTTGGCTTTTGTTGGCCATGTTTTGGGCCTAGACTCTTTGTTTTAGCCTGGTGGCTTTTCTGCGATGTTGGATATTATTGTGGACAAATTCTGAGATCGGTTATCTTATCAGTCTCCTTTATTATTATTGTTGTTCCATTTGCCTTTACAGGGACCTGCATATATTCAGATTGACGCTTATCAGGCGTGAAGCTTCACAGCTCTACGTCTGTGCGGACCTTCTCACGTCTCGCCTCCATTTTAGGGAAGCGGGGCATGACACCTACCTCTCTCTCTCTCTCTCAGCCTCGCCCTTTTCTCCGGCCAGCCACCCCCCCTCGGCCGTCACGCGCACAACCCGATAGCACCTCGCCCTATTGCTCGTTGTCACCGCGTGCAACCCAGCCAGGCCACGCAAAGTTTACGCGCCTCCCCCTCAGGCCGACGAGCCACCCCGCACAACTGTGACCTCCTTGTCACAGCCGCCATGCAGAAGCAGCTCCGACCGACGACCAGGCCGCGCCACCTCAAGCCGCCCCTTTGGCTGCCGTTCGCGCGCTGCCTCACTGCTCTGCCGTTCTCACGGCAGCCCGTTGCCATGTAGTCCGCCATTTTACTGCCAGAATCTAACCCCTGATGTCGCTACCCAACGTCAGTGTAGCTTTCGCGTCATGTTAAGGTAAGCCCCGATCCGTAGGAACCCGCACACCCGCATGTTTAACAAGATTAAAAGCCGTAATTCCTTTGCTTTGGATAATAACTAATTGAAGTTAATTAATATGGGACTGTAGGTTGGAATTTGGTTTGAGCACATAGGAAGATTCTGGACCCTTTGATCTGAGATTTACGGCACGTTATTTCAGGCAAGTGAAACTTGCTCAGTTAATGTTAAGCCATGTTTAGGCTATTTTGAGATTTTGTGTAAAAGAGGCTAGGCGATGAAATGATAGTCGTCTAGACACCCATGCTTGATCTAGCTTGACAACGAAGCTAGATCTTACACCATTGCCATGCCATGCTCATGCATATCACATGTCATGTTTACTTCTTATATACTGTACGCATTCGTTGTTTGCAATAACTGCCTTTTTATACTATCAATGTTGCATATCACATGTCATTTCATGCATTTGATTGTGTTGCCATGAATGCGTAGCACACGCTACAATGAATCATAAGCTGCGTCGAGTAGGATTCTGACTCCTATAGCATGTAAAGGCTAGGCACCTGCATCGCAGGCACAACCCTATGCCATATTAACACTTCCTGGCTCGTGAACCAGAAGCTGAGCACCCGTTCAGACCCACGTGGAGGGGGTAAGGTTAAGCGATCACTCAGCGTAGAAGTGTGCCTGTACAGTAACTTCAGCTGAAAGACGTAAACTCTGTGCACGACGTGATTACTAGCTTTTCGTGAAATCGTGAAATATTGTTTAGTAGCTTTTTGCTACGACGTGACATGCAATGTTAACTATCATGTTCATTTCAAATTGTTGAATTCATCAAATATTATGCCATGTCATCATGTTTTAAACTGCTAGTTGCATTCATTACCATTATGTTTCCATGCACAAAAGTCTCTTCCTTTTTACCTTTTAGAGACTTTTTGCTGACATGCTCCCTTTTCTCTTTGGATGTCACATGTTAGGCTTTGAGTCTGAGGGAGTTGCTGAGGATGACCAGTTCACTGATGTCGAGCTTGAGGCTTCTGCTGACGTTTAGTTCGAGGATACCGGAGTCCTATCCTAGTCTCAGCTGGAGGCTTTTCTTAGTTGCTGTTTGTTTTCCTAGTTGCTGCTGTTAGGTTTTTCGGTGCGTAGCACCTTATCTATGTCTTAGTTTCGGCCATGCTTGGGGCCTTTCTTTTCAGACTCTTGTACTCTTTTATGACTGTATCTCTGGATGTTTTGAATAAAGATTGGATATTGTTTTTGAATGTTGGTTAATTATTGCCTGCTTTCTAAATTATTATTGTTGTTGTTTCATTGCAATGCAAAAATCTATGAATGGATGAACACACAGACGCTTATTAGACTGTAGCTTCACAGCTTCAAGTCTGAGCGGACATGTTCGCGTCTCGCCTTCTATACTTAGGAAGCGGTGCGTGACAGGTTTTTGGGGTGGCCCGTGCAGGTCGTTGCAACTGCGAAATATCGAAATAACGAAGATAATAAAACATCCATTGAAACGTTCGATGAGGAACACCGAGGACAACCTGCTTCTTTCAAAGAATGACCCGGCTAGATGGGTCGAGTTGGTGAAGAAGCAACTGAAGGACAACGCCCGTAGTTGGTGGGATGCTGAGGAAGAGATGCTAGTGAGGCCTATCCTTTGGGCTACATTCAAAGCTAGATTTGACGAGGAATTCTTCCCTCGAGCTGCCAGGAGAGAGTTGATGCAGCAGTTCATCAACTTGAAGCAAGGAATCTGACGGTGGACCAGTACCACCAGGAGTTCACCAGGTTGTGCCGCTTTACGCCGAATTTGGTGCAGACCCCCAAGGATCGAGCTCAGCGTTTCCTTCAAGGTCTTTCCTTGAATCTGTAGAGTTCGATGTCTTCTTCGGACTTGGACTCGTACCGGAGGTTGCTTATAGCTGCGAAGAGGCAGGAATTGATTGCTAATCAGAAGAAGGTGCAGTTTTAAGGAGGAGGAAAGAGGCCTATGGAGCAGGCCGGAGCTGTGATTAGGTTTGTGATTAAGCCTAATCAGTCTGTACAGTTTAAGAGGCCAGGTGGGCCTAGTCAGAAGGTGTGCTATCACTGCGGAAAAGCTGGTCATGTGAAGGAGCAGTGCAGGAGGTTGCTGGGGTAGTGCTTACTTTGTGGCGACGATATGCATACATTGAAGGATTGTCCATGTGCTAATCAGCAGCAGAGAGCACCAGTAGCTGTTGGACATGGAACGCCTCTTATATCTCAGAAGCAGGCTTTCCAGCAGGCAGCTCAGCCTAGGAAGCAAGCTTTCACGAAGACTACGGTAGAGGCGGAGGCTGAGGACGGAGTTATTACAGGAAATCCCCAGACTAGTCTTTACTTTTCATTAGTTGATCTTGCATATTAGATTAGATCTTGTTTTGCTAGAATAGATTTTGATTTGCTAGCTTATTTGTTAGGAGTTATCCTTGATTGTGCTTTTTCCTGCTCGAATTCTCTTCAACTCCGG
This sequence comes from Scilla litardierei, assembly GCA_030789695.1. NCBI lineage: Eukaryota > Viridiplantae > Streptophyta > Magnoliopsida > Asparagales > Asparagaceae > Scilla > Scilla litardierei. Next base: position 73,381,109 of record CM061142.1, read on the forward strand.
TACATCTATATGCATTATCTCGGAGTTTTGTGGACAAGCATTCTCTGTCGATTTCCCCTCTTTCCAAGAGTTGGATATCATTACGGGGAATGGTGTAATCTTAGTGCACCTTGGTTGTCGATCTTGTCCCTTGGTTGTCTGTGGACACGAGCTATATGCCGATTTTATCGTCCACGACATCACCAAGTATGATGCCGTTCTTGGGATGGATTGGCTTGGAAGTTTCTTTGCTACGATCGACTGCCGACGAAAGAAGGTGGTGTTTGAGATTCCAGGTCATCTGACCTTCGAGTTCAGCAGTGGTAGCAGTTCGCTTAGGCCAGTCAGATTTCGGGCCAATCCAGTGGAGGAGATAGTAGCTATGCAGATGGAGGAGAGAAGACCAGCTGTGGTGAGAGACTTTGATGACATCTTTCCCGAGGAGATGTCAGGACTGCCGCCCGATCGAGCTCTTGAGTTCTCAATTGATCTTATTCCGAGAGCGCAGCCCATTTCAAAAGCACCATATCGTATGGCTCTGGCAGAGTTGGAGGAGCTGCATATACAGTTGGATGAGCTCTTGCAGAAGGGTTATATTCATCCTAGTATGTCCCCATGGGGAGCACCTGTATTACTGGTGAAGAAGAAGGACGGTTCGCGTCGTATGTTCGTGGACTACAGAGAGTTGAATGCCGTCACCATCAAAAACAAGTATCTGTTGCCGCATATAGATGACATTTTCGATCAGCTTGGAGGATCGATGGTATTCTCTAAACTGGATCTCAGGAGCGGATATCACCAGCTGAGAGTGAAGAAGGATGATGTGCAGAATACAACGTTCAGAACAAAGTATGGACACTACGAGTTCGTGGTCATGCCTTTTGGTGTGACCAACGCACCCACAGTTTGCATGAACCTGATGAACCTGATTTTCTACGACTTCTTAGATAAGTTTGTCGTTATCTTTATTAACGACATCTTGATCTATTCGAAGTCAGAAGAGGAGCATGCCGAGCACTTGAGGACAGTTCTGGATATTCTAAGGAAGTATCGTCTGTATGCGAAGTATTCCAAGTGCGAGTTTTGGTTGGATAGAGTTGCCTTCCTTGGACATGTGGTGTCAGGAGATGGCATATCCGTGGATCAGGAGAAGATCAAGGTTATCAGAGAGTGGCCAATTCCACGGACATCATCGAATATCAGGAGTTTTCTTTGGCTAGCATGATATTATCGACCTTCATCAAGGATTTCTCTCGAATTGCAGAGCCGATAACTAGACTGACGAGGAAGGATATACCGTTCGTTTGGTCCGATGCTTATGAGGAGGCCTTTTCTATTCTAAAGGTGAGATTGACGTCAGCACCTGTTCTAGCTATCCCTGATCGAAGTGGTGGCTTCGAGATCTTTTGCGATGCATCTGACAATGGTCTCGGTTGCATTTCGCATTAGCATGGACACGTGGTCGCGTACGCTTCTCGACAGCTCAAGGTTCATGAGAAGAACTACCTGACACACGATTTGGAGTTGGCTACAGTCATATTCACGCTTAAGATCTGGAGGCATTTCCTGCGGAGTAAGAAAGTGAAGATTTTCACTCATCACAAAAAGCTTGAAATACGTCTTTACGCAGAAGGAGCTCAACATGAGACAACGTCGATGGTTGGAGCTCATGGCGGACTACGAGATCGACTTGCAGTATCACCCTGGCAAGGTGAACATGGTTCCTGATGCACTGAGCAGACTTCCAGTAGTTATGATGTTGACTTCTCAGTGGAGGTTACAGCAGGAGTTCTGTGAGTTATGCATTGAGATTGTGCTTCCTGGAGAGGTTTCGTCGCTGATGTGTATGCAGATACAGTCGACGATCATGGATCGGATCAAGGCAGGTCAGGCTGGAGATCCGAAGCTGAAGAAGATCTATGTGCAGATAGAAGCCAGTCTGTGGACTGACTTTCTGATTCATGAGGATATCTCGCTGAGGTATGGAGCCAGAGTTTGTGTGCCAGCTGGAGATGTTAGAGAAGAGCTGCTTGTTGAGGCACATAGTTCACCGTATTCCGTGCATCCTGGAGGCATAAAGATATATAAGGACCTTCGCTTGAACTACTGGTGGCATGGCATGAAGCGGAGTGTGGCACGGAGCATTGCCAAGTGTTTAGTATGCCAGCAGGTTAAGGCGGAGCATCATCGTACGGCTGTGTTGCTACAGTCACTTCCGATTCCGGAGTGAAAGTGGCAACACATCACTATGGATTTTGTGACTAGACTGCCTCGGAGTCCGAAGCAGAATGACGCGGTTTAGGTAATCGTAGACCAATTGACCAAATCTGCGCACTTCATCCCTTTCCGAGTGGGACAGTCGACGGAAATGCTAGCAAGGAGATACATAGAAGAGATCTTGCAACTTCATGGAGTCCTCGTGAGTATCGTGTCAGACAGAGACACGAGATTCAGATCTCAGTTTTGGCAAAGTCTGCAGAAGAGTCTGGGTACGAGTCTGAGATTCAGTACCGCGTTCCACCCGCAGATAGATGGCCAGTCCTAGAGGACGATTCAGATTCTGGAGGACATGCTGAGAGCATGCATGTTGGATTTCAAGGGATCATGGGAGGATCATCTTCATCATGTGGAGTTCGCCTATAATAACAGCTATTAGGCGAGCATTGGCATGGCGCCATTCGCCGCGCTTTATGGGAAGAAATGTCGATCACCACTGAGCTGGGATGACATTAGCGACAGGGAGCTGTTAGGGCCAGAGATGATTGTTGAGGCAGTAGATGTTGTGAGGAACATCAGGGAGAACCTAAGGATTGCTCAAGACCGTTTCAAGCATTGGGCTGATGCTAAACGGTGACCGTTGGTGTTTCAGCCTGGAGATCATGTATTCCTGAAGATCTCCCTGAATTGAGGAGGTATTCGATTTGGAAAGACAGGCAAGTTGAGTCCGAGGTATATTGGACCCTTTGACGTCCTAGAGTGAGTTGGAGCAGTGGCTTACCGCTTGGCGTTACCGCCATCACTGGAGAGAGTTCACGTTGTGTTTCACGTAACTCAGTTATGTCGATACGTCAGTGATCCATCTCATGCTGTGGATTTCTCAGAGATCACAGTCCGACCGGACCTGACCTATGAGCAGTAACCAGTACAGATTTTGGATCGTCGACAGAAGCAGTTGAGGAATAAGACTGTCGACCTGGTTAGAGTGCAGTGGCGTCATGGTTCACCTGGAGAGTCTACCTGAGAGCGCGAGAAAGAGATGAGAGAGCGCTTCCTGCATTTATTTCTTGTGCAGTAGTTGGTGTAGATTCCGAGGGCGGAATCATTCATAAGATGGGTAGGATGTAACGGTCGCTTTTCGACCGAGTATATTTCAACGCGTATTTTTCTCTTCGTACGCGTATTTATCGTTGTCTCTTCTTCTATCCTAAACATGCGATGTTATATATCGTTGTGACCTTAAAGGAGAGTAGATTTTTTTGGAAATTTTTATGAACGTCATTTCACGGGTCATTCTTTAACAAATCAGCTTTGAGTGAAGGTGATGTTTTGAACCAATAGACTGCAACGATTAGTTCTAATGTATTTAACGTTTTTCGTAAACCCAACTCGCGACCGAACCCCATAATCCCAACCCTCACGTTGTCATGGTCGTCCCGATATTTTTCTGGTATTTTCAGACACCGTTATATCGACCCGCTTAATCCCATTATTTTAATATAAAATTTTCCCTAAGTTTAAAATTCGAATTCAAATTAAATAATCTAATCAAATCTCTATGTACTTATGTGTATCATATCTATATATTCTAGTCTATTTGCAACACTCAGTATACCCCTCCCTCTCACACACTCTCTCCCACTTTCCCTTAAACCCACTCCTTTTCAACCCCATATAGAAAATCTCTCCTATTAAAACATACGCCAACCCTAGGTTAAAATATAGCAGCCGCCGTTTCGTTTCCTCTTCTCCTTCATTCGAAGAAGAAACCTGACGAAGCCCTACCTCTCTCTCTCTCTGCCTCGCCCTTTGCTCCGGCCAGACCCCCCCCCCCCCCTCGACCGCCGCGCGCGTAACCCGACAGCGCCTCGCCCTGTTGCTCGCTATCGTCACGCGCAACCCAGCCAGGCCACGCCTTTGCCACGCCTCCCCCTCAGGCTGGCGAGCCACCCATGCAACTGCGACCTCCCTGTCACAGCCGCCGCGCAGAAGCAGCTCTGACCGACGGCCAGGCCGCGCCACCTCAGGCCGCCCCTTTGGCTGTCGTTCGCGCGCTGCTCAGCCGACAGCACGCTGGCTCGCTACTCTGTCATTCTTACGACAGCTCGTTGCCCTGTAGTCTGTCGTTTTGCTGCCAGAATCCAACCCCTGACATCGCTACCTGACGTCAGTGTAGCTTTCGTGTCGTGTTAAGGTAAGCCCCGATCCGTAGGAACCCGCACACCCGCATGATTAACAAGATTAAAAGCCGTAATTCCTTTGCTTTGGATAATAACTAATTGAATTTAATTAATATGGGACTATAGGTTGGAATTTTGTTTGAGTACATATGAAGATTCTGGACCCTTTGATCTGAGATTTGCGGCACGTTATTTCAGGCAAGTGAAACTTGCTCAGTTAATGGTAAGCCATGTTCAGGCTATTCTGAGATTTTGTGTAAAAGAGGCTAGGTGATGAAATGATAGTTGCCTAGACACCCATGCTTGATCTAGCTTGACAACGAAGCTAGATCCGACACCCTTGCCATGCCATGTTCATGCATATAACATGTCACGTTTACTTCTGATATACTGTATGCAGTCGTTGTTTGCAATAACCGCCTTTTTATACTATCATTGTTGCATATCGCATGTCATTTTATGCATTTGATTGTCTTGCCATGAATGCATAGCACACACTAAAATGAATCATAAGCTGCGGTGAGTAGGATTCTGACTCCTATAGCATGTAAAGGCTAGGCACCTGCATAGCATGCACAACCCTATGCCATATCAACACTTCCTGGCTTTTGAACTAGAAGTTGAGCACTAGTTCAGACACACGTGGAGGGGTAGGGTTAAGCGATCACTCAGCATAGAAGTGTGCCCGTACAGCAACTTCAGCTGAAAGACGTAAACTCTGTGCACGACGTGATTACTAGCTTTTCGTGAAATCGTGAAATATTGTTTGGTAGCTTTTTGCTACGACGTGACATGCATTGTTAACTATCATGTTCATTTCAAATTGCTGCATTCTTCAAATATTATGCCATGTCATCATGTTTTAAACTGCTAGTTGCATTCATTACCCTTATGTTTCCTTGCACAAAAGTCTCTTCCTTTTTACCTTTTGAAGACTTTTTGCTGACATGCGCCCTTTTCTCTTTGGATGTCGCATTTTAGGCGTTGAGTCTGAGGGAGTTGCTGAGGACGACCAGTTCACTGACGTCAAGCTTGAGGCTTCTGCTCACGTTCAGTTCGAGGATACTAGAGTCCTATCCTAGTCTCAGCTGGAGGCTTTTCTTAGTTGCTGTTTGTTTTCCTAGTTGCTGCTGTTAGGCTTTTCGGTGCGTAACACCTTATCTATGTCTTAGTTTCGGCCATGCTTGGGGCCTTTCTTTTCAGACTCTTGTACTTCTTTTATGACCGTATCTCTGGATGTTTTGAATAAAGATTGGATGTTGTTTTTGAATGTTGGTTAATTATTGCATGCTTTCTAAATTATTATTGTTGTTTTTTCATTGCAATGAAAGAATCTGCGAATGGATGAACACACAGACGCTTATCAGACTGTAGCTTCACATCTTCAAGTCTGAGCGGACCTCTTCGCATCTCACCTTCTATACTTGGAAAGCGGGGCGTGACAAAGCTAAAGGAGTTTAGCACTTTGGAATTGAAGAGGACTTCCTGAGAAATCCACAGGAAGAAATCGCGTTGGAATCAGAGCTCAAACGAGCCCAGAAAGTGGAAAACAGTGGAAAGGGTAAAGTGGATCGGACCCACTTTGGGGCAAGAGGGCCCAACCCGCAAGGCAAGCGGAGCCCGTCTGCTAAGCGGGCGGGTGCGCCTACTGAGTCAAGTGGGCGTGACCCGATGCGCCCAGCGGGGCAGGCATGCGTAGCGGGCCTGGTGCCTGCTGCGGCCCAGTGGGCGGCCCCCCCGCTGAGCTGGTGTGCGCACCCGCTTGCCCCAGCGGGTGCGGCCCGCTACGCAGGCTGGGGCGTCCGCTCTTGATTGCGGGCACCCGCCCGCAAAGGCGGCAGGCGCACCCGCTGGCCTAGCGGGTGCGCCGGCGGGTTAGGGCCCCCTCGCTTGTTTTCTTAGGGTTTTTGAAACACAAGACATCGTTTACGAAAAGTGACTTTTTGTCCATCTTTGGACAATTGTTTGAGGGGTCAAACGGAGTCAAAATTCTCCGCCATTTGTTCCTACACGTTCACCATTCGAAGCTCTTCGAAATGATAACCTGTTTCGCTTATGAGGCTCAATGGTGAGGGAGATTTAATTGGTTGAAGTTAGGCCTTTAAGAAAGGCTTACTAACTAAATTAAATTACTCTTTGATTATTTAGTTCCGCATTGCTCGTATAACGAGCAAGGGGTCTAGCTCCTTATATAAATGGGGGTGGACACCCAAGAGAAATTTTGTACCAAGTCTCCGATTCGAGAAGCTTCTGATTTTTGAGCACGCTCGATCGACGACTAAATTATTCCTTCTCTTTCTTCCTATCCTCCAATTGAGTCCTAGCAAGAAGGCAAGGAGGTTTGGATCTGATCCAGAAGTCTTTGACATGGATCTTCTCAAGTGAAATTTTCTTCGGCAAGTGATTAGCTCAGAGGCGGGTGTCGACTCGCTTCGGGTGGATCGGGTCGAGGATGCAAAGCGGCTCAGCTTCGAGGAGCGTAATAAGGTGGTTCGGTACATCTTGCCTGCTCCAAGGTCAAGATTTCGAGTATGTCATTTAGTAGCTTTCTAGTGTAATTTTAATAATGTCGCAGTAGTATAGATCCATCTTGGGGTGGTCAGATCCACCCCAAGTCGGCATAAATCTTGGCTAGGGTTCTGGCCTTCCTTAGGGCTTAGCTAAAATGTTTAGCTATTCGTTTTTCCGTTGTGTTTTTATGCCTCTGTTGTCCATCCGACTTCGGATGGGCACAGATCTGAGCCCTAAGGGTCCGCCAAATCCCTTCAGTGGTATCGGAGCATCTAGGTATGCATGATGATCTTAGACTGCGATATATTTTAAAATTATTGATTGCTTACTAATGATTATACAAAGGTTATAACTTTATGTGATACAGTTAGAATCAAACCTTTCTTATAAAATGTTTTTAAAATTGTTTTAAAAGCTTGAAATGTTTTTAAGAAATTTTTTTAATTCATGTGATGATGTTAAAATTAGGTTTCTTATGATTAGATGTTTTTTATGATTATTTTATATGATAAAATCTTCTTAGAAGCATTCTAATGTGTTGTAATGATTTTAAATAAAATGGGTTGTGATAAATAAATATTTGATATTTTTTATGAAACCATCATTTTATTATATAAATGTTTTTATTTTAAAACCATATCTTTTAAATTTAAATGTTAAATTTTAACGATGGCATGTTATTTATTTATTTTGATAAAGGTTTTAACATGATGTGCTATTTAAATGTTAAGTAGTTGAATACTTATTTTATGCTATAAAATTAGTGTTGGTTGACATTAATGGACATGATGAATTATTTTATTATTCATGAACCCTTTTAGGTTAGCCATTAATTCTTTAAAAATTTATAAGATGAATTTTTTTTAAAAAAAGGAAATGAGATATGCTATGTTTTAATGAACATTTACAACATTTAAACCTAATTCCTGATCAGGGTAGTCCTCTTTAACGACGATTATTATTTTAATCGTTTCAATAATAATTCTCATTAAATGACTACACTTTAAAAGTGTTGAAATGATTTATTCAAATCCTAATGTTGATTAGGGTAGCACGTTGAACGACGAGAACCTTATAGTTGATTAGGACTTAATAAAAGTTATTAATGAATCCTAATAAATTTTGAATTTTAAGGATTCTACTAGTTGATAGGATTAATTAGTGTTAATAAAAGCCTTTTAGTTTACGGCACACATATATAAATGATAAGTGTCACTCAATGGATCATGATATCGGTCAATGTGCTTGGTTAAGTTTGTTAGGTCACCCTAGCTAGACTGAGGGTAAGTGATCCTGGTTTAGTCAATTCGCTGGCCGTGTCTGCTGGACCGCAATGACACAAATCATGATTATATAACACCCTGAACTATACCTAAGTCTAATATGTTAATAATCTTTTTCAAGATAAACTGTAGCCCTCCTTGTTTTAGGGGTTGGCAACTATAGGACCCGTGTTCCAGTTGTTGAGCTACACTCAAGCTGTGACATGGCAACCTTGTAGAAATCAACTTCTTAAATACATATAATGTAATCTTGATTTGACCCAAACCATCGTGTCGTGAATACACCGAGCGTCGGTGTAAGTTAAGCTGGACTCGAAAACAAAGGTCTGACTAGGTAAGACATTTTGATTTGGATAAGTGACACTCATGATCATAAACGGCTAGGGGTAAAATTGATAGGGAGCCATATGTGATATGATTCATGAAGAGTTCGTGTGCCGACTACAAAGTCTAACAACTTGTTGAGCTACACTAAGGTTGACAGACTCAGGGTAGTCAGATCCCTCTCCCACAAATATTTTATTATAATAAATTGTTTATTATTGTGACTTTAATTCTTAAAATCAGTAGGAGAATATAGTTTTAATAAAAACCGCTTAAACTATACTAAGAACATATGCTAATTCGATCTATATTAAAATGCGGTATGGAGTCGGGACTCAAGTTCATTATTGAGAAAAACGTGCTAGATGGAACCAACTACAAATATTGGCTAAGAAACATTAAGTTGGTCCTCTCGCTGACCGGGATTAGCTACGTACTGATCGAGGAAGCTCCGGAGAAGCCTGACGCGGATGCCACCAATAAGGAGAAGGAGGCTTATAGGCAGCACCAGAGGGATGCAGAGAAGGCCAGGTGACTTACTCTAGCTTCTATGACCAATGACCTGCAAAGGAAGCACGAACATATGGATGTTCGTAGCATGCTTCTGAATGTTGAGGAGTTGTATGGCAAGCGGTCAAGAGATGCCAGGTTTGAAGTCACCAGCAACCTCTGGGGAACTAAGATGGAGACGGGGCCTGTACAAGATCATGTTATAAAGATGATCGGGTACATAGAAGATGCTGTCCAATTAGGTTTTGTCCTCGAAAACGAAATGAGCGTTGACATTATCCTGAAGTCTTTAACCCCTGACTTCAAACAATTCATTACCAGTTTCATCATGAACAGTACTGAAACGGATCTTCTTGGTCTCCTGAACATGCTTAGGCAGTTCGAGGAGATCGAGAAGAAGCCGACTGTGTTGGTTGTTGGCTCTGCTTCTTCTGATCAACCGAAAGGCAAAGGTAAGAAGAGGCAAGTCCCACAACCAACCAAGGTGAAGAATGGGAAAAAGAAGAAAGGGGCTTTGTTGAAATCCGATTGCTTCCACTGCCATAAGCCAAGCCATTGGAAGAAGAACTGCAAGGTTTACCTTGTAGAGAAGAAGGGGCATGCTGATGCCTCTACCTCAGGTACAAATTTTAATTAAGATCATAAAATTTCCATTAAGCTTTTGATCTATGGTATGAGATACCAATATATTTACTAAGACATCTGTATAATGTCTACATGTGCTTAAGGCGAAGCAAGGGATGGAAGAAGTTCAATCACGGTCGGCATCGGAGTAATCGTTGCTGCTGAGGCCGCATGTGAACTTTAGGAGACAACAAGAATAAGAAGAAGAAGTCGACATCCTTTTATTATTTGAATAAATGAGTCGATTATTTTGTTTCAAAACAATAACTGAGTGATTGTCACTCGATGTTTATTTGATGTTAAACAAGTTTGATTCATTGTGAATGAATTGATTGTTGGTTAATTTTCTGAGAAGATATGCTCTGTTTAAAATGTGATTTGTTGAGATTGGCTGATTGCTGAGAATATGGCTGTCAAAGTTGGTGTGTAAAAAATTTCTTGATATGTCGTGTAAACTTCTATATTAATGTGATTATTTGGAAGTTTTCGATACATATATATACACAGATATATTAGCTAGTCATAATAACATGTAGGTTCCAAGTGCATATAATATATATGATCTAACTTATATGCACAATAAGAATGGTTCTTATTGGACTACATTCAAATACTTCAAGTTAGAAGATTGAATGCAGTTAAGGAAAGAACAGTGTAGGAAATTTTGATTGAGTTAGTTAGCATCAAAGTTCATATAAACGGATCTTGATATGACTTCTTCATCAAATCAACCTTACACTGGTAGATTCTTTTTTTTATTATCAGCACTTAATAAGCTGGTTATACTTAATAAATATTCTAAATGAGATTTAGATATTTAGTCGAAGTATTTAACTAGATGGTTCTCAAAGTCAGTGGGAGCTGACATGTAGACTTAGTTCCGTTTCAGACTAAGTTATGAGTCCCAGTTATTAAACTCTATATGTGACATCAAATCAAAAGTTTTTGATTATGTCAAAGATATAGAAATTTTGGTGTCATTATGTACTTGACATAATTGACACAGAATTAACTGAAACATGCTATGACTGACTAGTAAATATGATGAACACTACATCAAGTTGTATATGCTAATCGTTGCTATACAAGAAGGCAAATTGTTGGATGAGATCCAAATCAATTTCGGAGGATCAACCTGGTGTGATCAAGTGATGTATAAATTAGACTCCATTAAAATGCATAATAGATACGCGTTAGCAGATCCACTTTTAGGTTTGACATATGATGTCCAGTATGACTGATATACTGTAGCGGTATGAGATACCGGGATAAATAGCCTAAGTGCAAGTGGGAGATGTAGGAAGATGTATGCCCTTGAGGCATTTATCCTAAGATAAACATCTTGTTCTAATAATTATACGGTGCAAATTGTCCTAGTATAATAATTATGAATTAAATACTTAGACTATTTCCTTAGACTTATAGTGATGTCAATAAGAATCTAGATGTAGATCTAGATTGTGGGAAGTCAATGACCGACAAGAACTTAAGACTTAAACAGTTCATGGTCATAGATGTGTCGAAAATAGGATATCGACACATCGGATAGACCATTGTGTCTTGGTCTTACCTTAAGGGTAATGATGATCTCAGAGTCATTCGGCCTGGCGAAGTCGAAGACAAGGCACATGTGCTCATTGGAGAATGATTTCACTGAACGACCAACTTAGAGTTATTGAATGGTTAATCTTTAACTGAACTGTTAATGATAACTCTATAGTGATGATAGGCAAGCTGGTCCTTAATGTTGGATCCTATGGATGGCAAACAACACTAGAAGGGGGGTTGAATAGTGTTGTGCAAATAATAAATCTTTTTTCGATCGTTAATACAAGTCCTTCTAATGTTGCCTAGGAAACCAAGTAGAGCGATCTACGCTTGGTTATTAATCAACAAGTTAATCTTACAAAAGATAAACAATTATAATTACAATCAGATAAGAGATCTTTACACACAGATAGATCTTTACACATAGATAAATCTTTACACAGCGGAATTAAAAGTATGATCTTTGTAATACGCAAATGAACACGGAATTACAAAGATATAAAGTAAATAAAAAATTGCTCACAGAAATAAATAATAAGACACAGAAAAGCAATCGCAGACACAATGATTTTTATCCTGGTTCCCCACAACTTTTGGGTACGTACAGTCCCCGACCAATCCGGTACGAGATTTCCACTATCTACCTTGGCAAATACAAGTACCTAACTCCACTCGTTAGGATTTCCAACAACCTAGTCTTGACCAGGATTTCCAATGGCAACACCTAGACTTGTCTAGGGTTCCAACAACAACACAATAAAAATCGATATCCAATTCACCACAATAAATTGGTGGAGATTGGTTTTACACCCAGATTCTATAGCCAAATAGTAATAGAAAAAATTACATGTAGTGGCTTGATAGAATAAGATTCTAGATCACACAAAGATACGAATGAAGTCTTTGTGATCTAGATCTAATGTTTTTTAAAAATCCTTTAAATAAAAAATAAAGAAAGAGTAATACGGATTTGAAAAATAGTTAGCCAATAAAACGAGGTTTTGATCTTCAGAAAATAATAACAAAATTGCAAGATCAAGAATAAAACAGAATTGGCTAAAGAGAGAATGAGAGCTTTAGAACTTTAGAGCGTTTGCACGAGAGAATTTGAATTCAATAGTTGTTGTGTTTTTCTCAATGAAAATGATCCACTATTTATAGGAGAAATCTAAGAATTTGAAATTCAAATTGCTTTGACTTTTGTCCCGAAAATCATGGGAGAAAATCACTCAAAGATATTTCAAAATCAAGTCAAAACGTCAAACTTCGACAGCTGGTAGTCGAATCCCTAGGAGTGGTAGTCGACTCCCAGTGTGTTTCAGGAAATCTAGATTCTCAGCTGGTAGTCGACTCCCTACCTTTGGTAGTCGACTCCCAGAGGAGTTTTTCCTACAACACAACTAGTCAAACGAGTAGCTAACTCCAGGGTGTAGTGGAGTTTCACTACGGAATTACAAAATGATTAGCGAAAGCTCTCAAAATCCTTTTTGAAGATGATTTAAAAGATATTCAAAAATGTTTTAAAATCATTCGTGTGTTTGCGATTTGTCTATACGATTTGGCTTTAATAATACCCTAAAAAATACACATCACACTCACTATAGACTAGGACACATCTTCGGAAGCTTGATCAATTGATAGAGTAGATGTGAGCTTCATTTGAGCTTCTTGTTCAATTTGATCTTTGAGCTTCATCATTGATCTTTAGCAACATTCGTCCTTGTCTTTGAGCGTAGATTGCGCTTCTTTGAGTATGAATGAAGCTTTTCATTTGTTGCATATCCTGCACACTTAATTGTAGTGTAGTTAGTACACTAAGTTTCATTTGGTGTGCTCATCATCAAAATTACTTGGGATGGAATTCAATTTCCACCACTCTCCCCCTTTTTGATGATGACACCCAAATGAAAAATGAAGTAAGTTAAAATATGAAAGTACATGAAAGTACACTTACTCTCCCTGCTTTGATGCGGTTCTCCCCCTGCATCGAAGCCGTTAGAAAACAATACGATACATAATATATTTTCATTTTTGCATTTCATATTTTTCTCCCCTTGTCATCAACAAAAAATAAATGTCAAAGTATTATAATATATGAATCATAATGTAATTCTTAGGATGGGAATTCAATTTTCTATTCCTGCAAAAGAAATGTTAGTATAAGAGGAACTAATATATTGCATAATAGATAAGTTCATAGTAGCAAGCATCACACGATTAAAGTTATTACAGACCATAAGTTTTAAAGACATAGTTTTAAGAACCATTGTTTGAAAACCGTTGTTTAAAAAAAACTCAAGGATGCACGCTGTTCTTCTTCAACTCCTTGATCTCATCAAGGATCAGGACAAGCGTGTCCTCCGTCATTTTGTTGCTTTTCACAACGAGCTCTTTGAGGTCGTCCACCTTTTTATTAAGGTCTTCAAAGCCTTTCTCTTGTGATATCTTCAATTCCCAATTTTCTTCAGAAGCATCTCTTGAAGCTCAAAGATATATGACGGTGCTTCTTCTTCTTCTTCTTCCTCGCTTCCTTTTTCTTCTTCTCCTTCTTCTTCTTCTTCCTCAGAATCTGAAACAACAATTTTCTTACCTCTCCTGGAGGATGATGATCCTCCTTCAGCTGCAAGTTTTTCTTCAGGAATGTTCTCATCAAGATCATGATATAGGTTCATTCTTCCCAGAGCATGAACATCAAAAACTCGAGCCGGTTCTAGAATTGTGGTTTCATGATCCAAATGCACATTATAGCTAATAAACAAGATTGTGAGGTAATGTCCATGAGCTAAGGTGGATGAGGGTCTATCTGAAGAGTCTGAAGCTAGAATCGAGTCCATGATGACTTTGGCCCAATTGATGTGGATGTTCCCTAACATAGCATAGATATATTTGGCCTGCTTCTCAGATAGGATAGAATGACTTCCGGATTTTTGAGTAATATTATAGGATAATATATTTGCCAGAATTCTTGCCGGATAGCGAAGATCGCTACATGGAAGTTTAGTCTGAAAATGCCTTCCTGGCAAGTACATTCTCTCTAAAATACTTCCTTCAGTCATTTCTATTTTATCAAGCAACATGCAGTATATGAAATGCCTAGGGCTTCTCCAAGAGATTTAACGGTAATGGCAAGTTTCGTATCAAGAACTTTGGTGATAAAACGGCTTTTAGCAAGATCGTAATCCATATTAGCAAAAAATAAGTGCACAAGCCTGGGATATCAGAGATAAGTGTTTTCAGAGGAAAATAGGTTGGCCAAGTTCTGAAATTCTAGTATGCTATCAATCCCATATGTTACTACATCATCAAGTTTGACAAATCTTTCATATAGAATGGGTTTCTTAGAGATTTTGGCCAAGTGTTCATATGTGGTGCTCCTAAACAGATAGGGTAGGATAGTTTCTTTCTTAGAAGCAGATTCAGTTGAGGTTTTTCTCTTGTTGGAAAATATTCCTTTGATAGGCATCTAGATAGAGTAAAAGCGAGAATTTTACAATACTAGATAAGCAAGGAAATCATGAAGTAAAAGATGAGAAAAGTTTTTACCTTGAGTAAACATGAGAAAGAGATGAAGTTAAAAGAGCTCCAAGCAACCCAAAGCACCAAGAGAAATTTTCAAGAGAGGAGGGGAAAGGGGTAGTTGGCTACCCTAGGGTTTCTCTTGGGGGTTTTTAACTTAGGATGAAAGATGGTGAAGAATAAGGGCCTTAGGATCAAGGTATGGATGGTTAGGATAGAGTTTTAGCTTATTGAGTATAAGTTGCCTTTGTGGATATGAACCCATTAACTCTATAGAACCTAATAGGAGTTAGTCAAAAACCAAACCCAGAAATCCGCACACGCGCTGGTAGTCGACTCCCTCATGTAGGTAGTCGACTCCCTACTGGGTTGAGTCGTTTTCTCATCCTGAGGGGTTTTTTATCCAAGTTTGAGTGTGTTTTCTGAACAAGAAATATTTTAAGAGTATAACGTAAACATATAAAAGTTATATAAAGAGAGAGAAAATATTTATTTAAATAAATTTAATCATTTATATTTAGCAAAGAAATTGAGTCACACAAGAAAGCTTTTGATGTTAATCCTTTACGAAGCGTTGGATCTAGTTTTCTTCTTTTCATTTCTTTAGAGTACCTGAAAAAAATAAACGTTTATGGTACTCTTTGGCTTTTGAGTCCGAGGAGTTAGTCTTTAGGAAGCCAAACCCAGTATGGTTTAGTTCCTTTATGAACGACACATTTATAATTTTTGTTTAAATGAATTTGTTGAACAAAGTCTGTAGCGTACCTTTTCATTCGTTGATCGGAAAATTTCTTTGGTATCCAGATGCTCAAAAAATTATCGTTAGAATGATGCATCCTAGTATGCTTAACACGTTTCTTGGTATGATGTGAATCATAACCGAGTCCGGTTTTGCTAGATGAGGCTTTTTGATCATTTATTATACTATCTAGCTTCCCTTTTCCTTTGTTGAAATTCTCAATAATTTTCATCGTAGCGTCGTATTTATCTTTGACAGATACGAGAAGATTATTCAGATTCTCAACCTTTTCATTTACCAATGAAATATCTTTTTGCAAAGAAGCATTCTTTTCTTTAAGGAGACTATTTTCTTTAATGATTTCGTCTTTTTCTTTAGTATCTTTTTTAATATTTCTAAGTGTTTTGTATGTTATTTTATGAGCTTTTCATGCATTTTGCATAGCTCCTTATATGCTCTCCTATAATCCATGTCTTCATCATCACTTGATGACGAATCATTGTCACTAGATGAATCATGATGCGAGCTTACCTTAGAGGATGTGGATGCCATGAAGCACATGTGTGTTGTTTCTCTTCTTTCATCATTATCTTCTGCTGAGGATTCATCGGACGAGGAATCGTCACTCTGGTCAAAGGCTGCGTAAGCTTCCTTCTTTGGTCGTCGGAATTTGTTTCTTCCATTGTTTCTCTTTTCATTGGTGTCTTTGTTCTTCCCACGATCTCTGAAATCACGATTGTTTCTTTCCAATGGACAGTCTCTCTTGACGTGCCCTGGTTTATTGCAACCAAAACAGATGATACCATTAGTGGGTCTAAATCAGCATTTACCATACTTACTTGTGATGAACTCTTTAAAGTTCTTTGAGATGAAGGCGATATGGTCTTCTTTGTCTGTGTAATCGGAATCTTCTTCTTGGGCTTTAAACGCGAGGGTTTTCTTCTTTGGTTTTTCTTCGATCTTCTTATCTTCTTCAAGCTCAATCTCATATGCCATGAGATTTCCCATTATCTCTTCGATGGTGAGGTCTTTTACGTTATGAGCTTCTCGAATGGCAGTTGTCTTTCCCTTCCACTCGGGTCGGAGGGATCTTAGTATCTTCATTACATGTTCGTATTCAGAAGTTTCTTTCCTAATCCTGCAAGCACATTTGTAATATTAGTAAAACGAGTATTCACATCGGTGATACTCTCTCCTTCTTCCATTTTAAAAGATTCGAATTTTGAATGTAAAACATTTATGCGGGATTCCTTTACCTTTTAAGTTCCTTCGTGACTTACCTGAAGAGTGTGCCATATTTGGTGTGCTGTCTCACATTGGGAGACTCGATTGAACTCATTTTCTGTTACGGCTCAAAATAGTGCATTCATTGCTTTTGCATTGAGATTAGCTCTCTTCTTGTCGTCGGCAGACCATTTCCCAAATTCAACGTCGGTAGGTGTGATGTACGGGACTTTAGTAACTGTCCAAGCTTCAATGTCCAAAGACTCTAGATGAGTATTCATTCGAATCTTCCAGCTAGCATAGTTGGGTCCGTTGAACAGTGGTGGTCACATGGTATTCAGTCCTTCAGAATGGAAGGATGTTGACGCCATCACTTTTGTAGCCTTGCTTTGATACCAAGTGTTGGATCCTGTGGATGGCAAACAACAATAGAAGGGGGGTTGAATAGTGTTGTGCAAATAATAAATCTTTTTCGATCGTTAATACAAGTCCTCCTAATGTTGCCTAAGAAACCAAGTAGAGTGATCTACGCCTGGTTCTTAATCAACAAGTTAATCTTACAAACGATAAACAATTATAATTACAATCAGATAAGAGATCTTTACACACAGATAGATCTTTACACATCGGAATTAAAAGAATGATCTTTGTAATACGCAAATGAACAAGGAATTACAAAGATATAAAGTAAATAAAAAATTGCTCGCAGAAATAAATAATAAAACACTGAAAAGCAATCGCAGACACAATGATTTTTATCCTGGTTCCCCACAACTTTTGGGTACGTCCAGTCCCCGACCAATCCGGTACGAGATTTCCACTATCTGCCTTGGCAAATACAAGTACCTAACTCCACTCGTTAGGATTTCCAACAACCTAGTCTTGACCAGGATTTCCAATGGCAACACCTAGACTTGTCTAGGGTTCCAACAACAACACAATAAAAATCGATATCCAATTCACCACAATAAATTGGTGGAGATTGGTTTTACACCCAGATTCTATAGCCAAATAGTAATAGACAAAATTACGTGTAGTGGCTTGATAGAATAAGATTCTAGATCACACAAAGATACGAATGAAGTCTTTGTGATCTAGATCTAATGTTTTTTAAAAATCCTTTAAATAAAAAATAAAGAGAGAGTAATACGGATTTGAAAAACAGTTAGCCAATAAAACGATGTTTTGATCTTCAGAAAATAATAACAAAATTGCAAGATCAAGAATAAAACAGAATTGGCTAAAGAGAGAATGAGAGATTTAGAACTTTAGAGCGTTTGCACGAGAGAATTTGAATTCAATAGTTGTTGTGTTTTTCTCAATGAAAATGATCCACTATTTATAGGAGAAATCTAAGAATTTGAAATTCAAATTTCTTTGACTTATGTCCCGAAAATCATGGGAGAAAATCACTCAAAGATATTTCAAAATTAAGTCAAAAACGTCAAACTTCGACAGCTGGTAGTCGACTCCCTAGGAGTGGTAGTCGACTCCCATTGTGTTTCAAGAAATCTCGATTCTCAGCTGGTAGTCGACTCCCTACCTTTGGTAGTCGACTCCCAGAGGAGTTTTTCCTGCGACACAACTAGTCAAACAAATAGCTAACTCCAGGGTGTAGTAGAGTTTCACTACAGAATTACAAAACGACTAGCAAAATCTCTCAAAATCTTTCTTGAAGATGATTTAAAAGATATTCAAAAATGTTTTAATATCATTCGTGTGTGTGTGATTTGTCTATACGATTTGGCTTTAACAATACCCTAAAAAGACACAACACACTCACTATAGACTAGGACACATCTCGGAAGCTTGATCAATTGATGGAGTAGATGTGAGCTTCACTTGAGCTTCTTGTTCAATTTGAGCTTTGAGCTTCATCATTGATCTTTACCAACGTTCGTCCTTGTCTTTGAGCGTAGATTGTGCTTCTTTGAATGAATAAAGCTTTTCATTTGTCGCATATCCTGCACACTTAATTGTAGTGTAGTTAGTACACTAAGTTTCATTTGGTGTGCTCATCATCACAATTACTTGGGGTGGAATTCAATTTCCATCACTTAAGACCTGAAGTTGTTTATATGAACATGTTCATGAATCGTGCCACTTAGATCTATGACCTAACCTCGAGGCTAGGCCTGTTGAAAGGTCTTAGATTTGGTGACACCTGAAGCATACAAGGTAAGTAGATGACTAAGATGGGACTCTTCTCTTCCGTTAAAGGGGAGTTAGTGTTGCAGGCTCAGTACGATTTTTGTGTTAATCCTCGGCTGAAGTACGGTGTAGGATGTACAACGTGTATAAAGACCGCTGTATACTGACTGATGCTGGCTACTAGGGTTAACGGTTTACCATACCCTAGGCCATGTAGCGACATAGTCATGACGAATGGACTAAAGCTACGGTATTCATCGCTGACACAGTCAGTGTGATCCCGACGACACTTTTGTCGATGGGTCAATCATGTAAGTATGATGCTGAAACAAGGACGACACCTGCTACTCGTGGTTACTGTCGCTAGGGATTTCGAGTCCCAACCTGTAGTAGGGTCAGGCTGTAGGGTCTCACACCGAGTAGTATTCCTGTCTTAGTAATAGGAAGAACGATAATAGGAATGCATTTGATGCAATGGAATAATTAAGCTCAAAAATGGTTTGTGAAAATAAATATAAAGGAGTTTAGCACTTTGGGATGGAAGCGGACTTCCTGAGGAATCCACAGGAAGAAACCGTGTTGGAATCGGAGCTCAAACGAGCCCAGAAAGTGGAAAACAGTGGAAAGGCAAAGTGGGT
The DNA here is from genome assembly GCA_030789695.1 of Scilla litardierei. Lineage (NCBI taxonomy): Eukaryota > Viridiplantae > Streptophyta > Magnoliopsida > Asparagales > Asparagaceae > Scilla > Scilla litardierei. The sequence goes on from CM061142.1 coordinate 73,400,553, forward strand.
CAGACCCACTTTGGGGCAAGAGGGCCCAACCTGCAAGGTAAGCAGAGCTTGCCCGCTGAGTCAAGCGGGCGCAACCCGCTATGCCCAGCGGGGCAAGCTCGCTTAGCGGGCATGGTGCCTACTGCAGCCCAGCGGGCGCACCCTCTTTGCCCAGCGGGTGCGGCCTGCTGAGCGGGCCGGGGCGCCCTCTCTTGATTGCCGACGCCCACCCGCAAAATTGGCAGGCGCATCCGCTGGCCTAGCGGGCGCGCCCGCGGGTTAGGGTCCCCCTCACTTGTTTTCTTAGGGTTTTTGAAACCCAAGATAGCGGCTACGAAAAGTGAGTTTTTGCCCTTCTTTGGGCAATTGTTTGAGGGGTCAAACGAAGTCAAAATTCGTCACTGTTTGTTCCTACGCGTTCACCATTCAAAGCTCTTTAAAATGATAACTTGTATCGTATCTGAGGCTCAATGGTGAGGGAGATTTAATTGGTTGAAGTTAGGCCTTTAAGAAAGGCTTACTAACTAAATTAAATTACTCTTTGATTTTTTAGTCCCACATTGTTCGTATGACGAGCAAGGGGTCTAGCTCCCTATATAAATAGGGATGGACACCCAAGAGAAATTTTGTACCAAGTCTCCGATTCGAGAAGCTCCTGATTTTTGAGCACGCTCGATCGACGACTAAATTATTCCTCCTCTTTCTTCCTATCCTCCAATCGAGTCCTAGCAAGACAGCGAGGAGGTTTGGGTCTGATCCAGAAGTCTCTGACGTGGATCTTCTCAAGTGAAATTTTCTTCGGTAAGTGATTGGCTCAGAGGCGGGTGTCGACTCGCTTCGGGTGGATCGGTTCGAGGGCGCAAGGCGGCTCCTCTTCGAGGAGCGTAAGAAGGCGATGCGGTACATAGATCTTGGCCAGGGTTCTGGCCTTCCTTAGGGCTTAGCTAAAATGTTTAGCTATTCGTTTTTCTGCTGTGTTTTTATGCCTCTGTTGTTCATTCGACCTAGGACGTGCACATATCTGAGCCATAAGGGTCCGCCAAATCCCTTCAATTTTACCCACAGGTTTGACACCTTTTGGTGTCTGGACTTCAGGTCCGAACATTTCACTTTTCATAAGTGAGTACAGCTTATCTTTTATTGCCTCGTTCCACATTTCGCCAATCTCTACGTTTGCATTTTAGCAACGGAGTATGGAACGATATTTTATAAACATCATTGCTTTTGCGATGTATATGGCAAAATGATACATGAATACATTGTCGACAATTATGTTCTTTCTGTCATACACCTCCCCAATACGTACACCATTTCAGTTTTTCCCGGCAGTTCCTCTGAAGTGGATCCCGGGAAGGGTGAGGGTATAGACATGAGCTCATTATCCTGTGAAAGTATTGTCTCAAGGTCTCCATGAATTATTCTTTTTCTTAGATTTCTGTCCTTGGAGCCTAGTGGTCTGCCTCTTTTCTGTTGAGGTACATCCACATCTGCTACTGGTGAATTGCATCCATTCTCGGGGATGTCAATCCTAGCTGGAGTATTTGCAGCAGGGATGTGTGATTTGACAATCTTCTGGTTGTCAGTAAATGAGTCCGGTAATTGGTGAATATGTTCTGAATGTGGAGGATCATTAGGATCTCATCTTCACATTGTATTGTTACTGGAACATAGTGTGTCAAACTTTTTGTATCACATGTTATAATTTTCTTCGCACCAGATTTCTAGTTTCTGGGCCCATTTTGGGGAAACTCATCTCATCAAAATCACAGTCTTCAAGATGTGCCTTAAATGCATCCCCAGTTTGGGGTTCTCGGTATCTTATAATTAAAGGTGAGTCAAACCCTACATAGATATCTAGGCGACGTTGAGGACCCATTTTTGTCATCGGTGGTGGTGCGATGTGGATTTAAACTGCACGACCGAAGATTCTCAAGTGAGAAATGTTCGGTGGCCTTCCATATGCAAGTTGCATTAGAGACTCTGACCTTCAGATGGTCTTATTTTCATTTACGATGCAACATGCAGAATTTGTATGTCCCCATGCATCCACCGGTAATCGGGATTCCATTAACAATGGACATGCAATCCATTAGAGTCTATTTATCAGTGACTCTGCTGACCCATTTTGGGTATGAACATGCGAAAGTGTATGTTCATTTTCTATTCCTATTGCTTGGCAGTACTTTTTGAAATGACCGGGAGATAAAATCCCCAACATTAACCAGACTTATTTTCTTTATTTGATTGTCTAGAAAATGTGCCTACATTATTATTATTTGTGCCAATAGCTTTGGAAAAGCTAGGTTGCAGGTCGATAGTAGACACACATACGAATATTTTGAGGATGTAATTATCAGTACAATAAAGTATCGAAATAGCCCACTAGGGGGTTGGGTTTGTCCACATCAATCTCCATATTTTCTTTCGAGGAAGCGTGAAGATTCTTTTGTCGGATTTTAATATAGATGGCCTTGTAATTTGTTTTCCCTTATAGTAAGGGATGCGAGGGAATTCTCCCTTCTGAAGAATCTTCTGGTCCTTCAAGTCGTACCCATAGGATAAGACGCGATGCATCATCACTGATCCAGGGTGGCCAAGTCTATCATGCCAAAGTAAAAACTTGGCTGATGTCGGGCACTTCAGGTGCTCTGTTAAATCCGCTTCCGCTCTCCGAATCTTTGTATGGTAGAGGTGCTTAGCCCAAAAATGTGTTTCTCTCAAGCGAAAGAGTCCGTGCAAGTAATATAGATCTGGGAGTCCAGATGTCGAATCCTTTGGAGAAAATCTGTTGCAACCACAAAGCTTAAATCAAATAGAAATTCAACGTGAGACTAACCACTTATGATGACGATGGTTTAGGTGGGTTTGATCGTGGTTTTAGTACGTGAACAATACGAGCAAGAAAGTTTTGTGTATGAAAATATCTATGAGAAGTATGCACATGGTATGGGTTCATTAGGATCCATGATTTGTATTAACTTGGTTGATTAAATATAACGCAATGAATTCTCTTTTTGAGAGAAATTCATCGGAGGACACCCTTGTGGGGATTAAAGCATAATATTGAATACGATCGTTGCTAAAGTTATAATGTTTTAAATATAGATATGAAACTCCCTTTTGGAGAGATCAAAACTCACCCTTGTGGGGCGATCATTAACTCAATCACATTCTTTTGGAAGATGAAAAAGATGATTTTAAAATAAAGATTACAACTTTATCAATGTTAACAATTTAGCACAAATATTCAACCAAGCAAATACAAATCATATCTCCTAATTACACCATACCATGCACAATGAAGATTTAACCACACATACTGAAAATAACTAAGAATTTCATCACATTAAACATGGTTCCAAGCAATGCAATTAAATAGAGTTCAAAATACGAAATAGAGTTCAAGAATATCACCAAATACGCTCGCTTTTAGCCTAAGAAAACCCTTCTTCTTCCTCTAAAAACTCTCTGAAAAATAGCCCAGGTTGCTCTCTGTAATCTCAGGGAATTGCTGCAAAAATCGGCTCCAAAATCGCCAAAATACGCCAAGAATACGCTCAAAACCCCTAAGAATAACTTATATAAGAACATTGCGGGTTTAATGAGCTTAATGGGTTCAAAACCGCACCCAAATAGCTCAAACCCAATACCCATTCAGCCGGCGAAAATAATGGCCGTCCATCAAAGCGGGATTAAACGATGATGCGCCACGTGTGCGCCAATTTTCGTGCGCGGCCCGCTCCGCATCGGAGGGTTTGTCGCGCTCCAGATTAGGCCAGTCACCACTTGCGATCGGATGCACTTTAAATTTGTCATCTATGGCCGATCGGAATCGGGCGGTGGAGAACGTCGCGTCGTCGTTCCTCTTGTTTCCATGCCGGATGAATCAACCGTCCATAACGAGCCATGCCGCCCGCTAGATTTGAATCCCGATCTCTGCTTCGGGAAGATCTCGTCCGTTCGCTTCGTGCGGGTCGTAGCTGGGATGGTGACACGTGTCTCCAACTCCCGCCTATTTCGTTCTCTCCGCGTCTTCTTCAAGCAGCGATGTTATCCGTTGGATTGCGATCAGACGGTCGTAGACACGCCACGTCGCTCGTTCTTTGCTGTGTTCGCTGCTTCGATTGCAGCCGCTGGATCAAATATCAGCAGCCAAGATTGCGCCGCGTCACCTCCTCTAAGTTCGAATGCGGGGTCGATGACGGTCGTTGGATGAAGGCGGGGACCGTCAGGATGCTGCCACGTGGCAGCATTTGATTTGCGGTCGACCGTATTTTCGTATTTACTTGTGTATTTCCCCATTTAATTGGTATTCTGCATTCAAAAATACACAGTAATTAGCACAGATCTCAGAAAAATACAAATAAATAGTCGTTGGAATCGTGAGATCGAGAACAAGCTAGGAAAAATATAAAAAGTGCAGAAATACTCCATTAATTACTGTTTTGTGCTCAAATAAGGTGATTTCTCTAATAAATGATGGTGTACAAAATACGAACATATTAGAGACCAATTTAGCATCATATAAGCACAAAATATTACTAGATGAGAGGTTAAATAAGCAATATTCAACCCGAATCACACCCCCCAACTAGCATTTTGCTAGTCTCTAGCAAAGTGAGCGAAAATTGATATCAAATATATGCCTAAATCACCTTATCAGATCTCGAATCGCTCACCACCACACTATAACGACAAAAGAAATAACCACACACTAATGTCAAGATTTCATGCTCATAAAATAATGGTACTCGTGGGTTTAAAGATGAAGAACAAGTATTTCTCAAATGGTTATAAAATCGACTTAACTTCACTATCCATTACTTCATAGCTCATAATATACAAAATCAATGGCTCACACCTTTCAATTAGAGATTCTAACTTGGAGCGTAGGCGTATCATGCACAGCAAGTATAAAGAATATAATGGTAGCAAGACATACACACGTCAATCTTCATTCATAGGAAATCACACCATATCTTGCGCTTTCTTTAAGCTTTGGAAGTTCTCTTGCCTTGCTAGTTATGCACACTTATTCTCTTTTCTTTCTCTTTTTAATAATTCCACGTAACGCGCATCAAGCAACATTCCCAGAAAAATGTATAACTTGGATCGCTCTATCAAATGAGTGGGTTTCCAGTCAATGGCTCCCAAATCAGACGATAATATGGCATTAGGCCAAAAGGACCCCTCGGACTGTACTACTCGAGCCAACCAAGTTATTTATTTTCGTGACACACTTATTCATTTTTTTCTTCATTCATTTTTTTCTTTTTTTCTTTTTGCTTTTCTCTCTCTTTTTGTGTGTGTGCATAAATAACTTAGCAAGATAGCTTCATCTTCTTAATTCTTTCACAAGAATGGGTTATCCTAATCATTTCAAAAGACAATGTATACTTTCTACCCAAAATCACACAAAGCATGCAAATAGCGATGAATACGAGATAAAAAATAATGCTCCAGTTATTTTATGAACTATTGGTGCATGAACCTTGGTGTGTTCCATTGAAAGTATACTATTTGCTAATTCATAATTTCTAGATTCATTAATTAAGTCTTCAATCAACCCCACTATGGAGAAATATCAACAGAAATTTACCATGAGTACTAACATTCATGTCAAATGAGACTGAAATACTTAACACTAGTGGTGGAGGAAAAATAAATTACATGTGTACGGTGGTGAATATATTTCGAGAATTTTCATCACATGCGGTTCATCTCTAGGTAAAATAAATATTGGTGATAGGTCTTGACTCAAAATTTCTTTTTTTTAATTCAAAAAGGGAACTAAAAAATCCTAAAAGAAAAAGAAAAAGAAAAATCCTAAAAGTTTATATCCTCCCCCCAACTTAAAATAAACATTGTCCTCAATGTTAGGGAGAGGGAAGCATGGAAAGAACACACCTGATTAGTTGCCACCCGAAGGTGGGTCTGTGAGGTCCATGGTGCTCGCTTCGTTGGTCTAAGGCTCGTGAAAATGCTTCAATCTTTGGCCATTTACCTTGAACTCACTCCCATCTTTTTCATTAAGCAATAGCATTGCACCATGTGGGAAAACTTCTTTGACTGTGAAAGGTCCAAACCACCTAGAGCGAAGCTTCCCAGGGAATATGTGTAGCCTGGAATTGTATAGAAGAACTTTTTGGCCTGGGGTGAACTCCCTCCTTAAGATCATCATGTCATGGACGGATTTCATCCTTTCTTTTGATATTTTGGTGTTGTCATAAGCATTTCTCCTCAGCTCCTCTAACTCCAACAACTGTAATCTGCGAGAAGCAAAAGATGAATCAATATCAAAATTTAATTTCTTAATAGCCCAATATGATCTATGCTCCAATTCGACAGGTAGGTGACAAGACTTTCCAAAGACAAGACGGTAAGGTGACATCCCCAAAATTGTTTTGTAGGCCGTCCTGTAGGCCCACAGTGCTTCAGGTAAGCGCAAGCTCCAATCTTTCCGTGAAGGATTCACCGTCTTCTGTAAAATGGATTTGATCTCTCTATTCGCCAGCTCTGCTTGACCATTGGTTTGGGGGTGATATGGAGTAGAGACTTTGTGCGTGACCCCAAACCTCTTCATTAGATTAGCAAACATGCGGTTGCAAAAATGGGACCCTCCATCACTGATCAAGGCTTTGGGCACTCCAAATCTAGAGAAAATGTTCTCTTTGAGAAACTTGAGCACAACTGAAGTGTCGTTCGACCTGCAAGAAATAGCTTCCACCCATTTAGAAACATAATCGATTGAAACCAAAATATAAACATATCCAAATGAAGGTGGGAAAGGTCCCATGAAATCTATGCCCCAACAATCAAATATTTCAATTTCTAAAATGGGGTTTAAAGGCATCATGTTACGTCTAGTAATTCCCCCTAACTGTTGGCATGCAGCACAAGTCTTACAATAATGAAATGTATCCTTAAACATAGTTGGCCAATAAAAGCCATATTGCAAGATTTTTGCCACAGTTTTATTCGCAGAAAAGTGTCCTCCACACACCCCATCATGACAAAATTGTATCACACTATTTATCTCATGGTCAGGAATGCATCTTCTAACAATTTGGTCACTACAATATTTATAGAGGTATGGATCGTCAAAGAAAAAATATTTTACCTCGTACTTGAACCTTTTAAAGTCTTGAATTGACCAAGTTTCAGGAGTCTTACCAGTTACTAGATAATTTACTATATCCGCATACCATGGAGAGGTGGAAACACTAAAAAGATGCTCGTCAGGAAAGGAGTCATTCAAAGGTACATCTGCTGAATCAAGGCCTACTGTCAATCGTGATAAGTGATCGGCTACTAGATTCTCCACGCCTTTCTTTTCCTTGATTAGGACATTGAACTCATGCAACAATAAAATCCATCGTATCAGTCGAGGTTTAGCATCTTTTTTGGACAATAAATATTTCAAAGCAGAGTGATCAGTGTAAATCAAGATTGGTGATCCCAAAATATAGCTCCTGAATTTTTCCAAAGCAAATACTACAGCCAGCAACTCCTTCTATGTGGTTGTATAATTCCTCTAAGCATCATTCAATGTTTTGCTGGCGTAGTAAATAACTACTGGAGCTTTGTCTTTCTTTTGGCCTAGGACTGGGCCAACTGCGTAGTTGCTGGCGTCACACATGATTTCAAATGGTAAGGACCAGTCTGGTATCTGCAAAATGGAAGCAGAAATCAGTAATTTCTTTAAAGTTTGAAAAGAATGTTGACACTCAAGTGTCCAAATAAAATCCACATTCTGAGTTAGCAAGTTGCAAAGAGGGCGAGATATAGCGCTAAAATCTTTGATAAATCGCCTATAGAATACTGGATGACCAAGAAATGATCTGATATCCTTCACACATTTGAGACTTGGTAGCTTCTCAATTACTGCTACATTAGCTCTGTCTACCTGAATACCATCTTTACAGACCAAATGACCGACAAGTCCTTCTGTGGCCATAAAATGACATTTCTCCCAATTTAATAGGAGATTCTTCTCAATACACCTGTCAAGAACATGAGCCAAGTTAGCTAAACAATCATGAAAAGAGCTACCATATATGGAGAAATCATCCATAAACACCTCCACAATTTTCTCAACCATATCATCAAAAATACTAAGCATGCATCGCTGAAAAGTGGCGGGAGCATTACATAAACCAAACGGCATCCTCTTAAATGCAAAAGTACCAAAGGGACATGTAAATGTAGTCTTTTCCTGATCCTCTGGTGCAATCTAAATCTGTTAATATCCTGAATAACCGTCTAGGAAACAATAGTACTCATGTCCAGCCACTCTCTCTAAAATTTGGTCAAGAAAAGGTAGAGGGAAGTGGTCTTTCCTAGTTCTGGAGTTCAACTTCCTATAATCTATACACATCCTCCATCCTGTGGTGGCTCTAACAGGGATAAGTTCATTATTCTCATATTTAACCACGGTAAGCCCAGACTTTTTAGGAACAACCTGTGTAGGACTGACCCATTTACTGTCAGAAATTGGGTATATAATACCTGCATCCAATAATTTTAGAACCTCTCCTTTCACCACTTCTTTTAATGTGGGGTTTAACCTGCGTTGCATTTCTCTAGTGGGTTTGGCGTCATCTTCCAAGTAAATGTGATACATGCATACAATGAGACTAATACCTTTTATATCAGCAATGGACCAACCAATGGCCCCTCTATGCCTTTTCAACACTTCAAGAAAAGAGCTTTACTGTTCTAAAGAGAGTTTAGAAGATATTACCATAGGGAAGCTGTTTTCATTTCCAATAAAGGCATACTTGAGATATTCAGGTAGTGGCTTCAATTCAGGCTTTGGATCTTCCACCTCAGATGATATTTGAGTTGGTGCATTTGGTGGCAACGCCTCGAACTTAGGCTCCAATATCGCATTCAGTTCCTCCACATTTTCCTGCACAAGAAAGATGTCAACAGTGTCGTCCACAATTGTTTCAACAATATTAGCATCACCATAAAATTCAGAGCAAATATAATCATCCACTAACGAATCAATCATGTTTACCTTTTCAACCTCATCATCCACATTTGGCAACTTGCAAGTATTAAATTTATTCAAATCCAAAGTCATGTTACCAAAAGTGTTTTTAAGTTGGCCATCCCTACAATTTATTAAAGCATTGCATGTTGCTAGGAATGGTCTACCTAGGATGATGGGAGTGGAATTGACAGTTTGGGGTCCTTGGATGTCTAGAACTATCAAGTCTGCAGGGTAGTAAAATTTGTCCACTTGAACGAGGACATCCTCAATGCATCCCTTTGGAACTTTAATAGATCTATCAGCTAATTACAATATAACAGATGTAGGTTTTAGCTGTCCTAACCCAAGTTGCATAAAGATGGGATATGGCAAAATATTAACACTAGACCCCAAATCCAATAAAGCATTTCCAATTTTTTTAGTGCCAATAGTACAAGTAATGGTGGGTGATCCAGGATCTCTAAATTTAGGTGGTGTATTTTGTAGCACAATAGAACTAACCTACTCAGTTAAAAATGCTTTCTTCTTCACATTCAATTTTGTTTTAATAGTGCACAGGTCTTTCAAAAATTTAGCATATGCATGTATTTGATTTATAGCATCAAGCAGTGGAATATTTATTTGGTACTTTTGAAAAATCTCACGAATTTCAGATTGATACTTATCTTTATTTTTCTGAAGTAGCCGATGAGGGAAAGGTGCTGCAGGTACATATGTTGTGGGCTCTTTCTCTTCAATGACATTTTTGTTTAGACTCACATCCGTGCTCTCCTTCTGCACCTCCTCTTGCATTTGAATTTCCTCCTCTTGTTCAGCTTCTATGCTTGGTGGGTCAGGTTTCCGAATTTCCTTCCCATTCCTCAAAGTGGACACGGCTTGGCAAGGCTTTATATTATTACCTGCAGAAGAAGATGAGCTTATATTAGGATTCGGAATTGATTGTGATGGAAGCTTACCTTTCTCCAATGTTGTCGTAAGCCTAGCCAAGATTTCGCTCATCTGTTGGTTTTGCGTTTGTTGAGCTTGAAACTTAGCATGTTGTTGTTGCATTTGGACTTGCTGCAATTGAATAAGCTGCTGAAGTGCATCTCCAAATGGTTGCATCTGCTGTTGTTGCATTGGCTCTTGGTCCCTCCTTTGGTTCCCACCTTGGTAGTTGTTATTGTTATATTGGGGTTGTCGAAACTGAGGAGGAGCCTGTTGTTGAGGTTGCTGATTGTGACCCCAATTTAAGTTAGGATTGTTGCGCCACCCCTTGTTGTTGGAATTGAAGCTCTGGTAGTTTGTGGACACTTGATTCACTCCTGTTGGATTACCTAGCATGCTCTTCAAAGATGGAAGTGTGGGGCATGCACTGGTGTCATGGCCACTAACATCGCAAAGTGCACAACTCTGCTCTATCTCAACTGCTTTGGCCTCTTTCAAATTAAGAGCTTGAAGCTTGTTTGTAATCATTGCTTCCATCTTTGCCTCCAACGCATCCTCTGGCGTCAAATTGTATACCACTCCACGTGTTGGCTGGGAAGGTACAGAGTGGCCTCACATGTCGTACTCTGAAGTAGTATCCCAAGTTTGCGTGTTCTCTGTTATGTCCTCCAAGTACGTCCAAGCTTCATCTGGCTCTTTATCGAAAAATCCTCCATTTTCTACGAACTGTTTCATCTGAGGTTGCAGTCCATCGTAGAAGAAGCCAATAATCCTGTTTTTGTCGAAGCCATTATGTGGACATGCTAGCAATAGCTCGTTGAATCTTTCAAACGCCTGGTAGAATGTTTCCTCGCTTTCCTGGGCAAAGTTCATGATCTGCCGCTTCAACCCCTGTGTCCTGTGAATAGGAAAAAATTTCTTTAAGAACTCAGCCTGCAAGTTAATCCATGTAGTAATAGAACGTGATGGTAATGCATTCAACCAGTTCTTAGCTTTATCTTTTAATGAGAATGGAAACAATTTCAGATATACCGTATCTTCACTAGTTTTTCCATCAAAACATGTCATGCACACTTCCTCAAATCCTTTTATATGAAGATAAGGGTTTTCCTTGTCCAACCCATGAAAGGTGGGTAGGAGTTGGATTACCCCTGGTTTGAAATTAAAAGAATTTGCATCAGTGGGCAAGATAAAGCATGAAGCTGTGCTAGTCCTAGTGGGTCTGAAAAGATCTTTTAAAGTTCTAAGAGCTCCAAGTTGCACATTATTCTCATTTTTGTTGCTAAAATTTTCATCCATGTTATTATTAGCAGCCATTTCAAACCGTCTAGTCAACCTCTGTGTCCTAGGAGTCATATGCCACATAAACTAGCACAATTAATTTTATTTTGTTTTTTTCAAAAAAAATAAGCAAAAATTTATATACAGTAAAGTGAATAGATCTCACCGAATGTCCTCTGAATGAAATAAACTGTGGTAACAACCGTTCTCCCTGGCAACGGTGCCAAAAACTTACTTAGCCCAAAAATGTGCTTCTCTCAAGCGAAAGAGTCCGTGCAAGTAATATAGATCTGGGAGTCCAGATGTCGAATCCTCAGGAGAAAATCTGTTGCAACCACAAAGCTTAAATCAAATAGAAATTCAACGTAAAGAGACTAACCACTTATGATGACGATGGTTTAGGTGGGTTTGATCGTGGTTTTAGTACGTGAACAATACGAGCAAGAAAGTTTCGTGTATGAAAATATCTATGAGAAGTATGCACATGGTATGGGTTCATTAGGATCCATGATTTGTATTAACTTGGTTGATTAAATATAACGCAATGAATTCTCTTTTTGAGAGCAATTCATCGGAGGACACCCTTGTGATGATTAAAGCACAACATTGAATACGATCGTTGCTAAAGTTATAATCATTTAAATATAGATATGAAACTCCCTTTTAGAGAGATCAAAACTCACCCTTGTGGGGCGATCATCAACTCAAACACGTTCTTTTGGAAGATGAAAAAGATGATTTTAAAATAAAGATTACAACTTTATCAATGTTAACAATTTAGCACAAAGATTCAACCAAGCAAATACAAATCACATCTCCTAACTACACCATACCATGCACAATGAATATTTAGCCACACATACTGAAAATAACTAAGAATTTCATCACATTAAATATGGTTCCAAGCAATACAAGTAAATAGAGTTCAAAATACGCAATAGAGTTCAAGAATATCACCAAATATGCTCGCTTTTAGCCTAAGAAAACCCTTCTTCTTCCTCTAAAAACTCTCTGAAAAATAGCCCAGGTTGCTCTCTGTAATCTCAGGGAATTGCTGCAAAAATCGGCTCCAAAATCGCCAAAATACGCCAAGAATACGCTCAAAACCCCTAAGAATACCTTATATAAGAACATTGCGGGTTTAATGAGCTTAATGGGTTCAAAACCGCACCCAAATAGCTCAAACCCAATACCCATTCAGCCGGTGCAAATAATGGTCGTCCATCAAAGAGGGATTAAACGATGATGCGCCACATGTGCGCCAATTTTCGTGCGCGGCCCGCTCCACTCTTCGAGTTTGTGTCGGAGGGTTTGTCGACCGTCGGATCTTCATTCGACGCTCCAGATTAGGCCACGTCGCCACTTACGATCGCCGATGTGCTTTAAATTTGCGGGGTCATCTGTGGTCGTTCGATTCGAATCGGGCGGTGGAGATCACGTCGCGTCGTCGTTCGGTTCTCTCGTTTCCATGCCATCAGATGATGAATCAACGGTCCACAACGAGCCACGACGCCCGCTAGATTTGAATCCCGATCTCCGCTTCGGGAAGATCTCGTCCGTTCGCTTCGTGCGGGTCGTAGCTGGGATGGCGACACGTGTCTCCAACTCCCGCCTATTTCGTTCTCTCCGCGTCTTCTTCAAGCAGCGATGTTGTCCGTTGGATTGCGATCGGACGGTCGTAGACACGCCACGTCGCTCGTTCTTTGCTGTGTTCGCTGCTTCGATTGCAGCCACTGGATCAAATATCAGCGGCCAAGATTGTGTCGCGTCACCTCCTCTAAGTTCGAATGCGGGGTCGACGACGGCCGTTGGATGAAGGCGGGGATCGTCGGGATGCTGCCACGTGGCGGCATTTGATTTGCGATCGACCGTATTTTCGTATTTACTTGCGTATTTCCCCATTTAATTGGTATTCTGCATTCAAAAATACACAGTAATTAGCACAGATCTCAGAAAAATACAAATTAATAGTCGTTGGAATCGTGAGATCGAGAACAAGCTAGGAAAAATATAAAAAGTGCAGAAATACTCCGTTAATTGCTGTTTTGTGCTCAAATAAGGTGATTTCTCTAATAAATGATGGTGTACAAAATACGAACATACTAAAGACCAATTTAACATCATATAAGCACAAAATATTACTAGATGAGAGGTTAAATAAGCAATATTCAACCTGAATCAAGAGGCCTGTTGAAAGGCTCTCAAAACGTTCAAGTATGAATTTTACTCTTTTTTCTTAAGACGTTACATACAGTAATTTATTTTTCATTTACATTTGATGTTTCCAAATGGAATCCGTTGAAATGGATGTGCTTGAAACTTAGTAAGTTTCGGTTGGAATTCGAAGAGATTAGTACATCCTTTATTTTTGTGTCATTTGGGAGCAACAGTGTTGTGTTCCCAAAACCTTCAATATAGCCCTGGTATTGGGCTTTGTATTGAAGGATCGTATGTGTTTATTAATTGTCTACTAATCAATCATGAGCACAGTTTATCTATTAAAAGATGAATCATATAGGCACATTTTCAGAGAAATATTTTCATTCAAAATCAAATTACATAATTCAAAAAGCTCTCATAACATGAAATATTCTTAAAACAAGTAGCTAAGATAAAAATAGAAGGCTAATCAAGCATGTCATCATTTTCGAAGTCGTCAGCTGTAAACTTGACTGGCACATCAGAGGTCACCAGGTTTGTTTCAGCTTTATTTTTCTTGTTTTCTTTATACAAATCCTGGAGATGCTGCAGAGTTCGGCACACTCTGGACCAGTGGTCTTTCATGCCACAGCTATGGCACCGGTCTTCCCATTTCCTCTTGGGTGGGGGTGCATCATTTCTATTGTTGTCATTTCTATGCCAGGTGAACTTCAGCTTACTTTCATTTCTTCGCTACTGGACTTGGCCCCAAGCCCTTTTGTTTTATCCCCCTTTCTGTGGTCTTTCTTTTCGTTTATTGTCTCTCTTCTTTTTGGAATGCATTGTAAGCTTCTGGTGGGGGTAGTGCCATGGGGCGCATGTTGTGAGTGTCGAGGAGAAGCTCTCTGTTTTGTTCAGCCATGAGTAAACATGACAGCAGCTCAGAATATTTGGTGAACTTGCGTTCATGGTATTGCTGCATTAGTATCGCATCTTTCTCATGGAAAGACGTGTACGTCTTTTCCTGCATGCGATCTTCTGAGACTTTTTCTCCACACAACTTCAGGCGTGAGGTGATGCTAAAGAGAGCTGAGTTGTACTCAGCTATAGACTTAAAGTCCTGCAGTCTCAGGTTATCCCACTCATATTGTGCCCTTGATAGTATAACATCTTTCCGATGTTTATACCTATCCTCAAGGGCAGTCCACAGCTCAAGTGGAACTTCAACCGTAATGTATTCAGCCTTTAGGGTCTTGTCCACATGACGGCGAATATAGATAATGGCTTGCGCCTTTTCTATATCGCTTACATTTTCAGTATTAGTCACAGCAAAAATGAGGGATTTTCCCACAGATGAAACTTCACATCGAGCTACCAGCTCAGGTAGTTTCTTCCTGATGCATCCAGCGCTTCAAAATCGACACTTGCGATTTTAGCCATTTTATCTAACAGAGCACATATATGCATGAATTAATAATTTAAACAATAAAAATTTTCATGCGGATGCAATTTTTAAATGAAGAGCTAATTACATGGATCGGCCAATCCTACATAAATAAAAAATCCAAAGTCCCATTACAGTCCATAGTACATAAATGAAAGCTTTAAAAAAAGAAATTACGACTTTGGAAACCCCGTGGGTCCCATATAAGATCTTCAGCTTCAAGTGTGGCCTCCGTCTCCATGGAAAGTATTCTTCGGTCTTGGACATTACGTAAATATTCCTCACTACTATTTCTCTCAAAAGTAAAAGAAAAGTGCAGGAAATAAAATGTGGGACTTAAACAGCCGATCCAAAACCGTAATTAGCCATCCATGCAAAAATTTGTGCTCATCAAACATTTTCAGGAGACATTTTCATCACAGGCATCACATGCATTTACATTCACAGAAAGGATAAACAATTTAATACTTAATAATTATTGGACCACTGTGCAACGTCATAAACCGTTAGGTTAGGTGACTAACGGCAGAGCGGTCGCAGGATCTTCCTAATTATTAAGTTTAATATTGCACAACATAATATCAGTTTATCCACAAAATAAGCCATTAAAATGATGCGAAGCATATAATTATGATCTTAAAAAGACATCATATATGCAAAAAAGTTATGCTAATTTGGTATTATTCAAAAGAGTTTGAAAGGGCCCAAAATGACACGGTCTTCATGAAAAGGAAGAAGTTTTTCTTTTAATTTTATCCCCAAATGATCCCCAAATGATCCCCAAATGTCCCCAAATGTCCCCTATTTTACCATGATTTTTCATGAATTTTTAGGCCCCCTGAACCCTTTTTAAACTTATTTTATCCCCCAAAAGCCTTTTAAAGCTTATTTTTAGCCCTCAAAGGCCCCATGCTTTAAAAAAGTAAAATTTTCTGTTTTTTTTAGTAAAACAGCCTTCGGACATGAAGCCCGCAGTGTGGCTACGGGCTTCAGGCCCGCAGTCTCATATTTTTTAGGAAACTGAATGCTTGTGGGAGCTGCGGGCATCAGGCCCGCAGTCTATTTTGTTTTTTTTCGTTTATGGGCTCTAAGCCCACGAAACTAGAGGGGGCGGTGGCTAGGGTTGCCGTCTCCGCCCCCTTGATGCGGGGCCAGAGAGGGATCGGGCCCTCCGCCGCAAGGCGGAGGGGAAAACGGCGGTCCCCCTCTGCTTCCGTATGGGGGGGTCGACGACGGCCTCCCCCTCTGCAGTTCAGGCGGGGGGAGACAATGGCAGCCCCCGCTTCGGGCGGGGGGGCGCAGACAGCCCCCCTGCTTCGGGTGGGGGGGCGTGGACAGAGGCACCCCCGCTTCTGGCGGGGGCACGGGGGACGGCGGCCCTCCTCTTTGGGGGGCATAGGGGGAGGCGGCCCCCTCTTCGGGAGGGCGCGGGGGGACAGTGGCAACCGCCGGCGAGGACGAGGTAGGATAAAACCCTATTTTTATTATTAGATTATAAGCATGTTAAAAACATGATTTTTAGACGATAAAAATCGTCAATTTAGGCAATTAGCCATATTTCCACTCCGATCTTGCGAGATCTATGGATAAAATTATCATACGTATGATAAAAATGACATTTTTAGCGAGATTTACCTCTATATCCGTCCTCCAGATATAGCGACGGTTGAACGAAGCCTACGCAGATGACGTTTCTCGTTTGATGTGGATGACACCGCGCGCGTGGATCTCCCACCTTCCTTCGCTTTCGCAACGATTGATTTTTGTGTGGAAATTTTTAATTAGAGTCTCGTGCTGATAACGTGTTATGAATCATCATCTGGGGGAGGATCCCCAACTCTTTATTTATAGCATTAGAGGAGTGTACATAGATAAGATACAATAGATACAGTCTTATCTATAAGATAAGCTGTGATCCCAACCAACTCGGTATTATCCCTTCACAACAAGATCTACATTTTCAAAAGAAAATTTATTTTTGAGCAAAAATCCTTTAAGAAAAATCCCTCATTTTGGCATTCGTACTCTAAGCTCTCAACTTGCTTTCTTGTCCAACATTGATCTCTTTATTCTCTGTTTTCTACATCTTAAAAGAGACTTAAAATTCTTATAGCCGCACTTACACAATTATGCTTCAACAAGGCTATATGATATTGTTCCTCAGCTCTATAAATGTTGTCAGTATTTCTCTTTTGAGTTGTAAGATGGAAGCTTACTCTTAAGTTGTTAAGAGAGTTTGCACTCAAGGGTTATTCGAGTGAGTTTATCATTACACCGGGTTGTGGTGTAGATGGTGGTTGTACTATTCTTCCACTTGGGATGTTATTATGGAATCTCAGGTGGGATTAACCTAGAGACTGGATGTTGGTCAAGATTTGACCGAACCAAGATAAATTCTGTATTTGTGCGATTATTCTTTAAGGTGTATCGTATCTTGTAAGTATTACCCTTATGTTTTGCTACTTAACTCATTCTTATAATTTTTCAAGTAGATTGTTGATCAAGAATCATTTTGGTGATAAACTGATTTCTTAGGCAGAAAACTTAGAAGTTTTTATAAAAAAATTTGAACACTATTCACACCGCTTTAGTATTTTCTGCTTGCCAATTTATTGGCTCCTCAATATGATGGACTGTTTGTCCTTGATATTATTGATCACTGTTCCAGACAGATGGAACACGTAAATTGCATATTGTACCCTCAGGCATGAGTCTCACATTTAGGATAGATTTTCCATATGTCGATGTCATTGCTAGAGATATTGCATTACAATTGATACCATATTAGTAGCTTGCTTTACTTCTTGTTCTTATGAGATTTATCATGACATGTTCAGTAGCTTGGCTTTACTGTTTACTTCTATAGTCCAGCCCCATATGCTTTCTTTTATCATTATGTTTTTATTGGTTTTTATGGGAACCTACCAAATTTATTTGCTGACCATGTTCATGTTGTATTGTGGATATGTGTCAGATTCGGAGGATAGGTATGTTGAGAACGAGCCTTATGATTCAGCATTCAACTTAGAGCATGATGTTTTCTAGGATTAGATTTGCTAGGTTTATTATTTCTACCAGTAGATTTTAGTTATCTCTTTGTACCAGACTTGTAGATTTTTAATTAATATTCAGGTGTAATAATGTACTCCAATTTGTTGAAGAGACTTTTATTTATATTTATGCACATTTGGATGTCTAATTTTTATTTCTGTGATTTGTTAAATGAATGACATGGAGAATCTGCTTTGTTTATTTTATTATGCTTGGCATATTTAAGTCAAGGAAAAATGAGAGAAAATAGTATTCCATTATTTCTTTTTATGGTGACCCGGACTCCTGCACTGCCTCACTAGTGAGGCGGCCAGACACCAAACCGGGTATGCAAGGCTGACCCACACCCACATACCAGGTTAGTCAAGTGAATTAAGTGAGGTATCCATCATTCCTTAATTCCTCACCTCTCCGGGGTTGTTTTGGTTTAAGCAGGGGCGGAACCAGGATGAGATGACCGGGGGGATGGCGAAAAATATAAAGCATCGGATAAATATACTACATAAATTCATATGGATTATATTACATCAAATAATATTTAAACTCTCATTTAAATATATCAAAATATGTCATTACATTCTTACCATGTTAAAATACAGAACGTCTTTCTTCCATGTCACGAAAATCATCTATAATTAAATTCACACTAAATTTTTCAACAATTTCTTTCTCATTGTACCCAAGCAAACAATCTGACAAGAAATCATCTCCCATCTTGTTACTAAGTGTAGTCTTGATTATATGCATTGTTGAAAGAGAACGCTCTGTAGTAGCTGTAGAAATTGAAAGTGTGAGAATAAGAGTTACCACTCTATACACAAGAGGATATACTTCTGCTTTCCTAGTTTTTACCAACCATTAACATAAATCAGAAATTGTTGTCAATACTTTAAAATCTGGAAGTTTTCGGACATAATCAAAATGTTGAAATTGTATGTGCAACTGTGTCATCTCATATTTTGTAAAGTCTTGTTGGTTAAATTTCTGTATCAATTTGCAAATATCATCAATTCTGAATGATACATGCATCTCTCTTGTATCTAAATATGAACCGAGAATGATCAATTCTAATGTGTTATCATTGAATTTGTTGTTCAATTCCTGCAACTGAGAGTCTATCACTGCATTGGAAACATCAACTTTATAATAATGTTCCACCGTAATTTCATTTTGTTGATGACGAGCTCTTTCTCTTCTTGCAATATGACGAGCGCTAAAATCTGGTACTTGTATATTGACTGCTTCACAAAAAGATCTCACAGTTGTAACCAAACTGTCACAGCCATCATCTCTTAACTTTTGAATGAGCATCGTAGTAGATGAAACAAGATGCATTGCATTTAAGATGCCTTGAGATTAGAGTTGCAAAGCTTTATATTAGAAATATCTAAAACTTCTCTCATAAGATGCAAAATGAAAACAAAGTCAAACGTAGGCATTACCTCATAAGCTGAATCGGCATCACCCCGTTGAGTAGAAGTAGCTCCATCCTCAATAATATTCAATAAAACTTCACATGTTGCACCAGACATCTTCAGTAAACTAGAAATTGATTTCAAGTGAGAATTCCAACGGGTATCACCTGCCATTTGTAGAGAACCTATTTGATTAAGTCCGTTTCCACTTTGAAGCTCATCAATCTCAAGTAAATGTGCAATATTTGAAGCATGAGCAGCTTTTGGTTGGTCATTGCGCTTACATGATGCACCAATGATATTGATACTGGAATTTAACTTGGTAAAAAACTGATGGACATGAATAATTTCCTTGGATGCAATAACTAATGCAAATTGTAAATGATCAGCAAAACAATGAACATAATAAGTATGTGGACATTCATTTGAAACCAAAGCTTGCAAACCATTCCATTTTATACGCATGTTACTTGCACCATCTTAACCTTGCCCTCGGATAGATTGAACATCAAGATTATACCAAGAGAGCATTGAAAAAAATCCCTTCTTTCAAAGTTAATGTCGCAGTGTCTTTGACATGAATAAGCCCAAAAAAGTGCTCTTGTATGTAGCCATATTTGTTGACAAATCTCAATACAATTGACATTTGCTCTTTTTTAGATTCATCTCGAGCTTCATCAACCATTAAACAATACTTTGAATTGACAATTTCTTCACGAATGTCCTTCCTCACTTTAGTTGCCAAGACATGCAAAATTTGTTTTGGCGTTTTTGGTGATGAATATGATGCATTTCGTGGAGCTTTATCCAAAACTGATGCTAATTTATCATTATAAGATGGATGAAACTCAATAATTCTAAAATGTTTCCACGATTACTCGATGACTTAGACTCATCGTGGCCTCTAAAAGAGCATCCTTGAAATGCAAGTCACATAACTGCCTCAATTAAAGCTTTCAAATGATGTCTATTTTCCATGATTTCTTGTGATGAGAATTTCTCAAACCTTCTTGCCATATGAGATGATTGGTTTATAAGGTCTGCATATGTTGTCTCAGCATTTCTATGAGGTAAATTGAGATCTTTTCCCATATGGGCCAAAAAGTGTACAATTGTTTCCATCCTTCACCTTTTTTCATGATCAAAATCCATTAACAGTGAATGCATCGGATCTAGAATGTCCATTTCGTTAATGAAATAGAAGGAAGACAAACAATATATAGCATCTGCAGTAGGAAAATATTCTAACCAAGATGGAAAATGCTTAAACCATGATGCTTGAAAACTTCGCGAATGTTTTTCACCCGATGTTGGATACTTATGAAGTGTACATTAATAAGGACCAGCTT
This sequence comes from Scilla litardierei, assembly GCA_030789695.1. Classification (NCBI taxonomy): domain Eukaryota; kingdom Viridiplantae; phylum Streptophyta; class Magnoliopsida; order Asparagales; family Asparagaceae; genus Scilla; species Scilla litardierei. The sequence goes on from CM061142.1 coordinate 73,421,136, forward strand.
TAATATAAGCTCTTCGAACTTCGTCGTGCTTCTCAATTGAATACTTCCACATTTTCGACCGTAATCCCGGATCACGTTCTACTGTGTTAATATCAAAATCTTCATCGATTTCGACTCTTTGAAATTTTGGAGCATGATCCTCCTCCGAATGCACATGACTATCTATCACTAGAGTTTCAACAATTTTCCTTTTAAAGAATGAATCAATTGTTGTTGACTTTTTCATCTAAACAATAGAATATAATATGAATAAGCTCAACCTTTTCTAGCAACAAAGAAATTCTTATAGTCGAGAAACTTGTATATTTTGTGAAATATAAAATAGTTTAATAGACAATATTATATATACAGTTAGCAAGAATACTTGGCATTACTGAAACTCAATTACCCTTAGTTGATGATACACAATAGCAAAAGTTACACTTAAATAACCAATTCAGAAAAAGCAAAGGGGCTTATTTTTCGAGCTTCTAGAACGAATCAGCATACCTCGGAAGTTACCCAACCCCTGATCGCTTCTTTGGAGATAGCGGTGACGCCATGGTGGTGAGGACGTGGATCAATTCTAAGTTCCTACAACTCCTACCAAAGTAATCCTTAATAAAAAAATTAAACTCAATGATAAACTAATTAACTACTTTGCTAAATTAGAAGAAAAAATTGCAGGGAATGAGGTGTTCACCAATCACCATTATAGCGCCCATTATTGGTCTTTAGATTTTTCTCAATATAGCGCCCGTTAATGGGAGCAAAAATTGCAAGAAATTGGATGCGGGTCCGAGGCATAATATCTGAAATAACTACATGTTGATGAATCATAATACTTTTAATCTATAAAAATTATAGGAACAACTACAATAGCTCCCATCAAGATCGACAAGCATCTTTGCAGATTACAAACAAAAACTTAAAAAATACAATTTTTCCATTAGAATTAGTCAAGTGTGGGCCTAAAATTTGATGAAAATGCAGGAAAAAGATAAAGAGGAACATTTTGTCAAAAATCAGATGGGCATTGATTAAATGTCATTTTTTCATATTTTCTTTCATCACTTTTCGATAGACAATGATGAATAGGGAGATTCAAGTAGTACCAAATTAAAAGCAGAAGGCTGCATGTCCCCAGATTGTGAAATCTCGTCTTTTCATCAAAACTTCAAATTTGGTACCTATTTTTTGCAACAATTAGAGATAAGGAGTAGGACATCAGAAAACACAACTTATCAAAATGAACAGTCGAACAAAAAGCCAAAAAGATGTGGATTTTAGGTGTGCTAAACAAATAAAATGGGTATGAAAGCAAACTCCAAAAAATCTAAATTTAGGTAATGTATTTTTCTAATGCGAAAACAGAGATCAATAGATGAATTTAAGAGAAATAATTGCTTACTGGTAACATATCTCTCTTTCTTTTTAATCAATCAATAGATGAATTTGATCTGAACTGGTCGAGGTTGCGTAACTTGCGTTTGAGTTTCTTTCTGCCGCCTTCGTAGGGAGATAGAGTGCAAAAGGAGTGTTTTCCCGAGATGTTGTGGTTTTAATTTGTGTGTGATGAAAGAGTTTCATCTGATTTTAAGTTGGGGGGCATGGGTTTTAATTGCTTACCCTTTTAATTTATTGGGGGGCGGGCGTTTACATGCCCCCCAACATTAACTTAGGTCTGCCCCTGTGTTTAAGCACATCGTGGGCCTTCACGTTTCGCTCGCTAGGTATTTCGGAAAGCGATATGTGACATCAATTGATTCTTAATCCACTAGTTACAAAAAATTCTTTTGTTCTTAAATGGTTGAATTTGTAATGGTAGGATCGAGGGTCAAATACTGTTGGATTTACTTGATTTTTAGTATGGTGATCATCCATCATGTAGAGAATAAATCAATATTTTTTAAAAATAAATAAAATGATGTGGTCTTGTGTCAGTGTGGAAATTTTCTTGTGCTAACAGCACATATATATTATTCTTTATTTAGTGCGAAATTTTCACTTCAGGTCATGGGGCGAAAAAAATTTGAAATTTTTTTCCAAAATTTTTTAAATTTTTTTGCAAATTTTTTTGATGTTAATCCATACAATTATGGATGAACCCTAGGAGGATTTGAGTAACGGTCCACCCGTTACAAAATTTTACGGTTTCAGAATAATGGAAACTTTTGTAATGTCTTAATCAAATGTCAAATCCTTTATTTTTCGCTTATTATTTTTTGAGGAGTGTATAAATACATAAAGTAAAGAAGGAAAAAATTTGAAATTTTTTAAGAAAAAAATTAAATTATTTTGAACAAAAAGTGCAGAATGTTAGCAGAAGAAAACATGTGTGTGCGTATGAGTAAACTGCACATGTGCTGTTAGTATTAGAAATTTCAATTCATGCACTGCCAGTATAACAAAAACCATTTTCCCATGATGGTTATGAAATTTTTTTCATGGTTCTTGTATACATTCTAAGAAACCAAGACTCTAAAATGGATAAACTCTAAAGGGGACACTTGATCCACTCATTACAAAAAATTTATTATTCTGAAACCGTTGAGTTTGTACTAATCACATCAAGGGTCAAACCGTGTTGGATTCACTTGTTTATTTTGGTATTTTCATCATACATGGTGTATAGAACACCGTTGAAATTTTTGAAAAAAAAATAAAAATAGATGGTGTATATGTATATCAGTGCCTGAAAATTTTCTTGTTGACAACATGTGTGTACACACATATGTGAAAAGTGATCCTAAGGTAACTCCTTAGATGATTATCTAAGGAATGACCTAAACTATATTATTGAGTAACTTTGTGGATGATCCACTTTGTTCATCATGTTCTTTGTGCTTCAAAATGGATTTCTATAAAAGTTTATATGATTTAAATACTTCTAACCATTGACTAAATGACATCATTTGTTTTATTACAAAAAAATTGTTAATTTTGTAAATGTTGTAAACAGTTATTTAACCGTGTTGGTTGAGATTCTGGGCTATCCTAGAGATAGGCCCATATCTTTGAAGCACATGTTTGTATTCTCCCCTATTGCCTATAAATAAGGAGTTGGGGGCTCCTCCCCCAATAGTTGATTCACAACACGTTATCAGCACGAGCCTCTAAATATTTTTTTTCCACAAAAATTTCTTTCATTCATTGCGAAGGCGAAGACGAGAGGAGACGGGAGATCCACGAGCGTGGTACACGGCTTCCTCAATCGAGCGTCGTCATCCGCGTAGGGCTTCGTGCAACTGTCGCTATATCCGGAGGAAGGATATAGAGGTAAAACCCACCAAAACGATGTTTTTAATCATACGTATGATTGCCCCACCCCTAGATCTCGCAAGATTGATATGGTGATCGATTGTCGCCTTGAAAATGACGTATTTTTCATCCCAAAATCCAAAATTTTAGGGTTCTAACCCTAGTTTGAGCCCGCTGGCGGCTTGCCCCTGGCCTCCCCGCTTGAAGCGAGGGGGGCCGCTGTTGTCGCCACCCAAAAGCCCCCCCCCCACCGGCAGCGGGGGGGCGCCCGCCATAACCGCCCGAAAGGGCGATTGCCGCCCGCCCTTGCCCCCCCCCCCCCCCGCCTGAAGCGGGGGGCGGCACTTCCTACCGCCCTCCCCCCCCGTCGGAAGCGGGGGGCGGCCGTCGGCGACCGCCCTCAGGGCGGTTCGCCCGCCCTCGTCCCCCCCCCCCCCCCCCCGAAGCGGGGGGCGGCCGTCGGTGACCGCCCTCAAGGCGGTTCACCCGCCTTTGCCCCCTGCCACCGGTGGATGAGGGGGGCGGCGGCGACGGCTAACCCTAGCCGCCGCCCCCCCTCCCACCCCAAGCCGTAGTGGGCTTTTCTGCGGCCCACTAACACAAAAAAACCCCTCTTTTTGGCTGTGGGCTTCAGGCCCGCAGGCCACAAATTTTTTTTTAAAATGGAAATTGGCAGCAGGCCTGAAGCCCGCAGCCGGCCTGCGGGCTTTAGGCCCGCAGGCCATACTTTTTCTTACAAAAAAGAGGATAAATTGGGGCAAAGGCTATAAATAAGCCTTAAAAGGCATTTTTTGGGCTAAAAATTAATTTTAAAAGGGCGTTTTGAGAGCCTAAAAATTCGTGATAAATCACGGTTCATTATGGGGCGATTATCGGGCATATAAAGGCTTATTGGGGACCCTTGAGGGTATTTGGGATGTTTTAAAAAGGAAAACCCATTTTCCTTCTACAACGAAACTGTTAGCTTTGGGCTCTTATTCAATTTTAATGATTAAACCCACTATATACAACACTTGCATCGTAATGTTTTTTTTCTTACATGCTTTACATCTCTGTCAAATTATGTGGATATTATATACGTGGTTGTGCAGTATATTTAAAACTTAATAATTAGGAAGATCATGCGACCGCTCTGCCGTTAGTCACCTAACCTAACGATGTATGACGTTGTCCAGTGTTCCAATAATTATTAAGTGATTAAATATTTTATCCTCATGTGAATATAACTGCATGCGATGTCTGTGAATGAAAATGTTGTAGGATCCTGCCAAAACAGAGTTAGGATCGATAATTAAAGTGGAGACTTACGCTAGCGTATGCGGAGCGGTAGTCTCGGAACTTTGCCTTCGGATTCGCCACGACGGATCGAGTCTTCTCACGAACGGAGTAAGGCTACTAATCCACAATCTAAATCTCTATTTTAGATTAAGAACTTGGATGGAGGGAGAGGAAATATTTCTACAGAGCTTCGCTATGAAGAAGATGCATGCATGAATTTCATGCAAATGGTGTAAGGAAAATGGCTACCCTTGGGTCTTATTTATAGCCCCCAAGGTAGTTATTTTAGGGTAAGTTGTTCCTTTGGAACAACTTAATTAAGGTGTACCATGATGCATGGCACATTATAAGCTTAAGTTGTACCATATGCATGGTACAACATAAGCTTAAGATATTCCCCCTTTATTAGCCATATGTCGCATGCATTTATGCATATATAATGCGACTTTCCCACTCATACAGAGATCCTCTCCGCAAGGGAACAGATTCCCTTTGCACACGACTTCGTGTGCGCGACGTTCGAGGTCCGTATTCCCTCGTACATCCCCCACAAGGGTGTACAAACATCTTCCATATCCAACATCTCCCACTCACACTTGAGGGGATTGTAAGAGAACGTCTTTCCCTTAGTTCTTTCATCTATCATACCGAGAAATAGACCGTGCGACCGTCATGCGCGTAGAGTCTGTTGTTGTGCACTTGTTAGAGATACACAACGACCTCGAAGGTGCAAAGTTGAGTAGTTCAACGCATGCTTTACCCTAGATTATTTCTTCACATTTTCTTGTACTTTATATTCAACAATTGAATCCCATCTGGATTACAATTGGCTGGCCAGCTTTGAATCACTAAAGTCCAAATGCGAACATGAAATCAATCTTCCTCTTCTTGCGAACCTTCTGATCTTGACTTGATTCGCTTTTCTAACGTGCCCCGTCGAGCCGAATTACCATAGCCCATTAGTAACACGCTAAGATAGCGATCATCTCGTCAAATCTAAAGGAACCAATTGGAGTCCTTGAGGGTAAGAGTTAAGACCCGTATGGCCTTTGAGTCTCACATAATAGCAAACACTATTGCTACTAACTCAGTGGTCGAAATGCATACGTGGTATGAACACGTATTACAACATCACTCCTTTCCCAGGGAGAGTATGTCTTAATGATGTTGTACGGATGAAAGATCAGACACCACAGTGCCTATATTTTTGAGTCCCCTTACTACTCGTGAAATATTCACGGACTCTCATCCTGCATAAGACAGATAGGATTTAAAAAATCCAATGAGATCTTTATATCCTTGTGATACAGATCTCAGATCTTTTGTAAGCATCCGTATGATGCAGATCTTTTATTCGACTATCTTGTTTAAGTCATGACTCTAAATCATTTGTCTAATGATTTTGACTTTAAACTAGTCGCATCTCTATCTTATCCATCTGATAAGATAAGGCGGTTGCTCATGTGAGAGAGCCAACCTTAATCTGTCCGACATACACACAATAAAATAGCTGAGACTTAAACACAAATGTTTAAAATCATTTGTAAGAAACTTGTATGCAATATATAAAAGAACTTCTTTCTTTTATTAAACTTTGATCTTCTATACACATGGGAAATATTACATGATACAGCTCAGCACCTACGCATTCCCATAGATGATAAGTGTTTGAAAAACACATCTCTGGGGATCGCCTTAGTAAGGGGATCCGCTATCATCTCATGCGTGGATATGTATCCTATGTCTACTTCCTTCCGTTTGTCATAATCCTTTGCAAACTTGAATCGAATGTCAATGTGTTTGGTCTTACAATGAAATTTAGGATCTTTGACATAGGCAATCGAAGCTTGACTATCACTGTATATTAGAACAGTGCTCGAGTCAGAGGCATTCGTCAGCCTGTCTAAGAATTTCCTAAGCCAAACAGCTTCTTGGACCGCCATGCTGAATACTACGAATTCGGCTTCCATGGTTGATAAGGCGATGCAGGTTTGCTTCTTGCTGCTCCAGGATATTGCACCATTCCCGAGCAAGTAAACAAAGCCTGAGGTAGATCTTCGCTCGTCGAGATCACCCGCCCAATCAGCATCAGTATAGCCTTCGAGTCTCAAGGTATTGCCTTGATAGCATAACGCATAGTCCGCAGTCCCTTTGAGGTATCTTAATATCCTCTTCACCGCTTTCCAGTGTGCTTGTCCTGGGTTGGATTGGTAACGGCTTACCATACCAACAGCATAGCAAATGTCCGGTCTGGTACACATCATGGCGTACATCAGACTCCCGACAGCACTGGAGTATGGAACTTTTTCCATAGCTTTCTTTTCTTTTGGATCTTTGGGACACATCTCCAAACATAGACCCTCGCCTTTGCTTATTGGAGTATCAATTGGCTTGCAATCCTGCATATTAAACCGTTCTAAAACTTTCTTTATATATGTCTCTTGAGAGAGAGAAAGAAGTTTCTTGGAACGATTCCTTGAGATCTTAACCCCAAGGATATATGCAGCTTCACCCATGTCTTTCATCTCAAAGACGGATGAAAGCCAAGTTTTGATATCCAAGATAAGACGCTTATCATTTCCGGCTATAAGTATGTCATCTACATAAAGAGACATAATTACATACTTGTTTTTAATCCTCTTAATATACACGCAGTTGTCTTCGTCGAGCATGGAGAAACCATACGACAAGACGACTTCTTGAAAGCGCATATACCACTGCCTTGAGGATTGTTTAAGACCATATATGGATTTACGAAGTTTACAAACCTTATGTTTGTTTTCTTCTTGTACAAACCCGTTTGGTTGTTCCATGTAGATCTCCTCATCTAGTTCTCCGTTAAGAAAAGCAGTCTTTACATCCATCTGATGTAACTCGAGGTCCAAACAAGCCACCATTGCCAGAATTAAGCGAATGGAGGTAAAACGCACGACAGGAGAGAAAGTCTCTTCGTAGTCTATTCCTTCCTGTTGCGTGAAACCTTTCGCAACAAGGCGAGCTTTATATTTCTCGATGGAGCCATCAGCCTTATGCTTGATTTTGAGAACCCACTTGTTCCCAATGGCTCTACGTCCCTTAGGTAAATTAACCAAGTCCCAGACTTGGTTTGTTTTCATGGATTGAAGTTCTTCTTCCATTGCCGCTATCCATTTATCTTTAGCAGGGCATGTGACGGCCTGTTTGAAATTTGCAGGTTCGTCATCATCTTGTAGTAATGTCATGAATGTTTGAGGAAATTCATCCTCAAATCTCAGAGGTGTTAGCCTCGTTCGATTACTACGTCTTGTTTGAGTTTGATCACTCCCACTTGGAATGACATCACTCCCACTTGGAATAACATCACTCCCACTCGGAATAGGATTGGTATCGTTCGTATCATCCATTGGTGAAGTTTGAAACGTATTTTCTTCTTCACCAAGAATTCTCCCACTCGAACGTTCCGATCCTTTTTGATCCCAAGTCTCAAACAAGGATAAGTCTTGACTTATCTCACCCTGTCTTGGAAACTCTTTTTCCAAGAAGACAACATCCCTCGATTCGAATTCTATTAGACCCCCATTGTCCTCTTGACCGACGAAAACATATCCTTTGGAGTTTTCAGCGTATCGGATGAAGATACACTTCCTCCCACGTGGCCCAAGTTTGCCATATTTGTGAGAGGATAAATGTGCGTAAGAGGCACAACCCCAAGGTTTTAGAATGTTTAAGTCTGGAGTTCTATTGTTCCACAACTCATAAGGAGTAGAACTTACCGACTTCGAGGGTACACGGTTTAAGATGAATGCTGCCGTCAATAATGCGTCACCCCAAAAGATGATAGGCAAATTTGCCTGAGACATCATTGATCGGACCATTTCCATCAATGTCCTATTTCTTCTTTCCGCAACACCGTTTTGTTGTGGAGTGTAAGGCATAGTTACCTGATGTACTATGCCTTTTTCATTACAAAGTTCCTTAAAACTTATTGATTGATATTCACCACCCCTATCGGTTCGCAAAACCTTAATCTTGCGATCTAATTGATTCTCCACTAAACTCATATAGTTTTTAAAGCAAGCCAAAGCTTCACTTTTGTGGGATATCAAATAGATATGTCCGAAACGAGTGAAGTCATCAATGAATGTGATGAAATAGGACTTCCCGTGTCTTGTCTTAACATTCATTGGACCGCAAATGTCCGAATGGATAAGCTGTAATGGAACTTCGGCCCTTGTGCCAGTTCCAAACGGCTTGCGACAAGTTTTCCCTACAAGACAATGTTCGCAAGTTGACATTTCAACTTTTGAAACATTAGATAGCAAGCCACTTTTGGCAAGTCTATCCATTCTAGTTGGTCCAATATGACCAAGTCTTGCATGCCAACAAATGATCTCAGATTCAGAGTTAGAAGCATTTGTCAAATGGAAACTTTCATTAATGGAAGAAGAATCATCATACATTGTATTTAAAACAATTAATCCATTACAAACATTACCAGAACCAATCAAAGAATTATTACAAACAAGGTCAACATATTGTTTATAGAACCTCCACTCATAATCTAAAGACATTAACATGACCACGGAAACGATATTCCTTCTAATATCTGGAGCAAAGAGGACGTCGTGCAATAATAAAGTCCGACCGTTGTCGAGAACTAGCTTGCATGTTCCGACGCCTTTGACTTCAACACGTGTGTTGTTGCCGACGTATATCCACTTTGTTCCTTGAGTTATCTTTCGATACTCTACGAAGAACCTTCTGTCCTTCGCTACGTGGTCTGTGGCCCCTGAATCAATCAACCAAAAATAGTTATATTCAGCAAGAAACATGGAACTAGAAACACATATGTAACTAGCCCTACAAGTTACCTTATCACTTCCATCCGTACATGTACGGGCGAAGTGACCGTACTTGTTGCACTTAAAGCACTTGATCTTCTTCAAGTTTTTCTTCTTTGAGTGCACATTCGTTTGCCACTTTTTGTTCTTTGTCTTCTTTGAGGTCTCCGGTTCTTGCTTACGTTCGTTCACAAACCTTAAGCGTTTATTCTTCCGCTTATTTCCTCCATGTGAGGAACTAGCGGCCACATGCACTTCTGCACTTGGTTTTGCGGCTTGAATCCGCTCTTCCTCGAGTTCGAGGTGTTTCGATACATCGCTTAAAGTTTTAATGCACTCATTATGAGTGAGATGCATTTTCATGTTATCCCAGCTATCTGGGAGTGAACGAATGACTGCTTGGATCTGCTGTTCATCAGACAGCGTGACTCCCGCATCCTTTAATTCAGATATAAGATTCGCCATGTGGCGGAGATGCTTTTTCATAGAATGATCTCGCCGCATTGTCACGCCCCGCTTCCCAAAAACGTGGAGGCGAAGCGTGAGAAGGTCCGCTCAGACTTGAAGCTACAAAGCCGCAAGTCCGATAAGCGTTAATCACTTTAAACTGCAGGTCCTTGCAACGCGAAACGAAACAAAGATAATAATAACGAAAGAGACAAAAAGAACATCTCAGAATATCCATAATAATAAATCTCAACAACGCAGAAAAGCCACCAGGCTACAAATAAAAGAGTCTAAAAAGAGGCCTAGCATGGCCAACAAAAGTACAAAGTACGAAAACAAGGAAAAGGTGCAAGCACCGACATCTAACAGCAACCTAAAGCAAAAGCAAGTAAAATCAGTCTCTAAGACTGGTCTCCGGTGTCCTCGAACTCCTCAACGAACGTAGGCTCGGGCTCAACGTCAGCAAACACCTCGTCTTCAGCAACTGTCTCTGGCTCAGGGTCTAACATGTGGCACCCAAAAGAGCAAGGGGCACATGTCAGCAAGTCTGGAAGACTTGTGCAAGTGAAACTGAAAGGTGGTAAAAGTAAAGCAACCTAGCAGTTCTAGCATGATGCAATGACATGGCAGTTTAAAGAAATGAGTGCAACAAGTAGGGTAAAGTAAAGTAAAGTACGAGCATGGCATGACATTCACAAGACAAGTACAAGACAAGAAAAGTAAGCACCTCGTGCACAGAGATTCCGTCTTTTGGCTAGAGTGGCTGCGCGGGCCAACTCCTAAGCTCAAGCGAACGTTTATCCCTACCCCTCCACGTGTGTCGAGCCAGGGCCTTACCCCCGAACGGTAATGCTCGCTTCTGGACCACGAGCCAGGAAGTGTGTAAACAAGTATGGCGTAGGGGTGCACCTAGCCCGGGACAAGCAAGTACAAGTATGTAGCGTGTGCTACGAATGCAACATTCAATGCATGGATGACATGACATGGCAGTTAAAGTAAAGCGTACAGGTAAGAAAAGTAAACGTGACAGTTTAGCATGCATGAACAACAATTTTAAGGGGTTGGATCTAGCTTCGTTGTCAAGCTAGATCATTTAGGTGACGGATCTAGTTTCGTTGTCAAACTAGATCAAGTAGGCGTCTAGCCAGCTATCATTTCACTGACTAGTCTCTTTTACGCTAAAAGCAAGTAAGTGGCCTAAAAACATGGCCCTACACAAAAGTTGGCAAGTTTCACTTGCCTGCAACTATCACTTCAAGAAAACACCGTCCAACGAGTCCAAAGTCACGATTCCTACGTGCACAAGTCCACCGGCCTACATCCGTTTTATTAATCTTGATTAGTGGATTCTAAAACATTTAAAATACTTTAAAATACTGATTTTTAGTCTTGATTAGCATGCAATTGGGTTGGGGGTCCTAGGGGTGCAAAACGTTACCTCAACACGACGCGAAAGCTACACCGGCGTCGGGTAGCGACGCCGGGGGTTGGAATAAGAGAACGCGCTCCAAGTCCTGTTTCCAAAATAGATTCCTCGCTGGAAAATCAGAGAAAATATCCCGGGCGACGATTCCAGATTCCAAAGCTCGTACGTGCGACGACGGGCTACGACGTGCGACGACGTCGTACGCGACGGATCCTTGAAGAGCAAGCACCTAGGTGGGGCCCACAGTACTCCTAGGGGCCTTTGGGGGACCCACAATAACTCTGGAGAACTTGGGGGGCCCACGGAGGCAAGCGGTGCGACGGATGCGGGGTTGCGACAAGTGGCCGTCGGTCGTACAGCTTCGGTGCGGGGATCTCCTTCGGTCAGACACTAGGGAACGGCTGTTGCAACGTTTGGGGGTCGGTCACGGCCTTGGTGCGGTCGTTTCCCTCGGTCAGACACGGTGGAGGCCTCGGTCAGGCGCTTGGGTGCGGGGTTGCAGCGTTGCAGCGATCGGGCGCTCGGTCACAGCGGGCGGGGCCTTCGGTCGGGCACGGAGCGGAGCGGGGCGACAGAGCGGGCGACAAGCGGGTCGGTGCGGTGCGGAGGGTCGGGCGGTTCTCTCGGTCTGACCGAGAGGCCCTATCGGTCAAGCGGGGGAACGAAGCGGCGGGGTTGGTGCTGCGGTGCGGAGCGACGAGAAAGCGGGCGGGGCGACCGGTCAGAGCGGGTGGATGCGGGGGATTTCCTCGGTCGTGCGGGGTGCTGAACGTCGCAACGTTGCGACGATTCGTCGCAACGTCCAAGATGACTTTGGAAGAGGCTAGGGCTAATTTCTTTGGAAAAATAGGACTTGCTAGGGGTTGCTTATATAGTATAGGGGGGGTTGACTTGGTCTAGGGCTAAATCTAATAGGATTAGAATTCAAAAAGATTTGAAATTTGAATTTAAACTTCTCCAACCCAATCTAGGATTTGACCTGGTCCAAATGAGCTGGAAATTGGCTCAAAAATTCCTTAAAACGTTTAAAACTCAAATAAATTTTATTTGGCCGAAATTAATTGAAAAATAAATTATTAAAAATAATATAAAACTTGTAAAAATTATAAAAGTGGTCAAATAAACTCCAAAAATTATAAAATAAATATCGTGGTGTTCGTGGCGACGAATGTGAGCTAACTAAGAAGACGGATCTCAAATTCGACGTCGGACGACGAAACTAAAAATAGAAACGTCTCCCGTCAAAAGTGAAAGTCGTCACGTCTCATCGAGTGAGTTTAAATTGTGGGAAAACGACTCGAGAAGTGTCGTTTCAAGGTAGTGCCACTATTTAATACTCTCAGAGACGTTCGCAACGGCATAACACACAAGAGTATTCACAATCAAATAAAGTCTAAAATAAACACGTGCACGGCCAAAAGCACGTGCAACGCACAACGAAAAGTGGTCGTTACATCCTCCCCACCTTAGAATAAAGTCCGTCCTCGGACTTTCTAATATAACTAGTCGCTCTAGTAACTACCCCAATCAAGCCATATAATAATTTAACCAGGTTTATTCATTTCAAGTGCTTATATATGCACTAGATAGTCAAACGTTAATACCACTAACACGTGTATATATACATTCACATACGTCGTATACTTATACCTATTATTATTATCACACCTAGCCTACATATAGTTTCACCAGCACATTGCTTCAACCATTATAAGTATCCCCTAATTACCTACAGCCTCTTAAGTACTTCTACTCTAAATCTCACAGGCATCCTTAGTATGGTATAGCTACCCACACACCAAACTATAACTACTAACATACAAACAACTTCACACATCATGAATAACTCCGAATATATATAACACTCAATAAGCAACCATTAATATACCATGGAGGGTACGCTAATTCAAGCCAACATATGCGGAATTTGAAAACCGTCGTACTTCAAAAGTTGAAATCCTCGTTTGGAAGAAATATTTGGAGATCGATAAGACGTGTTGTTTCAAAATAGGTTTGGGTCGAATATTCATAATAAGAGAAAATGGTCCATTGGTTTTAAAGAATCATTAAAAGAGGAAGTAAAATCATTTACACGAATATTGAAGGCGTAGTTTAGAAAATATTATACGGCGGTAATTTAATATAATGTTTGCGAAAGTCAAAGAAGGAAATCAAGTAACGGAAGAATTTAAACTCATGTTAAATGCCTTCAAAACTTTTAGGTCATGGAAAATTTTAAAATAATCAATATTGAAGCTGCTTTTCAAGGGAACCAGGGTTTGCAAAAATTCAAAACTGGTTTACACAAAATGCTTGCATACGAGCACGACGAACTTGGTATGGATAAAAGTAGTTGAAACTCATCTTAGTCTCGAAATTTTTTTTTTCTAAAAGCACGTAGGGGAAGTGAAAAGATAATATTAATAACTTGGTCGTAAAATTATCAAAATTGATAGTGAAGCTTTAAAATCAATTCGTGTGGGGTCTAAATCAGAAAGTGGTTATGAAATGGTAACTTTTACAAAAGTCTAAAATAGGGAAAACGGTGAGCATAAAATGGACTTGCTGAAATCTGAAATCCCATGTGATTGGAAGGTATATGAATGGCATAAATTAGAAGGGAAAATTTCAAGTTGAATGCAAGTACGGTTTAGAATAAAATTAGTATATGAAAGAAAAATGTATTTCCATAGGTGCGAAAGTGTAGGCTGAAAAGCATTATAACTATTTTCAAAAATTTCGACAAAAGTTTTAAGAACTTAAATCAACGAGGAGCATGAAGTATAAGTATATATACATATTAGAATTTGAACACATTTAAAACTTAGGGAAAAAGGAAATCAAAAAAAAGAAAATGCTTGCAGAAGGTTCAAAATTTTGCAACGGAGAGTTTCAAAAATTGATGACGATAGTCATGAGGCGATCTCGGGAATCGGGGCAAGGGAAACAGTCAGATGTTCAAAACATACATACGCTTAGGATATGAATCAGGAGGATCTACGGGAAAACTCCTACGGTCGCCCAACTGAAGCTTAGGACTTAGCGCTTGGTCTTTCTAAAGAAGCTAGGTGATAATGGAATGCGCTCAGCTCGGTCCATAATCGATGAACCCAAACGAACGACTAAAGGAAATTCTAGAACTCTAATATGGTCAGGGGTAGATAAGGACCACTATGGTAACTTCTATGACGATTAAATCGATTCCCAGCAAGGACTCTATTTACCAGTCTAACAGTCAACCCTATTTGCAAACAATCATATGCAAGCATAATTTAACAAGTCAGGACTAACTAAGGGAAGAAACAACTAGATCGAGAGTTACCTGCGATAACCTCATCCACAGTCTCGCCCTCCACTGCCGTCATCAGGTAAGCCTGCCTCCTCGGCTGCACGGCCTGCTGAAAGGCCTGCCTCTGCGGAGGAAGAGGCGCTCCACGACCTGCAGGTGCAGGTGCTCTCTGTTGCAACGGCTGTGCGGCAACAGGATCCTTCCAAGGTATCTTAGAGCTCGGGCAGTCCTTCACAGCATGAGTAGGATCTCCACAAACTAGGCACTGTCCCAACATCTTCCTACACTGATCCTTGAAATGCCCGGTCTTGCCACAGAAATGGCAAGTCTTCACAATAGGCCCACCTGGCCTCTTGAACTGCACTGGCTGGGTAGGCTTGACCCCAGGCCTAGACGGCTCCATAGGCCTCTTCCCAGCTCCAGAAATCAGTCCTCTCTTCTGCTTTGCAATCTTCTCCTGTCTCCGAGCAGCTACCAGCAACTTCTGATACGACTCCATGTCCGACGTAGACACCAGACTCTGCAAGTCTAGAGAAAGACCCTGCAGAAACTTCTGAGCCTTCTCCTCAGCATCCTCTACCATCTTTGGCGCGAAGCGGCTCAATCTAGTAAATTCCTGGTGGTACTGGTCCACCGTCAGACTCCCTTGCTTCAGCTCAATGAAGCGCTGCACCATCTCCCTCATAGCAGCCTTCGGAAAGTACTCCTCATCGAATCTAGACTTGAAAGTGGCCCAAGGTATAGGGCTCACCAACAACTCCTCCTCGGCATCCCACCAATTTCGGGCATTATCCTTCAGCTGCCTCTTCACCAGATCAACCCATCCAGCCGGGTTGACCTTCGACATCTTCAGATTATCCTCGGTGTTCCTGATCCACTCCTCTGCAGCCAACGGTCCTTCAGATCCATCAAAGTACGTCGGGCCCAGCTCCCGGAACTGCTTCGCTCCTGGCTCATGGCGAGGAGCACTCTGAGTGTTCTGGAGCATGCCCTGCTGTACCTGCATCATCTGATGCATCATCCTCATGATCTCAGCATTGGTAGGCTCTCTATCAGGTACCTCAGCACGATTGGGCCCACTGCCAGATCGGGTCTGTCGTCGTCCAGCCATCTAATGACGTGGAAAACGAGCAAACAAATTAGACTCTTAGCTTAATGACGTGGATGTTGCTATTTATTTAATGGATATTCCGTTTATTATCGTTGTTTCGTTAGTTCGCAATCGCAAGAGAGGACCTGCATGGGCCACCAACAAAACCTGTCACGCCCCGCTTCCCAAAAACGTGGAGGCGAAGCGTGAGAAGGTCCGCTCAGACTTGAAGCTACAAAGCCGCAAGTCCGATAAGCGTTAATCACTTTAAACTGCAGGTCCTTGCAACGCGAAACGAAACAAAGATAATAATAACGAAAGAGACAAAAAGAACATCTCAGAATATCCATAATAATAAATCTCAACAACGCAGAAAAGCCACCAGGCTACAAATAAAAGAGTCTAAAAAGAGGCCTAGCATGGCCAACAAAAGTACAAAGTACGAAAACAAGGAAAAGGTGCAAGCACCGACATCTAACAGCAACCTAAAGCAAAAGCAAGTAAAATCAGTCTCTAAGACTGGTCTCCGGTGTCCTCGAACTCCTCAACGAACGTAGGCTCGGGCTCAACGTCAGCAAACACCTCGTCTTCAGCAACTGTCTCTGGCTCAGGGTCTAACATGTGGCACCCAAAAGAGCAAGGGGCACATGTCAGCAAGTCTGGAAGACTTGTGCAAGTGAAACTGAAAGGTGGTAAAAGTAAAGCAACCTAGCAGTTCTAGCATGATGCAATGACATGGCAGTTTAAAGAAATGAGTGCAACAAGTAGGGTAAAGTAAAGTAAAGTACGAGCATGGCATGACATTCACAAGACAAGTACAAGACAAGAAAAGTAAGCACCTCGTGCACAGAGATTCCGTCTTTTGGCTAGAGTGGCTGCGCGGGCCAACTCCTAAGCTCAAGCGAACGTTTATCCCTACCCCTCCACGTGTGTCGAGCCAGGGCCTTACCCCCGAACGGTAATGCTCGCTTCTGGACCACGAGCCAGGAAGTGTGTAAACAAGTATGGCGTAGGGGTGCACCTAGCCCGGGACAAGCAAGTACAAGTATGTAGCGTGTGCTACGAATGCAACATTCAATGCATGGATGACATGACATGGCAGTTAAAGTAAAGCATACAGGTAAGGAAAGTAAACGTGACAGTTTAGCATGCATGAACAACAATTTTAAGGGGTTGGATCTAGCTTCGTTGTCAAGCTAGATCATTTAGGTGACGGATCTAGTTTCGTTGTCAAACTAGATCAAGTAGGCGTCTAGCCAGCTATCATTTCACTGACTAGTCTCTTTTACGCTAAAAGCAAGTAAGTGGCCTAAAAACATGGCCCTACACAAAAGTTGGCAAGTTTCACTTGCCTGCAACTATCACTTCAAGAAAACACCGTCCAACGAGTCCAAAGTCACGATTCCTACGTGCACAAGTCCACCGGCCTACATCCGTTTTATTAATCTTGATTAGTGGATTCTAAAACATTTAAAATACTTTAAAATACTGATTTTTAGTCTTGATTAGCATGCAATTGGGTTGGGGGTCCTAGGGGTGCAAAACGTTACCTCAACACGACGCGAAAGCTACACCGGCGTCGGGTAGCGACGCCGGGGGTTGGAATAAGAGAACGCGCTCCAAGTCCTGTTTCCAAAATAGATTCCTCGCTGGAAAATCAGAGAAAATATCCCGGGCGACGATTCCAGATTCCAAAGCTCGTACGTGCGACGACGGGCTACGACGTGCGACGACGTCGTACGCGACGGATCCTTGAAGAGCAAGCACCTAGGTGGGGCCCACAGTACTCCTAGGGGCCTTTGGGGGACCCACAATAACTCTGGAGAACTTGGGGGGCCCACGGAGGCAAGCGGTGCGACGGATGCGGGGTTGCGACAAGTGGCCGTCGGTCGTACAGCTTCGGTGCGGGGATCTCCTTCGGTCAGACACTAGGGAACGGCTGTTGCAACGTTTGGGGGTCGGTCACGGCCTTGGTGCGGTCGTTTCCCTCGGTCAGACACGGTGGAGGCCTCGGTCAGGCGCTTGGGTGCGGGGTTGCAGCGTTGCAGCGATCGGGCGCTCGGTCACAGCGGGCGGGGCCTTCGGTCGGGCACGGAGCGGAGCGGGGCGACAGAGCGGGCGACAAGCGGGTCGGTGCGGTGCGGAGGGTCGGGCGGTTCTCTCGGTCTGACCGAGAGGCCCTATCGGTCAAGCGGGGGAACGAAGCGGCGGGGTTGGTGCTGCGGTGCGGAGCGACGAGAAAGCGGGCGGGGCGACCGGTCAGAGCGGGTGGATGCGGGGGATTTCCTCGGTCGTGCGGGGTGCTGAACGTCGCAACGTTGCGACGATTCGTCGCAACGTCCAAGATGACTTTGGAAGAGGCTAGGGCTAATTTCTTTGGAAAAATAGGACTTGCTAGGGGTTGCTTATATAGTATAGGGGGGTTGACTTGGTCTAGGGCTAAATCTAATAGGATTAGAATTCAAAAAGATTTGAAATTTGAATTTAAACTTCTCCAACCCAATCTAGGATTTGACCTGGTCCAAATGAGCTGGAAATTGGCTCAAAAATTCCTTAAAACGTTTAAAACTCAAATAAATTTTATTTGGCCGAAATTAATTGAAAAATAAATTATTAAAAATAATATAAAACTTGTAAAAATTATAAAAGTGGTCAAATAAACTCCAAAAATTATAAAATAAATATCGTGGTGTTCGTGGCGACGAATGTGAGCTAACTAAGAAGACGGATCTCAAATTCGACGTCGGACGACGAAACTAAAAATAGAAACGTCTCCCGTCAAAAGTGAAAGTCGTCACGTCTCATCGAGTGAGTTTAAATTGTGGGAAAACGACTCGAGAAGTGTCGTTTCAAGGTAGTGCCACTATTTAATACTCTCAGAGACGTTCGCAACGGCATAACACACAAGAGTATTCACAATCAAATAAAGTCTAAAATAAACACGTGCACGGCCAAAAGCACGTGCAACGCACAACGAAAAGTGGTCGTTACACGCATCTTGTACGAATCAAATTGAATATTCAAGGAGCGGAGTTTGGTAACCGAAGTTCCACCAAACTTTATCTCTAGCTCAGACCATATGTCTTTGGCTTGGTCAAATTCCCGAAATAGACGCATTATGTCATTGTCCATTGCGGACAGTAACGTAATACGTGCTATTTTGTTCTTTCGAGTCCAAGTGGCATAAGCTTCCCGGTCCCTCTTGTGTTGGGCCGTATTGCCCAACTCAGGTTCTACCATTATGTTTTGGAGTGTTTCGAGCACATCTTGCTCCTCCAAAACATATTGGATTTTAATTGACCAAAGTTTATAATTGTCGCCGTTGAGCTTTTCACCTTTGTTAAGCTCTGCGACAATATTCTTAGAAGCGGTAGACATATTCGATTCAAAAAACTGCAAAGAAAATGGAAAAACACGATCAAAATTCAATGCATAAAGTTTCGATTCTTTAAACACTTGATAAGTTCCTTGGATGCGTTGAAATGTTACTCTAGAATCGAGAAGTTCACTACGTTTCCAACTACCATCTAGAAGTAACTTTCAAAGTATCCCTCTTACTTATCTTAAGTAAAAAGAAATCAGAAATAATACCCGTATGGTATTAGCAGCGGAAAATTACTTTGAAAAACATTTCTTTCAAAATAGAATAGGTGGGAATTAGCGCAAAGAATTTTAACGCAACAATTGCCAAGCCACGAGACCTGTTCTACACACCCATGGGTTAGATAACCATGGCCGGATCGTGGTAGGACTTGGAATTCTAAATTGCGCTATCCCGATTAAGGACGGGACATAACCTATTTGAAAACATCTTTTCCAAAAAATTTGAAAGCACGTTGGCTAATCTCCGTAGAGTAGAGCACAACGTCACAAGTACATTGGCTAATCTCCGTAGAGTAGAGCACAATGACATGGTTAATCTCGCATGAAGTAGAGCACTATGGCTAATCTTCAAGGAGTAGAGCCCAATGAAAAACTTCATTAAAACGTTAGTCCCGTATGAACTAGTCGGCACTGTGGTTAGCCCCGTATGGGCTAATCGACACATTCGAGTTTGACCAATGCCCTTTGTCACCCCGTATGGGTCAGTTGACAAATTTGCAGCCGATTCAGACCTTCTGCCAGATTGGTCGACCAAAAACACAAAATTGGTCGACCAATTTTCGAAATGCAAATTCTCCCGACCAGGGCCTCTGCCCTGGCCGGGGCTTGGCCAAGGGCCGGCCAGGGCCTCTGCCCTGGCCGGCCAGGGGCCCTGGCCCCCTCGGCCAGGGCCGGCCAGGCCCTGGCCTCTGCCAGGGCCGGCCGGCCAGGCCACTGGCCAGGGCCAGGGCTCCTGCCCTGGCCTCGGCCAGGCCCTGGCCTGAGGCCAGGGCGCCGGCCCTGGCCTCTGCCAGGGTGGCCTGGCCACTGGCCGGGGCCAGGGCTCCTGCCCTGGCCTCGGCCAGGCCCTGGCCTGAGGCCAGGGCGCCGGCCCTGGCCTCTGCCAGGGCCGGCAGGCCGCTGGCCGGGGCCAGGGCTCCTGCCCTGGCCTCGGCCAGGCCCTGGCCTGAGGCCAGGGCACCGGCCCTGGCCACTGCCAGGGCCGGCCCGGCCCTGGCAGTGGCCAGGGCGCCGGCCATGGCCCCTTTGGCCATGGCCGGCCACCCCCTTTAAATGGGGTTGCCGCACTCATTCCTCCCCCTTGATGGGGTGGTCGCCGGTGGTTATTAGCCGTAGCCAACCCCCTCCGCATGGGGAGAGGGGGTGCATGGCCTTCATAGCCCATTTGGCCATGGTGCACATGCACCAAATTTTCCTCTTACCCGATGGAAATAACTTCCATCATCTTCCTCGATGAAGCACCCGTTCGTCGATGAAGCACCCGTTCGTCGAGAAATTAGTTATTTCCTAATGGCCGTGTGCCAAAAATGAATAACGTACTACGTGAACGGTCGGTTCTTCCCGTCACGGAGAGTTCCTACCATATCCGTAATGATAGGAGACCCTAACGTGAAAAGAAAAACCGATGCGTTCTCTCCGTCACGAAGCGTTCCTACTATATCCGTAATAGTAGGAGACCCATTCGTGAAAAAGACAACGACTCGTTCGTAGTTTCGACGGGGCGGTGGATTGACCGGGGCGAACCCATATGGCTCCGATACCAATATAGGATCCTGCCAAAACAGAGTTAGGATCGATAATTAAAGTGGAGACTTACGCTAGCGTATGCGGAGCGGTAGTCTCGGAACTTTGCCTTCGGATTCGCCACGACGGATCGAGTCTTCTCACGAACGGAGTAAGGCTACTAATCCACAATCTAAATCTCTATTTTAGATTAAGAACTTGGATGGAGGGAGAGGAAATATTTCTGCAGAGCTTCGCTATGAAGAAGATGCATGCATGAATTTCATGCAAATGGTGTAAGGAAAATGGCTACCCTTGGGTCTTATTTATAGCCCCCAAGGTAGTTATTTTAGGGTAAGTTGTTCCTTTGGAACAACTTAATTACGGTGTACCATGATGCATGGCACATTATAAGCTTAAGTTGTACCATATGCATGGTACAACATAAGCTTAAGATATTCCCCCTTTATTAGCCATATGTCGCATGCATTTATGCATATATAATGCGACTTTCCCACTCATACAGAGATCCTCTCCGCAAGGGAACAGATTCCCTTTGCACACGACTTCGTGTGCGCGACGTTCGAGGTCCGTATTCCCTCGTACATCCCCCACAAGGGTGTACAAACATCTTCCATATCCAACAAATGTTGATGAGCACAATATTTCTACGTGAATTGCTAAATGTGGTTTTTGGATCGGCCGTTTAGTCCCATAGTTTATTTCCTGCACTTTTCTTTTATTTTTGAGAGAAATTGTAGTGAGGAATTTATGTAAATGTCAAAGAAAGAAGACCAACTTCCATGGAGACGGAAGCCACGCTTGAAGCTGGAGATATCTTAGGGGACACACGGGGTTTTCAAAGTTGTATTTTCATTTTAAGCTACAAATTTGTATAATTTGGACTTTAGACTTTGGACTCTTTCTTGTGGGACTGGCCGATTCACACATTTAGATTTTCGTTAAATATTGCCTCCGCATGAAAATGTTTTCTTTGCTTAAATATTAATTCATGCATGTTTGTGCCCTGCTAGATAAATGACTAAAATTGCAAGCGTTGATTTCGAAGTGCTGGATGCATCAGGTAGAAACTATGTAAGCTGGCAGCTAGATGTAAAGTTTCACCTGCGGGCTAAGTCCCTCATTGCTGCTGTGACAGAAAAAGAAAATTTTTGCTATATAGAAAAGGCGCAAACCATCATCTATATTCGCCGCCATGTGGACACGACCTTAAAGTCTGAGTACCTTACGGTCGAAGATCCACTTGAGCTATGGACCGCCCTTGAGAATAGGTATAAACATCAGAGAGATATTATACTCCCAAGGGCGAGATATGAGTGGGAGAACCTGAGACTGCATGACTTCAAGTCCATTGCTGAGTACAACTCAGTACTCTTTAGCATCACCTCACGCCTGAAGTTGTGTGGTGAGAAGGTCTCAGAAGATCACATGCTGGAAAAGACGTATACGTCTTTCCATGAAAAAGATGCGATACTAATGCATCAATACCGTGAACGCAAGTTCACCAAGTATTCTGAGCTGCTGTCATGTTTACTCATGGCTGAACAAAACAGAGAGCTTCTCATCGCCACTCACAACATGCACCCCCTGGCACTGCCCCCTCCCAGAAGCTCATAATGCCTCTTCTTCTCGAAAGAAGAGGGACAACAAAAGAAAAGAAAGACCACGGAAAGGGGGACAGAACAAAATGGCTAGGGGCCAAGTACAGCAATTAAGAAATGAAAGTAAGCAGAAGTTCACGTGGCGCAGAAATGACAAAAATAGAGATGATGCACTCCCACCCAAGAGGGAATGGGAAGACCAGTGCCATAGTTGTGGCATGAAAGGCCACTGGTCCAGAGTGTGCCGAACTCCGCAGCATCTCCAGGATTTGTATAAAGAGAACAAGAAAAATAAACCTAAAACAAACCTGATGACCTCTGATGCTCCAGTCAAGTTTACAGCTGACGACTTCGAAAATGATGACATACTTGTTAGCCCTTATTTTTATCTTAGCAAATTGTTTTGAGAATAATTTATGTTCTGAGAGCTTTTTGAAATATGTAATTTGTTTTGAATGAAAATGTTTATCTGAAAATGCATGTGCCTATACGATTCATCTTTTAATAGATGAACTGCTCTCATGACTGATTAGTAGACAATAAACACATACGATCTTTCAATAAAAAGCCCAACATCAGGGCCATATTGAAGATCCAGGGAATGCAACACCGTTGCCCCCAAATGACACAAAACGGATGCACTAATCTCTCCGAATTCCAAAAGAAACTTTCTAAGTTTCAAGGACATCCGTTTCAACGGATTCCATTTGGAAACAGCAAATGTAAACAAAAAACAAATTACTGTATGTAACGTCTCAAGAAAAAGAGTAAAAACCATACTTGATCGTTGTGAGAGCCTTACAGGCCTCAACCATACAGAGATTTGGAGAAAGGAAGCGAAATTAAATGGAGCACCTGAAGTGCCCGACATCAGCCAGGTTTTACACTGGCATGATTGACTTGGTCACCCTGGATCAGTGACGATGCACCGGATCTTATCCCATGGGTATGACTTGAAGAACCAGAAGATTCTTCAGAAGGGAAAATTCCCCCTCACCCCTTGCTATAAGGGAAAACTAATTACAAGGCCATCTCTACGAAAAATTGAAAAAGAATCTCCACGCTTCCTCAAAAAGAATATAAGGAGATAGATGTGGATAAAATCCACCCCCTAGTGGGCTATTTCAGTACTTCATTGTACTGATAAATGCATCCTCAGAATATTCGTATGTGTGTCTACTACAGACCCGCAAACTTAGCTTTTCCAAAGCTATTGGCACAAAATTAAAAATGTTGCGGGCACATTTCCCAGACAATAAAATATAGAAAATAAGTCTGGTTAATGTTGGGAAACATACCTCCCGGTCAATTCAAGAGTACTGCCAAGCAATGGGAATAGAAAATGAACATACAAGTGCTGCATGTTCATACCCAAAATGGGTCGGCAGAGTCACTGAAAAGTAGACTCCAATAGATTGAACGTCCATTAAATCCTGATTGCCTATGGATGCATGGGGACATGTAAATTCTACATGCTG
Organism: Scilla litardierei; assembly: GCA_030789695.1. Lineage (NCBI taxonomy): Eukaryota > Viridiplantae > Streptophyta > Magnoliopsida > Asparagales > Asparagaceae > Scilla > Scilla litardierei. The sequence continues at coordinate 73,444,932 of CM061142.1, forward strand.
CATCGTAAATGAAAATAAGACCATCTGAAGATCAGAGTCTCCAATGCAACTTGCATATGGAATGCCACCGAACCTTTCTCATCTGAGAATCTTCGGTCAAGTAGGTTAAATCCCCATTGCACCACCACAGAGGACCAAAACGGTCCTCAACGTCGCCTAGGTATCCATGCAGGGATTGACTCACCCTCACTTATAAGATACCTAGAACCCCAAACGGAGGATGCATTTAAGGCACATCTTGAAGACTGTGATTTCGATGAGATGAAATTTCCCAAAATATGCCCAGATACTGGAAAATCTGGTGCGAAGCAAATGTTAACGTGGGATACAAAAAGCTTGACCCAATATGATTCGGCAACAAAACAAATGTGAAGATGCAATCCTGAAGATCCTCCACATACAGAACATTGTTCGCCAGTTACCGGAATCATTTACTGACAACTAGAAGATTGTCAGATCACACATCCCTGCAGCAAAAAATCATGCTAGGATTGACATCCCCGAAAATGGATGTAATCCACCAGCAGCAGAAGTGGCTAATCCTCAACAGAAAAGAGGCAGGCCACCAGGCTCCAAGGACAGAAACTCCTGGAGACCTTAAGACAATACTACCACAGGACAATGAGCTCATGTCCACACCCTCACCCTTCCCGGAATCCACTGCAGAGGAACTGCCGTGAAAAAGTGAAATTGAAAAGTAAATGTTGTACGTACTGGGGAGGTGTTGGACATAGAACATAAATTGTCGGCAATGTATTCACGTATCAAATTGCCATATACATCGCAAAAGCGATGATGTTTATAAATTATCGTTCCATACTCCATTGCTAGAAGGCAAACGTAGAGATTGGCCAAATGTGGAACGGGGCAATAACAGATGAGCTGGACTCACTTATGAAACGTGAAATGTTCGGACTTGAAGTCCAGACACCAAAAGGTGTCAAACCTGTGGATAAAACAAAGTATTGCACACTTAAGAAAAATAAATACAAAATCGTATGCTATAAGGTACAACCTATAGCCCAAGGGAAAATTTCACTGAAACTAGGGATCAAACAAATTAAAATGAGCATGTCTCATAAATGATGCATCAGTCTCCCTAAGTTATCAAAAGCGAATACCTTACGATTTGGCAAAGGAAATTTTTGGATATGCTGTTATTGGACGTTGTGACGGCATACCTTCGTGGACATCTTGGTAAAGATAATTTCCACATTTCCTTAAATGCCTGAATAGACTTCGGGACGACTATTATATTGAAGAACAACAATAAAAATAATGTACAACCAAGAGAATCGCTTGACAAAGCAATGATTCCTACTGAAGGTTGTCTTTGAATCTGAGCAAAGAGCAGGATTTGAGATCATAGTTGTAAACAACTAAAATCTCATTGGATCTCCTGAAGAGAAAACCGAGACATCTGTTCAAGCCTGACTTTTAAACATGAAATAAAAAGACCTAGGCAAATATAAAGACCTAGGCAAATATAAAGTCAAGGCTCTTAAAATCCTGTTACATACGCCCAGAAGTGCGTTGGAGAAATTAAAAGGACCATTGTCATCAAAAGTACACCTATGTGAGTATACTTAATGGATGAACAAAAAGAACACTTCCCATCACTGGAAGAGGGGGAGGATATAACTGGTTCTAAAGTCCCTTATCTAAGTGCAATCAGGCACTCCTGGCTAACTGCACGAGTCCCGATATAGCAATTGCAGTAAACTCATTAGCCAAAGATAGTGGGCACCTAAAAAGGGCCATTAGACCGGAGTTAAGCCTTCTGCGCTTCCTGCAAGGGTCAAAAGATTTGGACTTACAATATGAAGTAGCATCCTCCAATGTTTATGCAAATGCAGATTACAGGTCTGATCCCTGTACTGAGAAATCACAGAATGGGGTACCCACAGTGGGATGACCATCTACTGCGAATATGCAAAGCAACTTATGAAGGCAACATCATCCTATCATTCCGTGTAACGCCTCGCTTCCCAAAAGACACTGGAAGCGAAGACGTTACGCGGTCCGCTTGAACTGGAGCGGTGAAGCTCGAGTTCAATAAGTGATCGACTCCGGGCGTACACCCAAAAAGAGCGACCGTATAGTTTTACCGCAAGCGCACGGTGTAGTGGCGAGCGGGTTATCGAACACAGAGAGGACGAATGATGGTGTCTTCTCCGAACAACCTGGCTATAGGAACAGAAAAGATGGAATTTTCCTTTTGGCGATCCTGTCACAATCGTCAGACAAAGTATGGAGACATAAAATCAAGTAAAGACGCCTAGGGAATGGGGAATCCCCGCTACTCACCGTATCTCGTCAATGTGATTGATTGGTATCACAATTGCTAGGGTAGAATTTCGGATGAACTAGTTGCAACTGAATGTAAAACCTAGCTCACGCTCTCGCGCTGTTGCCGGTCTATAGCTATCCTAGGTTTGGGTCCAATCTCTTGCAAACCCTAGCCTAGGCAAGCTAGCATTAGGATCAACATCATCGTTCAATCGCGTCCCGAGCCCACTCTCGTGCAAACTCGATCCGCGACCTAGGTTGGGATAGTTCCTACCCGTCCAATCTCTTGCAAACAGGTATCGGCATGGAATTGCAACCGAGAACCCTAGTATCGATCCAATCTCTTGCAAACCGATACTACGGAAACTCAATTTCAACCCGATTCGGATTTCTAGGGTTTCCTATCGAATTGGGATCCAATCTCTTGCAAATCCCAATCGATATGAATACCTATCCGTAATAAATCGTTCCCAAACTAACCCTAATAGCAATTCTAGCAATAGTTCTACCAAATCATCACAAATCGGAAGTTGGGCTCGTAGGGTTCATCCCCACGCCCCAAGACGTAAGGACTACTCACAATTCATAGCACAAATACAAAAATAATCCATGGAGATAACAATATAATTCATCACAATATTCAAATAAGCAATAAAAATAGGATTTTTAAAGGAGAGGGAGACAAACCAATAGAGTTCTCCAAGAATCCAACAAAAATAAACTTTTCTCTCCTCTCCAATCAAAAGAATCAAAAGCTAAAAGTTTAATCTAAAAAGCTGCAAAAAGTAAAGGAAAAAGCTCTCCAACCTAGGTCAAAAACTGGGGTTAAATACCCCCCAAAATCGTCCAAAAAACTGTGACCAAAATGCCCCTGCGCTGCCTGAAAATCGCAATTTACGCTACAGGCAGCACGGCTCACTAGGCCGAGTGACAAAAGTCACTCGGCCGAGTAAGAAACCCTGAGAATTTCCAGTAAGTCTGGGTCTTCGGGGGTCTTCACTTCGGGGGTCGCTCGGCCGAGTGAGTTGTCGTCACTCGGCCGATGGCTTCTATATACTCGGGCGGTCGGCATTTTCCACTCGTCCGAGTGGGTCTTCTGAAGCTCAGGCAGACGAAAAACAGTAAGTTGGCTCTTTTTGATGGGCGTCATCTGGGTGCCACTCGGGCGGACGGGGTCCCGTCACTCGGCCGATGTGGCTTCCGATGCTCAGCCGAGTGCACATATGAAGCGTGTCTGATCTGGCCGGCCGAGCGGGGTCTCGCTGGTCGGCCGAGTGACTCCTTCACTCGGCCGAGTGAGACACCAAAAATGCCCATTCAGCTTGTTTTTGCCTCCTCGTTGCTCCTACGACATTCTTTCTTATTCCGCTCCTCTCCATTGGCAAAATACCCCTCGGGGAGGTCGTCGGTGACACTCTGGAGTAGGTGTATCTCGGAATCACTCCAAATCGCTCCAAATCTCCTGAAATACGACAAAAACAACAAATCGTGAAAAGCATCGCAACATCGTCGATATATCGTGAAAAACATGATTTGAGCGATCTAAATGGCATGCAAACATGCGGGAAAAAAGTGTAAAATATGGAGTGATCAAAATCCCCCAAGCTTACCTCTTACTCGTCCTCGAGGAAGATAAGTAAAAGGCGAGCCCGGTGGATTCATAAAATGAAAACGGTGGAAAAATGGAAAACGAAAAACGAAGAAGAAAGAAGAAAGCGAAGAGGGAAGCTGCTAGATCATTTTCTCAGGACGTGGGTTTTGCTTACTCATATAGCATGCACCGAATGTAAAACACATGTCAAAGAATTTTATTTTGATATCATAGTATAATGGTGCAAATAGAAATAGAAAACCCAAGAATATTGATATAGCATGAAAAACAGAATAATTTTAGAATTAACATTGTCTGAATCATTTAAAGCGGTATACAATATCGCAGATCACACACTTTTCAATTGGATGCTTTCTATGAGGAGTATAAGAATATCACGCAATAGAATAGAAAGAATAGAAAAGCATGGATTTCATGAAATGAGTGCTAGGCATAGATTTCTGGACTTCGTAAAGCTAAAAATAATCTCACCGAGTATAGAATATTACTTAGCCTAGGTTGTCGTGCAACGTCAAGTAGTCACTCTCTCACACATCATTGGATTCTCTCCCCCAAGCTTATCTATAAGCGTGGTGGCATAAAAAACAATATTTACATCCCCATTTTTTATGAAGCTCCAAAAGTAATAAAAATAAGAACAAAAAGAGGGAAAGAAAGAGAGAACATGAGATGGGATCTTTTATTGAGGTTCTTTTCTCTTTTCTTTTCTTTTTCTTTTCTTTTTCTCTCTTTTTTTTTATTTTTTTGAATTCATATATACACAATGATCCCAATCAAAGAGAAGTAAGGATATACAAGAATTTTTCTTTTTCTTTGTTTGGTTTTGGGAAATTTGGAGCTAGGTCTTTAATAGCGGGGGAAATGCCATATATTAGAATCGCCAAGGGGAGATTCACCAATGATTTTAAAATAGAGAATTGATGTTCAAGATATGTGGAGAAAGAAGTAAATATGTCTCTCAGTTCACTCTATAGGACGTGCACGACAACTTCAGTAGGGTAATCTAATCTACTCAGTTTCGATCACAAAAAAGCTAGACTAATCCAGATTTATCATAGCTAACATCATTCAATCATCCTGAAGTAAAATGTACAAATCATGCATATAGAAGTGATATAGGAAAAGAAAACGGTACTCCAGATATAAGCATTCAATGCGTGAATCTTGGTGTGTTTTCTGCGATAGCATACATATGAATATTCAGACTCAGCTAATAATAAAATTTCATCCATTTTCATGCTGAAAAAGTGTGGGTTACTATCTGTAAATGCAAGGCAAATCACAGCAAATGATATCAGAAATAAAATCTAAGACGTGACAAATATAGCATGCATATATAGAGAAAGCTAACGCCACGTCATCATCATCACAGAAAAGTCATCTCTAGCATGAGATGAAAAAAGAAATAAAGATAAAGGGAAAATGAAACTAATTACAATGCAGCACACAAAGAAAATAAGAAAAAACGTGATGCATGGTAAAAAGAAGAAAAAGTGATGAAAATGAGTGCAAATGCGGAAAGTGGCGTGAAAAAAACTAAAAATAAAGGTGGTAAATCGAAAAGAACGTGAGAACTCACTCCCCCAAGCTAAAGTGCACAGTGTCCTCAATGTGCGAAGTGTGGCACACCGAGAGACGCGTAATGTGAGGGGTAGGTGAGGAAGCATGCATGATAAAAAAGAAAATAAAATAAAAAAAGAAAAATAAGAAATAAAAATATGATGCGGACATGATGCATGCAGATATTCGAGTGAATCAGATATATAGGAGTGTGACGCCAAAAAAATTCTCCCTCTCTCCCAAAAATGATATATAAAGATATGATCAAAATGTGGACCCAAAAATAGTGAGGGGAGGTGGGGTGGGCAAAGATATCATCAGGACCCAGCAGAGACGGGCAGCACGACGGTAAAAAAGAACGATGGCATCAAGGGTGCCTAAGAAGGTGGGGCTGCGTCGTCTCCGTCCTGAGGCGGAGGTGGTGGTGGTGGTGGTGAGGGAACAGTCTGCTGAGTGGGTGTGGGTGTGGGTGTGGTTGCATGCTGGGTGTGTGTAGGGGTGGGGGTGGGTACCTGCTGGGTGGGTGTGGGTACGGTCGGTACGTGAGGGAGCCGGTCGAGAATCTGAGTGAGGCAATAGTGAATGCCTGGGAGAAGGTCAAAGCGGCTGGCCATGGTGGTGACGGTGGCAGACATGGTCCTGAGGTCGCCTCTGAGGGCACTCACCGCCCCCTCGAGAGCACGAATGCCCAGAAGTACAGTGTCGGGGGGAGGTGGTGCAGAGGGACGCACCTGTCTGTGCTGTGCAGGACGAGGCTGGCGTACTCAGGTGGCATAAGTGATGGGCTCAGTAGGCATGTGGAGGTAGGGTGCTATGCTCACAAGTGTGGGCCTAGCCTCAGGGCGAGGCTGGGACGCAGGCTGGCGTGAAGTGGAAGCAACAGCAGTGGAAGTGGAGTATAAGAGTGGCGACGAGGCGGCCAGAGAGGTCGGTGACACAGAAGTGAAGATAGACGTCACCACACTCTCAGAAAGTACGGCTGCGGAGGGGACAGAAGTGACTACCGCTGGGGAGGAAGTGTGTGGTCCGAAAGGCGAAATCCCATCGGAGATCATGCTAGCCATGGTCTCCACGACCGCAGCAAAAGAGGGCTCTCCACTCTCAACGAAGGTCGGTGGGCGCTCGGGAAGTGCAGAGCAAAGGGGCTCAACGAACAGAGGGCCAGCAGGGGTGGTGGGAGTGGTGGTGAGCGTGGAGGTAGCGGTGGCGGTCTCAGCGAGTGTACCCCCGACACCGGCAGAAGTGTGGACAGAGGTGTCGGGAGCAGCAGGAATATCAGGCTGCTGAGGGGCCACGGGGTCAGCGGGTGCAGCGGGGTCAGCGGGTGCAGCGTGGGCAGCGTGGGCCTGCTCGGCCTCCTCGGCCTCGAGCACGTAGGTGGCGGGGATCAGGAGATCCATCGCCGGGAGCCAGTACACCTGTGCTGGTGCAATCTGTGTCCTAGCTGGGCTCGGAAGAATCATGTAATCGGCACCGTAGGGACCATGCAACCAGACCCAGTGTCGCTCACCGTGCGGACGAAGCATCTTCATCCGGGCCATGACATCTATGGACAGTGAAGTGGGGCCCGGAGAACGACGCAAATCGGCCGGTAGGTCCTCGCTGGTCATCAAGGTGAGCAGCGTGATCAGACCGCCGTAGCATATCGGTGAGCGAGCGCCCACCGATACGATGATGCGGTCCAAGAACCAGCTCGCGATATCAATCACGACGGCGGGGACCAACTCGTCACTGTCCCTAGCTAGAACTCTGGGACGCGTCATCGCATAGAGCATATAAAGCTCTGGCGTGGACATCGTCCCAGGCTCATACCTTGCCAAAAAGGTAGTCGCCATAAGGCGCTGAGCTATACGGAGGCAGGGATGGACGAAGGCCGAGGCCTTGGCCCTACTAGGGTCAAAGGCGGCAGGTAGACCCGTGATCCGGGCCCAGAAGGCGCCGGAATCGAACAAAGGTGGGGGAATGTGAGTGGGGGCGTAACCACGGTCGGCCCCGGGGACATCGGGCCACGAAAAGAATGCTCTCATCATACCGAGAGTGACCTGGCACTCCCGGTCCATGAACCTAAACAAGCATCCCTCGTCGGTCCGGGCGATAGAACTAAGGACCTCAAGTGTCGGACGGAGAAACGTGTCCGTCGACACCTGGAAGAAATCTCGCCAGCCCACGTTGTCATACAACGTGAGCATCCCCTCAAGTACCCCCAGGCGTCCTAGGTCTGCAAGGTGTGCGAACCTAGAGAGTACGATCAAGCGTTGGGAAATGCGCTCGAAAACGACACGGTGTGCGTCGTCCCGGAACGTAATTCCCAGCGGCCCGACAAGTGGAGCCGGTGGTGGTGATACGGGTTGGCAGGGAGTGGCTGTGCGGGGTGAATGGGCTGTGCGGGCTCTGCAGGTTGTGCGGGGTGTGCGGGGCCTGCAGGCTGTGCTGGGTGAACGGGGTGTGGTGGAGTAGGCGAAGGAGAGTCCTCCACCTCGTGGGAGGGGCTGGCATCATCCGACCGCTTCCGCTTGGTGGAAGCTCTCCTCGCCCTCGGCCGTGTCCGGGGCGGCATATGGCCCCCGGGTGCTTACCAAAGACGTGAAAAATGCGGCGTGCGTAAAATAAAGGAAAGAGTATACCACGACATGCCGTGAGAGCAAAGTAATGAAAGCGTGCGAAGGCGACGCCTCCACGTAGCCCAAAACGATCCCCGGAAGCTCCATTGGGCTCCCCTAAGCTCCCCAAATTTACCTGCGCATAAAACGAAGAGATTAGCGTGTAATATTCAAAACGTATGGGGGGTTAGGGGTAGAATAAATAGAAATTGAATTTAATTTGGGTTTGGGGTTCGTTAGACAGATGGATCATCGAAAAATACGCAAAAGAGGAGAAATAGGCGAAAAATCGGGTTACCGGAGCTCGGCCGGCGAGGTGACCGCCGGCGGCGACTCGGGCGAGGGGCGGCGGCGTTCGGCCGGAGGTGGGTGGCCGAGCGCCGGCGCGTGGTCGGAGATCGGGCGAGCGAGGGGGGAATCGGGCGCTGGGGGAGTCGAAGGGTCGGGCGCTGTGCGTTTTAATTCGTTTCAAAAAATGCGCCCCCCCACGCCTCCTTTTATAGAAAAAGTTATGACTCGGCCGAGTGACTAAGTTGCTCGGCCGAGTGAACTCAACGGAATTACTTTGAAAAATTCCTTCCCGCTTACGACTCGGCCGAGTGTCCTTGCCATCCTCGGCCGAGTAGAGTAAGTCCATTCGGCCGAGTGGCACAAGCAACTCGGCAAGACTCGCCCTAGGAGCGTATCAGTTTTACTCGGCCGAGTGAATATATGCACTCGGCCGAGTAGCAATTATACTGAAATCAAGAAAAGAAACAGAGAGTTGGGTACAGCAGACTTCCCTCGTTCGAGAGCCGCTCGGGCGGACGAACTTATGTACTCGGCCGAGTGACTAGTATACTCGGCCGAGTGAACCCTGTTTTCTGCTGTTTGGCTTCGTTTGGGCTCTAAACTCTGTTTTTTCTTCCTCCAGTCGATTTCATCTTCCTCCTAAGCATTGAGCGCATTCCTAGAGCGCTCCTTGTCGCCTCGTTCATCCTCCTCATGATGGATTTCCCTATCTCCTCTCCTGTCAAGAAATATAGGACCTGTTATCACGAAATTTTTGGGCGAACGACTCAAAACACTAATAATTTCTAAAACAAAAATAAAGTAAAAGTAAAAATAAAGCGATAACCGTCGGGTTGCCTCCCGACAAGCGCTCGTTTAAGGTCGTGAGCTCGACCCCCTTTAATTTTCAATTAATGCGAGATATTGGGTGCATATGAGATGCACCCGTCAAATTTTCCGGGGAGAACGCTTGGATTCGGAAGTTGCAGCGGCGTGTTCTCCCTCGGTGATCTCTCGTCTCGGGTAGTGTTGGGGGGTGGCTCCCCCAAGCTAGCGCTTGCTCCGGTCCTCGGCTTCACCGGTGACACCGATTTCCGTATCGGCGGAGCTTTCTTCGGAGACTTCAATTTTGAGAGCTTGCAGAGCTCTCGAATCCTTGCGACATCAGCGTCGCCTTTATCAACTTCCGTGGAGAAGTTGACGGAATCATTTATCTTCTCTTCTTGGCCCAAATCCGGGCCTTCTTCAAAATCTTCATTGAATAGAGCGCCGATGGAATGGGGGGTCGCTTCCTCAATAACCTCGTCAAGGAGGTCCATATAGTCCAGCTCCTCATGGTAAGGCATGTGTTTCATTGCCTTGGGAATATTAAGCTCCACCTCGATGTTGCTGACATTCAATGTTAGGGTTCCTTCTCGTACGTCGACGATGACACCGGCGGTGGTGAGGAACGGGCGTCCAAGTATTAGCGACGTATCTCCCTCCTCAAATATTCGAGAAACTTCGCTAGTCGCTTCTCCATCTTCGCTCTAGCAAGCCTCTGAGGGAATGGGACCGGTGGCATAAAACGCCTCTCTTCAAGCAATTGCTCCGCTCTGGACTTCTCTTTTTCTTGCGGCTCTTGCTCCTTGTCCACTTCAACGACCGGCTCAATTGGCTCTACATCCTCCTCTACGGGCTCCTCGGTTGGAATCATGACGAGAGTGGTATCCTTCCCGCCTCTAGTTGTAACTGCGACCACGGCATTGATGTGGCCGGTGGCGCTCCGTGGGTTTTGCTCGGGTTGAGCCGGCAATTGTTGAGTATTTCGATTGAGCAACACCAATTGCTCCGAGATTTGGCCTACAATGGTTGTAAGAGAGTCTTGGCCCGCCTTCAAGGAAGCATTTATCTTCTTTTGCTCGACCATAAACTCCTCCACCTTAGCTTCAAATTCAGATCGTTGATGAGCTTGTGGGGGATTTGGATTTCTCCACCCTTGATTGTATCCGGGCGGCCTATAGGGTCCAACTTGTTGCTTTGGTGGGAAATGTTGTTGTGGAGGCCCCCTCGGTGGATATTGTTGTTGTGGTGGTGGTGGTCGAGCTTGTTGAGGTAGTTGTTGCAGCGGGTTCAATGCTCCATCATTGTTTGCATATGAGAAACCGGGATGGTTTCTAGTGGCCGGATTGGCCCAATATCCTTGGTTCCCCGCGACGTATTGAACTTGCTCCAAAGATCCCTCTCCTTGTTCGCCTCCCAAATACATAGCTTGAGATTGGTCTTGCCAATCACACATTTGATTCGTTGGTGCGGATGTGGAAGGGGTTCCTTGGGGCTCCGTGATATACTTCTCCAGTCTCTCCACTACCTTGTGGAGAGAATCGAACTTGTTGGTAAGTTCCGCTACGGCCTTTGCCTCATAGATGCTAGATGGCTTCAAGGAGGACGAAGAGTGTCCTCGCTCGTCGCCCCATTGTTGATTGTTTGAGGCCATCTCCTCAATTAGGGCCGTAGCTTCGTCGGGAGTCTTCGATAGGATGGCACCATTTGCCGCCGCATCAATAATCTGCTTGGTCCCCGGTTGGAGACCATTGTAGAAGCTATGGACTAGCTCCCAATCTTCGATGCTATGGTGGGGGCATTGATGCTGCAGATCTTTGAAACGCTCCCAAGCCTCGTAGAGTGTCTCTTGAGGTCCTTGCTTGAAGGACATAAGAGCACTCCTAATCTTTACCGTCTTGGAGTGCGGATAGAACTTGTTAATGAACGCACTCGCCAACTCGTCCCATGAGGTAAAGACTCCGTCAGCTTGTGTCCTCAACCAATAAAGAGCTTTGTCCTTTAATGTGAAGGGGAAGAGGCGCAGTCTGATGGCATCTAAGGTGACGCCCGGCATCTGAAATGTGGCACACTTCGACAAAAATAGCTGGATATGGTAGTGAGGATTTTCATGGGCGTTCCCATGAAATGGATCCTACTGCATCAGAACCACTAGTCCGGTCTTCAGCTCAAAATTCTTGTCGGCCGCCAACTCCGGCACGGCAATGGACGAGGTCGTAGAAGAGGTCTTAGGCCGAAGCCTATCGCGAATGGAAATGATCCTCGCCATTCTTGTCGCCAATTGTTCCGCAGTTTCCGGGTTGGTCATAAACCTCCCTTCCGGATTTTGTCTCCTCTCCGCTCTAATTCTCCGCACAGTACGTTCAATCTCGGGATCAAATAATATAGCTTCAGGGTCTGCCGTTGATCTCGTGTACATGCAATGAGAAAACAGAGTTTCAAAGAAATGATTAGCACAGTGGAAGGGTTAGATAAAAAATAAAGAAATAAAACAAAAAGAGGAAATAGCTAGGGTGATAAGATCAAACACTATCGCCTCCCTGGCAGCGGCGCCAAAAACTTGATCGACTCCGGGCGTACACCCAAAAAGAGCGGCCGTGTAGTTTTACCGCAAGCGCACGGTGTAGCGGCGAGCGGGTTATCGAACACAGGGAGGACGAATGATGGTGTCTTCTCCGAACAACCTGGCTATAGGAACAGAAAAGATGGAATTTGCCTTTTGGCGATCCTGTCACAATCGTCAGACAAAGTATGGAGATATAAAATCAAGTAAAGATGCCTAGGGAATGGGGAATCCCCGCTACTCACCGTATCTCGTCAATGTGATTCATTGGTATCACAATTGCTAGGGTAGAATTTCGGATGAACTAGTTGCAACTGAATGTAAAACCTAGCTCATGCTCTCGCGCTGTTGCCGGTCTATAGCTATCCTAGGTTTGGGTCCAATCTCTTGCAAACCCTAGACTAGGCAAGCTAGCATTAGGATCAACATCATCGTTCAATCGCGTCCCGAGCCCACTCTCGTGCAAACTCGGTCCGCGACCTAGGTTGGGATAGTTCCTACCCGTCCAATCTCTTGCAAACGGGTATCGGCATGGAATTGCAACCGAGAACCCTAGTATCGGTCCAATCTCTTGCAAACCGATACTACGGAAACTCAATTTCAACCCGATTCGGATTTCTAGGGTTTCCTATCGAATTGGGATCCAATCTCTTGCAAATCCCAATCGATATGAACACCTAGCTATCCGTAATAAATCGATCCCAAACTAACCCTAATAGCAATTCTAGCAATAGTTCTACCAAATCATCACAAATCGGAAGTTGGGCTCGTAGGGTTCATCCCCACGCCCCAAGACGTAAGGACTACTCACAATTCATAGCACAAATACAAAAATAATCCATGGAGATAACAATATAATTCATCACAATATTCAAATAAGCAATAAAAATAGGATTTTTAAAGGAGAGGGAGACAAACCAATAGAGTTCTCCAAGAATCCAACAAAAATAAACTTTTCTCTCCTCTCCAATCAAAAGAATCAAAAGCTAAAAGTTTAATCTAAAAAGCTGTAAAAAGTAAAGGAAAAAGCTCTCCAACCTAGGTCAAAAACTGGGGTTAAATACCCCCCAAAATCGTCCAAAAAACTGTGACCAAAATGCCCCTGCGCTGCCTGAAAATCGCAATTTACGCTACAGGCAGCGCGGCTCACTAGGCCGAGTGACAAAAGTCACTCGGCCGAGTAAGAAACCCTGAGAATTTCCAGTAAGTCTGGGTCTTCGGGGGTCTTCACTTCGGGGGTCGCTTGGCCGAGTGAGTTGTCGTCACTCGGCCGATGGCTTCTATATACTCGGGCGGTCGGCATTTTCCACTCGGCCGAGTGGGTCTTCTGAAGCTCAGGCAGACGAAAAACAGTAAGTTGGCTCTTTTTGATGGGCGTCATCTGAGTGCCACTCGGGCGGACGGGGTCCCGTCACTCGGCCGATGTGGCTTCCGATGCTCGGCCGAGTGCACATATGAAGCGTGTCCGATCTGGCCGGTCGAGCGGGGTCTCGCTGGTCGGCCGAGTGACTCCTTCACTCGGCCGAGTGAGACACCAAAAATGCCCATTCAGCTTGTTTTTGCCTCCTCATTGCTCCTACGACGTTCTTTCTTCTTCCGCTCCTCTCCATTGGCAAAATACCCCTCGGGGAGGTCGTCGGTGACACTCTGGAGTAGGTGTATCTCGGAATCACTCCAAATCGCTCCAAATCTCCTGAAATACGACAAAAACAACAAATCGTGAAAAGCATCGCAACATCGTCGATATATCGTGAAAACATGATTTGAGCGATCTAAATGGCATGCAAACATGCGGGAAAAAAGTGTAAAATATGGAGTGATCAATAAGCGTCTGTGATAAAAACACAGAAGAGGTCCTTGCATTTGCGTATCAGGACAATCAGAACATTTCCACGATAAAAGCCACATTCAGAGTTATAATGTTCGTACACAAAATTAATCAACAAGCCAAACTGGGCTAAAGTAGCAACAAAAGAAAATAAAATGTACTCAAATAACTACAACGACTGAAAGTAAACTGAGAAAGCAGCAAGTGTGGGTCCACTAGTCCTCTGCTGGGAGAGGCACTGCGTCAGGGCGAACTCCTGGCTCTCCAAATCTGGCGTCACGTACGGGTCCCCCGGGTACTCAAGCTCAGAATCTGACATATATCCAAAACATGAATGTATGTCAGCTAGGGGTCTGCAAGAAGGAGTTAGCATCCCAAAACAAGATATACGACAGATATGAATTTAAGCAGCATTAAATATTTTAATGAAGTGACTGCAGCAATTTAACAAGACATTTATACTGAAACGAAAAGTAAACATCCCAAACATGTAGTTCTAAGCAGTTGCAAGAATTAAAGTAAGATTTTTCTCTGAGTTCATTAGCATATCAGTTTTCATGAGACCAAGTTAGCGTTTCAAGTTTTCATGTCAAGAGTTCACATCTAATCTAGGGTTCTCGCCTTTAGGTCGTGATGAGTAGGTCGTTCCTCTCACGGGGGTTTACCGTGATTGACACTAACCCACCGCATACGGGTGGTGCTCTTGAGGAGAGGACCCTTCATACGCCCAGTGGCCGCTCAACCCTAACCCCACCCAATTTTGTACTGGAACACGAGCCAGCCTAGTCGACTCACACGACATCACGAATTCACGATACCGCCTTCAAGGCGCACGATTTTCACGATGTCAATATTTGTTAAACATGTCCAGACTCGCGGATATTTTATGTTATCAACATTACTACATTATTATGACAATTCTACACAGCAAAAGTGGGTTGAACAATTTTTATAGCAATCTCAAAATAATAACGAACACGTGTTTTCATTGGACTTGCTACAGAAAATATCTTGTTCTACTATTTGTTTAAAATTAAGGTATATCACATGATATACCGTTGGATCACAAATTCTGTCATGATCGTCATGGTGTCATTTTCTCACGTCATTTCATGTCTAATTTTTAAGTTATTCAACAATACGTGAAAGCGGCGTAAAAGTGCCGAAACTTCAAAAAAATCATATCAATTCGTATACTTGCCTGTTTTTGACGTTCATGGTGTCGTCGAAAACGTCTCGACGAGTACTACGCTACGGAGAAGACGGTACGCTGGTTTGACAAAACATAAAATCAAAATAGGCATTTTTCGATCAAAACAGCTTTATAACGAGCTCCTACGACGTCTAATCAACCGGTTTTATTAAGTTCTCTACATTACAGTGTGGGTTATGAGTTATAGGTAGGGGTACTAACCGTTACACAGCGAGTGGGGGCAGCGACAGCGATACGTGCGGCGTCTACGGTCTGTAACTCATCGTGGCAGCGAGGAAGTCGACGGACAGCGGCGTCTAGGGACTCTGCAGGTAGTAGCGAGGATTACAGCGAATCCCCGTGGTTGTCGAAGTCAGATCTGAGGCTAGCAACGTGCACACGGCCTGACGTCGTCGGATCCGTGTGTGGGGGAGGCGTTGCGTGGGGCCGGACTGTGGTAAGGAGACGGCACGGCCTAGGACGGGCTGTGCTGCGTTGAGGAGACCTGGGCGTGGATGAGAGGGGGGTGGCGCAGCCTGTGTAGTCGCCGGCGGCCTGGAGTTTGGAGAGGAGAGGGGAGGAGGCCGTGGGTTGTTTGTGAGGCTGGGGGCGCGGGTAGAAGAGGGGGCTGCAACGTGTTGGGGTGTGGGCGGTTGCTACAGGCGGAGAGAGGCCGTCGGCGGTCGTTAGACTGGAGGGATGATGCCGTGGCTTGTGGGGGTTGCACCGGAGAAGAATAAGAGGTAGGGGCAGCGGCTATGATAGGGTTGATGAAAAAATAATCTAGGGTTTTATTTTATAAAGAGCAGTAGGGGCTAGGAATGATCAGCACGTGAGCAAGGGTTAGTTTTAGGTTTCTTCTTTTTTTAATAAAAGAACTTATAGAGTTATGCTATTAGTCTTTTGGCCCCTAGAGTCTTATTAAAAAATAATTGTGAGAGGCTTTGAAGCACAGCACGTGAAGGGTTAATGGTTCCTCTAGGTTCAATAGGGTGCAGTTGCTAGCCTATAAGGTTTTATAATAATAAAAGTGTAGTAGGTTATAAGAATGGGTTTGTATATAATAGAATAGGCTGTATAGGGTTTATTACAATAGAAATGATAGGGTTGAATTCTAGGGATGCACGTGAGGGTCTTTGGGTAGCTGTTCTCTCCCTATTCTTTTTGTTACAAGTGTTGGTGGGCGATGTGTGTGTGCGTGAGTATGTGCGGCTAGGGTTTGTTAAGTTAAAAAGGAAGGATTTGAATCGATAATAATGGAATTCTAATTAATAGACTATAATAGGAAATAATAATTCATCAAGAGATTTAAATGGGTCCAACAATGGTAAGTCTCATTTGACTATAAGAGATTTGATAATCAAATTTGAATTAGAAAGTTTAAAATTAATTTAATAAGGGATACTAAAATAACAATAATAATAACGAGTATGAAAAGTTAATAGAAGCGGATACGGGTACGGGTACGGGTACATGGGTAAAATGTCCAACTACGGATACGAAAAGAAATTAGAACTACGAGAGAAATACAGATAATAGTAACGTTAAAAACCGGTCGTTACATTCTACCCACCTTAAAGACGATTCCGTCCTCAGAATCTTATCGGCTAAGGCACCGAAAAACATAATGGTAACGCTATATACACCATAAATAATCATCATGTCATATCCAAATAGTATATCTAATACTAACATCAACCCTAATAGTATTACCACTGATAATACTAGTCAACGCCAAAGCTACTAGTGGTAACTATACACACACACACACACACATTACTAATTCCGTATTAACATAACACGTTAAATATAATATCACCCAATATCCTACTCGGCAAATAGTAACACTTACTACACAACCACATCGATTTACTAGCTGTAAGTGTGCCATCACCTTACACACTCCCATCATTACTAACACACAATACATTACCAGATATCTTATACACTCACTATCTATAATGATATAGTACCATATGCCACTTACACTTACTACTAACATATAAATACAATTATTCTTAGTCTATTAATACTTCAATCATACAATCACTTTTACATATCGCATATTACCGTATACACATTATAATACATATTACTACCCGTATAAACATGCACGTAATACCTTACGCCATACACAGATTTATACATGCCTTACTCATTGCACTAGGGTCATCGTAATCTACCCACCTTAGGATCAAGTCCGTCCTCAGACTTCCTTAAATAGGCCGACATAGGAGTGAACGGACTTAGACACTAAGTTCATTCTATCCCAGTTATACACACATTATAATGAAACAATATACACCCATATGCATACACTTACTAATATATCACACTTTCAAATACCTATACATACGTTCATTTTACACACATATACATACTTACAGTACTACACGCCTACCTCGTATCTATATAGAACAGTTATATACACACACCGATATTCACAACCATGGTAATTTACATAGGACTAGTATACTATTACGTACATCCATATATACATAGTCACAAACACACGACTATGCATACTTCCTGGTATACACGTGCTCATACATCATTCCGTAGGGATAACATGATATTATAATCCCACTATACATGGAACACACTTATTCATACAATCAATATATACATACCTATAACAAACCACATACATATATCCACACGAGCACACGCCAGACATACTAACATATAGATCACATAATAAATCTACACACACAACTATATGTACACCTATTATCATACACCTAACTTGCACATCACTGTACAAGCATATAATTACAACTATTAACAAGTACGGTTACGCTACATATACTCCTAGTAACTAGCCAAAACTAAATCAATCACGCTCAGATATTCCTTTAGTGATATAGCTAATCACTCGCCTAAGTATAAATATAACACTTACTACTCTATACTCGGTTATATACATATATATCACAAATTACCGTACACGCACATACAACATAGTAGGTAATCACAATATACTAATATACTAAGGATAAGCACACTCATACATGGATGGTATATAGAGATTCGCACAACCGGGACTACACTCACTATCTATTTACATGCACCACAACAACACCACAATCAAAGCTAAAGAGCTCACTATACTTAAACTAAAGCTGACATAAGTAAAGATAAGCACTAATGTGATAACTAAGTAATAGGGTAGGATTCAGAGTTGCATGAGGCAACGAATTAATGTCGTGATGGACGGCTTCAGATGGCATGGATAAGAGGTTAGTTGGTTGGTGACATAAGATATTTATGAATAATTAATTAATTAAGAAGATAAGAATATGTGTAAAATAATGACATCATTATAATTTACGTAAAATTGCGAGTATACGGTAGAAGTTAAAACATAAAACATGATTAGCCAAATAATAGGTGAAGAGTAATATGGTCATCGTGTTGTAGTGCTTGTGTTGTAAATGGTAAATAAGTTTGTAAAAAGAATTTTTTTTTAAATGTGAAGACAATGATTTTGAAACTGACACACAAGGTTTTGAAGTTCTATTTAACTTAGGAATGTATTTTTAAACGTATGTATGAATGACCGTTTTGAAATATGTTAGTAGGAAAGGAGATGATATTTTCGGCTAGCGAAATAGAAATAAGGTTTTAAAAAGAAGTTCTTTACATAAGAAAAATAGAGTAGCTATATAAGGTCATGTGAAATAGAAGTGCGAACGATGTATGTTAGAAAATCGTTATAAGATAGTAATTAAAGATCGTGTCAGAAGAGTTTCATAATCGAGATTGGGTTTAAGTCGACTGAAGTGTAGAAAGTCTAAGTAAAAGTTTTCGAAAGGATTCTAAACTTAGTGAAGAATTCAATAAAAGAAATATCGAAAATACTTTTTAAAAGACCCTGGGTCTGCAATAGAGAAGTTCAAGTTTAAAGATGGCTGGCCTGAAAAGTTTATGTGAATTGAGAACAAGGAATAGGTTTGACGATCGAAACGTAAGGACGATTAAGAAGTAACTCCGTGAATACGCTATGATGGCTTTCTACGATTCATTAACATGGAAGTGTAACGATTTGGAAATAATAAAATCAGGGGAAAATAATCATTAGGTCGACTAAAGTTTAGCACCTAGGTTCTTCAACGAACTAGACTGCGATAAGAAAGCCGAGGTAAGGATTCGTTGAGGATCGAGATCTACCTATAGACCTGGAATAACTTACGCTTCGAAGTCTACTCATTGTAGGCGTCTCAGGTCCGACTGGCTTGGCGACGATCGCTACGTTCGGTTAGGCCCTAGATTCGATAAATCTAAGCGAACGACTAACAAAACTCAAAAATCTAGTTTGGTCAGAGCTGGATGATCAATCGCTAGGGTGACTCCCAAGATGATTATACTAAGTCGTGGCAAAGTTGTCTAACTAACGAGCACGAGTGTCTAACTAACTCTTCCTATTATCCTGGTATTGGGTTTCCTATCGTGCTGAGACAAGGTATTCGAGTAATTTTACGTACGAACTAATTCTGGATGTTTTGGCTAATGAAAAGTCTCCTCATTGTTCTGAATTTCGCAGTTGCAGGACCTGCATGGGCCACCACTAAAACCAGTAACGCCCCGCTTCCCAAAAGACACTGGAAGCAAAGACGTTACGTGGTCCGCTTGAACTGGAGCGGTGAAGCTCGAGTTCAATAAGCGTCTGTGATAAAAACACAGAAGAGGTCCTTGCATTTGCGTATCAGGACAATCAGAACATTTCCAAGATAAAAGCCACATTCAGAGTTATAATGTTCATACACAAAATTAATCAACAAGCCAAACTGGGCTAAAGTAGCAATAAAAGAAAATAAAACGTACACAAACAACTACAACGACTGAAAGTAAACTAAGAAAGCAGCAAGTGTGGGTCCACTAGTCCTCTGCTGGGAGAGGCACTACGTCAGGGCGAACTCCTGGCTCTCCAAATCTGGCGTCACGTACGGGTCCTCCGGGTACTCAAGCTCAGAATCTGACATACATCCAAAACATGAATGTATGTCAGCTAGGGGTCTGTAAGAAGGGGTTAGCATCCCAAGACAAGATATACGACAGATATGAATTTAAGAAGCATTAAATATTTTAATGAAGTGACTACAGCAATTTAACAAGACATTTATACTGAAACGAAAAGTAAACATCCCTAGTATGTAGTTCTAATCAGTTGCAAGAATTAAAGTAATGTTTTTCTCTGAGTTCATTAGCATATCAATTTTCATGAGACCAAGTTAGCGTTTCAAGTTTTCATGTCAAGAGTTCACATCTAATCTAGGGTTCTCGCCTTTAGGACTTGATGAGTAGGTCGTTCCTCTCACGGGGGTTTACCGTGATTGACACTAACCCACCGCATGCGGGTGGTGCTCTTGAGGAGAGGACCCTTCATATGCCCAGTGTCCGCTCAACCCTAACCCCCAACCAATTTTGTACCGGAACACGAGCCAGCCTAGTCGACTCACACGACATCACGAATTCACGATACCGCCTTCAAGGCGCACGATTTTCACGATGTCAATATTTGTTAAACATGTCCAGACTCGCAGATATTTTATGTTATCAACATTACTACATTATTATGACAGTTCTACACAGCAAAAGTGGGTTGAACAATTTTTATAGCAATCTCAAAATAATAACGAACACGTGTTTTCATTGGACTTGCTACAGAAAATATCTTTTTCTCCTATTTGTTTAAAATTAAGGTATATCGCATGATATACCGTTGGATCACAAATTCTGTCCTGATCGTCATGGTATCATTTTCTCACGTCATTTCACGTCTAATTTTTAAGTTATTCAACAATACGTGAAAGCGGCGTAAAAGTCCCGAAACTTCAAAAAATCATATCAATTCGTATACTTGCCTGTTTTTGACGTTCTTGGTGTCTTCGGAAACGTCTCAACGAGTACTACGCTACGGAGAAGACGGTACACTGGTTTGACAAAACATAAAATCAAAATAGGCGTTTTTGATCAAAACAGCTTTATAACGAGCTCATACGACGTCTAATCAACCAGTTTTATTAAGTTCTCTACATTACGGTGTGGGTTATGAGTTATAGGTAGGGGTACTAACCGTTACGCAGCGAGTGGGGGCAGCGACAGCGATACGTGCAGCGTCTACGGTCTGGAACTCGTCGTGGCAGCGAGGAAGTCGACGGACAGCGGCGTCTGGGGACTCTGCAGGTAGTAGCGAGGATTACAGCGAATCCCCGGGGTTGTCGAAGTCAGATCTGAGGCTAGCAACGTGAACACGGCCTGACGTCGTCGGATCCACGTGTGGGGGAGGCGTTGTGTGGGGCCGGACTGCGGTAAGGAGACGGCACGGCCTAGGACGGGCTGCGCTGCGTTGAGGAGACCTGGGCGTGGATGAGAGGGGGGTGGCGCGGCCTGTGTAGTCGCCGGCGGCTTGGAGTTTGAAGAGGAGAGGGGAGGAGTCCGTGGGTTGTTTGTAAGGCTGGGGGCGTGGGTAGAAGAGGGGGCTGCGGTGTGTCGGGGTGTGGGCGGTTGCTGCAGGCGGAGAGAGGCCGCCGGCGGTCGTTGGACTGGAGGGATGATGTCGTGGCCTGTGGGGGTTGCACCGGAGAAGAAGAAGAGGTAGGGGCGGCGGCTGTGATAGGGTTGATGAAAAAATACTCTAGGGTTTTATTTTATAAAGAGCAGTAGGGGCTAGGAATGATCAGCACGTGAGCAAGGGTTAGTTTTAGGTTTCTTCTTTTTTTATAAAAGAACTTGTAGAGTTATGATGTTAGTCTTTTGGCCCCTAGAGTCTTATTAAAAAATAATTATGAGAGGCTTTGAATCACAGCACGTGAAGGGTTAAGGGTTCCTCTAGGTTCAATAGGGTGCAGTTGCTAGCCTATAAGGTTTTATAATAATAAAAGTGTAGTAGGTTATAAGAATGGGTTTGTAATATAATAGAATAGGCTGTATAGGATTTATTACAATAGAAATGATAGGGTTGAATTCTAGGGATGCACGTGAGGGTCTTTGGGTAGCTTTTCTCTCCCTATTCTTTTTGTTACAAGTGTTGGTGGGCGATGTGTGTGTGCGTGAGTATGTGCGGCTAGGGTTTGTTAAGTTAAAAAGGAAGGATTTGAATCGATAATAATGGAATTCTAATTAATAGACTATAATAGGAAATAATAATTCATAGAGATTTAAATGGGTCCAACAATGGTAAGTCTCATTTGACTATAAGAGATTTGAAAATCAAATTTGAATTAGAAAGTTTAAAATTAATTTAATAAGGGATACTAAAATAATGATAATAATAACGGGTATGAAAATATATTAGAAGCGGATATGGGTACGGGTACGGGTACGGGGGTAAAATGTCCAAATACGGATACGAAAAGAAATTAGAACTACGAGAGAAATACATATAATACTAACGTTAAAAACCGGTCGTTACATTCCGAGATCCTCACCATTTCAGATTCACACCAATGGTGTATTTGAGGGCGCCTGGTGGTACATTACATCCCAGTGACGACTGGGATAAAGGCTGGTTTTGTGGAACTGACCATATAGTCTGAAGACCACATCAGAGGCGACGAAACTTAGCACACCTCTCCAGAGTTTTTGGATCAGCAGCTGCTTGATGGTGATAATATTTGTAATCTGTGTATATTTTTGGAATGTTGTTAATAGGAGTGATGAGATAAGCCTAAGTGATCTGTTAGCCTAAGAGCTTTTACAGATCAGGGGGAGTTGAGGGAATTTGTACTCTTTTCCCTTAGCTATGGTTTTTCCCATTGGGTTTTCCATAGCCAAAGGTTTTAACGAGGCAAATCACATCAACTCTGGATCCTGAAGTATCCACCCCTCTGTGACGCTCAAAATCCAGAAGTATTCATGAGCAGAGTCACTTGTACAAATCAGGGGGAGTTAAAGAACGTTTGTACTCTTTTTCCTTAACTATGGTTTCTCCCACAGGGTTTTCCATAGCTAAAGGTTTTAATGAGGCAAATCTCACCAACTCAGGATCCTGAAGTATTCACCCCATGTGAGACTCTCCTACGCTCAGAATCCTAAAGTATTCACGAGCAGAGTCCACACCTATGGCTGGATAAGGAGGAGTGTTGTGAACGGTTATTTAACCATGTTGGTTGAGATTCTGGGCTATCCTAGAGATAGGACCATATCTTTGTAGCTCATGTTTGTATTCTCCCCTATTGCCTATAAATAAAGAGTTGGGGGCTCCTTCCCCAATAGTTGATTCACAACAGTAAGTACTTATTTCTTGGTTAAACACATTAAAAGTGCATGATTTTTTGTAAACAATAAATGGAGCCGATCATCTATAGAATTGACACCTGGTGTAATTTAACATGACTCATTAGATAATTGTTTGAGGAGCCACCTTAGAAACATTATTCCCTATACACACAGATACATACATACACATACATGCAGATTTACATATATACATACACATGCATATTAATGGAGCTAATATTTTACTATCAAAAAACTGCTTCCATTTTTAATGGATATCCTTTTAAATATTCAATTATGATATGAATCATATATACTCTTATCAAAATCTGCTTAAATGAAAGACGATATGGAGTGGATTTGGAAGTTCAAATATTCATTTGCACTCCAGCATATGACCAAAATTATCAAGAGAATAATGGATATGTGTTGTCAATGCAGGGTATTTTCTCTGATGGTAGCACAAATCCATAGGGTTTTTGATTTTTCGTTAATTTTTGATTATTTGGGAATGATCTACACATATTAAAACCCCAACACACTAAAAATCAAGTGAATCCAAGCCTATATGATCTTTCATTGGGTGTTACAAAAATTTCTATTATGTAAAATCTTTGGATTTGTAACGAGCCGATCGAGTCTCAAATAAGCTTGGGATTACTTGATTTTTGGTGTGTTATTTTTTTAATATGTGTAGATCGCTCTCAAATAATTTAAAATTAAAAACAGGAAAAACATGCTAAATTTTTGCTGACATGTAGAAAATTTTATGACAGTGTGTACACAAAATTTTCAATTATGAATTAGTTTGCACCAAACAAGACTAGGAACAAAAAAACATAAAAACATAAAAAAATTCTGGCGAGGAAATATAGCGGCAGCTCGTGGGTAGAAGAGTTGTCGTCGCCTTTGGCGGCGACGCACTGTCGTAAGGGCGACGGAGCGGGACGACTAATGGCCACCATCGAGGAGAGGGGGGGTCTTTTTGTTTGTTTGTGCCGCCGTTGGCAGCGGCAGGGGAGGTCTAGGGGGTCTGCCGCGGCGAGGGTACTGACGGCCGGTCGAAAAAAATTTAAATTTGTGTTTTTTAAGGGTTTTGGCCGTGTGGTAGGGATGGCGGCCGGTGGCTGTTGCCTCAGGGGCGGTGGCCAAAGGCTGCCGCCCTCCCCCTAGATCTATGTTATTGTATTTTTGTTCTGTGTTCGATCTATAGGTATATTCTACGATAGGCATTATAATCATGAAATAAATTTGCGGAGTTTTAGGTATACCTCAATGATCGAAGAAGAAGAAGAGAAAGTAGGGTAATCGACGTCTGTGTGCAAGCAATCTATCTCTCCTTCAGAGATTTCGCAACGTACGTGCCTTCAATTTCAGGAAGAGCGTGCTGATAACGTGTTTTGAATGTATTTTCTGGGGGAGACCACATGCCTTTATTTAGAGGGGATGTGAAGAGTTCATACAATGGTAGGATATAATCTATTTTACAAAAGAGGGATGTTATCAAGAGAAATTGGATAAGGAATTTGGACAATAGAAATTGGATAAGAGAATTTGGACAATAGAAATTGGATAAGAGATGAGATTTTGAGGGATAAGAGAGAATGTGGGAAATTTTGCACATACAACCCCGGTTTTTACATTTTTGCCACTGGACCCTCCCCACCCACACACCCACACTTTTTATTCTTCTCCCCTTTCAGACTATTTTTTTCCGGTCTACGTGCACGTATGCATGGATTATTTGCTAGTATTTGAATAGAATACAAATTCCTTATCTCATAATGTATACATTATACGTGGAAATAAATCTTGGTTGCTTCTCCAATATAGAAATCACGACAAAGCCAATAAACGATGGGGCCGCGGGCGTCCCACACTATCTTGCCGTTTCTGGCTCCCTATTTCTTCGGTGACGGCTAAGGATTTTACACCCCCTGGACTCTAATTTCTATAATTGCTTATATTTATGATCTTTATTACGGTCTCCCTTCCCGCCATTGGCTCTGCAAGATGAAAGAGACGGGACTACCGATATTGGTGGTAAGGTTCATGAGTCATCTAAAAAGATTTGAGATTGATGAGACATATGAAAATGATGTGAGGATTGCTACAGTTGAATGTATTAACCAGCATACAATTCTTTGTCCCTCAGGGAAGGATTATTAATAAATGTGTGGGGTGGGGTTGGGGGTGGAGGTGGGGGCCGAGGTTCGGATTTGGGTTTTTCTCGGGGCTTGGTGATATACTATCTACTTCGGTGGTCACAAGCCCACTATCAATAAAGGCATGTCTCGCCCCATTTTTCAAATATGAAGAGAAATGAAGCGGAACGAGCCACAACGCATTTGACCATGTTGATGCATAGATTCTGGCTAGGCCAGATCAGGCATCATAGCGTCTAGACCAGTCCACAGTGACGAGCAATCCCGCAACAGGTTGAGCCTGGACAGGTCGGTTTCGTCGGGCTGTCCTCCTTCTCATGTACCTGAAACAGAGAAACAAAGGTATCAAAGGTTATGAAGCTAGTATCTAAACAATTTAGATGAAGTAACGGAAGACGTAAATTCAAAATTTTCATAACTAGCTATCATGCCCATGATCTAGTGCTAATCTAGGAATTATATAGCTGAATAATTAAACAAAAAGATTGTACATTTGTGCAAGTATACTCAAGAGATACTCGTGGATCCTTAATCTCTTTCGATGAAGACTAGAAATGCTGCATTCACCACCTCCAAGTTATGTTTAGATCTCCTTTCTTCAACCAGTGCATTAGATGAATCACGGGATGAAGAACGCCTTTAGGAATCATACCCCATTCATTGCTTTGCTAGAGCAAAGGAGGAGGAGGAGAAACTCTCACTATGTCTCAAGAGATTGATCAAAATCATGTCATGTATGTGAATGATCTGGGGTAAACCCCTATTTATAGGGCTAGAGGAAGTCGAATCTAATTTGGGTTGAGAATTCGCATTGTACTCAACCTCTCTCCAAGTAGAATTGGCGTACTAAATGAGTTCCAATCATATTAGAACTCTAGGATACGAATTGGAGTTGAATCCCATTTAAACCACGTCAAATTCGCATCCTGCCATGTCAGCATTAGTCGGCTAGTCAACTAGTTATTTTAACTAGTTGACTAGTCAACTCTTTGTAACTTTATAGTCTGCCTTGTCGACTAATGCCTGAGCACTAGACGACTAATAGCTGATTATCGACAGTGCTAAAGCACTGGTCGACTAGATCATGCTGACCTTATGTGTACTTCATTTCTAATCACAACCCTTTATGATCTTAGCCTTTAGAGTTTCTTCCTTTATTTTTCGTGAGGAGCTCATCATTAGTGTGAGACTCTAATATCCCGATTTATCCTATAGCTGTGACCATGATCCACATTATGTCAGTGATCTGTAGCGGCCCTAGCTAAGCGTGCCGACCCCCATTTCAGGACCGTCATTATCTGGTTTGGAGGACTGAAATCTTTCCGAGATAATCTGAGCCTTACCGTGATAGATTCCGTGCAGTCTGGTCCTGACGTCAACACTTTGTCACTATGGTGTCTAGGTTACAGTATCAAGTGAAACCCCACTACATCTTAATCCTTTTAAGTTAAATGTGATCATATAGTCAATGGTTAGATGACATTTGTTAACTTTTTAACAAGTTCATCTCCTACTATGGCCAAGGATTTATTATGGATCCATTTACTCAACTGTGATATTAACCTCCCTATACCAGAGGAGACAAATCTCGGTAGCATGGCCACTCTCTTCACATGCTTCCAACTATGCCCAATAGGTATCTATACGTCAGCTATAGGGCCAACGTTCAATATCTACCAAAGTATAATTTTTCACATGTAAAGTCCTTTAACACAACCTCGTTCAAAGTACTAACATGCACATACTACGACTAGGGATCTTTGTTGGATCATGTGGATTCCAAACAACACTAGAAGGGGGGTTGAATAGTGTTGTATGAATAAAAACTTTTTCACAAATTAACAACACAAAGAATAATTTCCAATGTTGTCTAAGGAGCCAAGTAGAGTGATCTACGATTGGTCCTTAATCAACATGATGATCTCTAAATTAAGATGAGACGATATATTAATAATTAAGATCAAAAGAGTAACAACAATAAAATAGATTTCACAGCTGAATGAAATAAAGGCTTGCGATTAATTAGCAAGAATATATTAACATGTGATTGCAAATAACATATACTTAAACAATAAATAAGTTAGCATAAAGTAAATGACAAGCAACAATCACAAAAAATTCACACAGAGAGACAAAAGATTTTATCCTGGTTTCCCACCTGAGTACATCCAGTCCTCGACCGTCACAGATCGAGATTAAATCCACTACTGCCTTAGCAATACAATTACCTAGCTTCACTCGTTAGGATTTCCAACAACCTAGCTCTAACACTAGGATTTTCCAACCACCTAGTCTCAACTAGGATTTACAACAACACCACCTAGCCTTAGCTAGGATTTCCAACACCCTTATCTCCAAGGGATTCAAAGTACGGTCAGATCCAATTCACCACAATAAGTTAGTGGAGATTGGTTTTACACCCAATAATTCTATAGCCAAGAAGAATGTGCAATTGTGCTCTATGTGGCTAAATAATTAATCTTTTTCTTTGATCACACAAAGAATATTAGTTGATTCAATGTGATCAAGAAACTTTGTTATTTTAAAATCCTTTAAAGAATATTCAAAAAAATGAAGTAGAAAGGATTTGAAAAACAACTTGTAATAGCCAAATAAAAAGATCTTAAGAGAAGATAGAAAAAAATACGCACAAGATTAAGATCAGAATGTCAAAACAGTTTGGCTATAAAAACTTGAGAGTGATGAAAATTAGAGAGCTTAAATACTTGAGAGAATTTTGTATTTTGCTCAAGAATAATTGGTATTATAAAGGGTCTCAATGGCTCCCTATTTATAGGGCTAAAAATGAATTCAAATCATTTCAAAAACGTTTGACTTTTGCCCCAAAACGGCTACAAAACAAATTCAATGAATCTGGCCGTCGACAGCTGGTAGTCGATTTCCAACTTTGGTAGTCGACTCACAGAGCAATTTCTGAGAAAACCTGCAACAGCTGGTAGTCGACTCCCAACATTGGTAGTCGACTCCCAGAGCGGTTTTCTTAGAAAATTTTCTACTGACTGGTAGTCAACTTCTGGGTGTTTGGAAGTTGACTCCTTCTTGAAAAGTGCAAGAAGTCTTGCTCGTATATCTTTGAAAATAAGTTTATATAATAGTTTATGAAGTTTAAAAACATTTTCAAAATATTTTTTGTGTGTGTGCATATTCTTTCTTGGCTTTGACATAATCCTAAGAAAAATGAAAAACAACTCACACACTAGTCACTATGAAGAACTTGAAGTCATGGATGAGCTTAAGCTTGTTGCATAGGCTTCACTTGAATTTGAGCTCCTCTTTAGCTTGAGCTTGAGTACATTCTTTGAGCTTCATCTTCGAGCTCCTTTTCTGCTTAAGTTAAAGCTTCAGAATGTAGACGTGGAATGTGAGCTCAATCCATCTTCATCTTCTATGTGTGTAGTTATAGTTCTTCTTCTCGGAATATGCTTCGAGCTTCAATTAGCTTATTACACAACCTACACACTTAAGAAATATAATTAGTATACACAACATTTGGTGTGATCATCATCAAAACCAATTGGGGTGGAACTAGATTTCCCAACACTCTCCCCCTTTTTGATGATGACACCCAAATGAAAAACATTTGAATAATATGTATATGACAAGAAAAACAATGAGTAAGTGTACTCACTCCACCTGCTTAGATGTGGTATGAAATCATATCACACTCCCCCTGCATCAAAGCTGGTTAGCAACATATTATCATATATTAATCATTCATGTTTTTGATGGAAATTGAATTCCACCCCAAGTAATTTTGATGATGAGCACACCAAATGAAACTTAGTATACTAACTAGACTACAATTAAGTGTGCAGGATATGCGACAAATGAAAAGCTTTATTCAAACTCAAAGAAGCGCAATCTACGCTCAAAGACAAGGACGAACGTTGCTAAAGATCAATGATGAAGCTCAAAGCTCAAATAGAACAAGAAGCTCAAGTGAAGCTCACATCTACTCCATCAATTGATCAAGCTTCCTAAGATGTGTCCTAGTCTATAGTGAGTGTGTTGAGTCTTTTTTAGGGTATTGTTAAAGCCAAATCGTATAGACAAATCACACACACACACACACGAATGATTTTAAAACATTTTTGAATATCTTTTAAATCATCTTCAAAAAGGATTTTGAGAGCTTTCGCTGGTCATTTTGTAATTCCGTAGTGAAACTCCACTACACCCTGGAGTTAGCTACTCGTTTGACTAGTTGTGTCGCAGGAAAAACTCCTCTGGGAGTCGACTACTAAAGGTAGGGAGTCGACTACCAGCTGAGAATCGAGATTTCCTGAAACACACTGGGAGTCGACTACCACTCCTAGGGAGTCGACTACCAGCTGTCGAAGTTTGACGTTTTTGACTTGATTTTGAAATATCTTTGAGTGATTTTCTCCCATGATTTTCGGGACAAAAGTCAAAGCAATTTGAATTTCAAATTCTTAGATTTCTCCTATAAATAGTGGATCATTTTCATTGAGAAAAACACAACAACTATTGAATTCAAATTCTCTCGTGCAAACGCTCTAAAGTTCTAAAGCTCTCATTCTCTTTAGCCAATTCTGTTTTATTCTTGATCTTGCAATTTTGTTATTATTTTTTGAAGATCATAATCTCGTTTTATTGGCCAACTGTTTTTCAAATCCGTATTACTCTCTCTTTATTTTTTATTTAAAGGATTTTTGAAAAACATTAGATCTAGATCACAAAGACTTCATTCGTATCTTTGTGTGATCTAGAACCTTATTCTATCAAGCCACTACACGTAATTTTGTCTATTACTATTTGGCTATAGAATCTGGGTGTAAACCAATCTCCACCGGTTTATTGTGGTGAATTGGATATCGATTTTTATTGTGTTGTTCTTGGAACCCTAGACAAGTCTAGGTGTTGCCATTGGAAATCCTGGTCAAGACTAGGTTGTTGGAAATCCTAACGAGTGGAGTTAGGTACTTGTATTTGCCAAGGCAGATAGTGGAAATCTCGTACCGGATTGGTCGGGGACTGGACGTACCCAAAAGTTGTGGGGAACCAGGATAAATATCATTGTGTCTGTGATTGCTTTTCTGTGTCTTATTATTTATTTCTGCGAGCAATTTTTTATTTACTTTATATCATTGTAATTCCTTGTTCATTTGCGTATTACAAAGATCATACTTTTAATTCCGCTGTGTAAAGATCTATCTGTGTGTAAAGATCTCTTATCTGATTGTAATTATAATTGTTTATCTTTTGTAAGATTAACTTGTTGATTAAGAACCAAGCGTAGATCGCTCTACTTGGTTTCTTAGGCAACATTAGAAGGACTTGTATTAACGATCGAAAAAGATTTATTATTTGCACAACACTATTCAACCCCCCTTTAATGTTGTTTGCCATCCACAGGATCCAACAGTTTTTGCTTTTCACTTTTTCTCCCCTTTGTCATCATACAAAAATATGATAGTATACATACCAATTATCAAGTGACAACTGGAGTTAAAAAGAATTAACATGAGTGAAAATAGTCAATCTCTCTTGTCAAAAAAATTATCTGCATAAAATAGTTAGTATATAATCCATGCAATTTCATTTCCAACCAAGTAAGTTATATAGGAGATATCAAGATATAATAATAATAGGCTTGTCATAATAATTAAAGCAGTTTAAGGGTAATGTATCAAGCATATTACACATTAAATCATCAAAACATCAAAACATCACCTGCGCAAAGTATTTAAAAATTATTACAGATCAATGTTTTAAAAGGCAAAGTATTAAGCATGTGATCAAATAATCTAAGAAGAACCACCATTCTTCTTCTCCTTCTTCAGTTCCTTTATCTTATCAATGATCTCTTTAAGCACTTTTTCTATAATTTGATTGGTGCTCACCACCAAGTCCTTCAGATTCTCCACCTTGTTGTTGAGATCTTTGAAGCCTTTGTCTTGAGAAATCTTCAACATGCTAATCTTTTTCAGGAGCATATCCTGAAGCTCAATGACTTAGGCAGGAACATCGTCAGAAGGGGCTTGCTCTTCTTCTTCTTCAGGCTCTTCTTCTTCTTCTATGACTTTCTTACCTTTCCTTCTCTCCACAGCAAAACTTGATTCACCCACTAACCTCTCCTCTGGAACATTCTGGTCTAAGTCTAGGTGAATTCCCATACGAGCAAGAATACGAACATAAAAACAACAGTAGGTTCCAAGACCTCAGATTCATTGTCCAGGGTGATATCATATGCCCTAAAGAGGATAGTAAGATAGTGGCCGTGTGCTAAAGGAGTGTCAACTCTACTGGATAAGGCAGAATGGATTCTGGAGTCCATAATGATCCCAGCCCAGTTCACTTTGATGTTGCAAAGCTTAGCATAAATGCACTAAGCCTGACGCTCAGAAAGTACAGCATGGCTACCAGACTTTTGGGTGATGCTGTAGGCCAGGATGTTTGTTAGGATCCTAGCGGGATATCTTAAGATCACTACTAGGCATTTTAGCGAGGAAATATCTTCCAGGAAAGAACATCTTGTTCAAAATATTTTTATCAACCATTTCAATCTCATCAAGGAGTTTTCCAGTGTAAGGAATTCCTAAGGCTTGTCCTAAAGCTCGAAAAGTAATCTGGAGTTGTGTGTCCAGAACTTTAGTACGAAAGCGAGATTTATTAAGGTCGGCATCAATGTTGGCATAGAATAAGTGAACCAATCTGGGATAGCATAGGTATGAATTATCCTTAGAGAATAGATTCAACAAATTTTGATATTCAAGAATGCTATCTATTCCATAATTCTCAACATCTTCTAGGTTGACAAATCTTTCATGAAGAATTTGTCTTTTAGATATGCTCACAAATTTGGCATAGGAGCTGGAATTAACAAGATATGGTTGAATTACTTCTCTTTTGCTTAATGCATGAGAAGATTCATCAACTCTCCTCTTCTTGGAAACACGCACTTTCCTATGCATGATTTCTAAGAATTGAAATGAAACATTGAGGAGAGAGGGAAGAGATTACCTTGATGAAGGAAGTTTCCTTGAAAGTAAGAGGGATCCTAGAGAGATTCAAGCTCCAAAAGAAGAGAGAACCGAGAGAAATCCCAAATGAAGCTCCCAAAGGTGGTAGTCAGCTACCTAGGGTTTGAGAGTTGGGGATTTTTATAAAAGTTTGATGAAGAGAGGGAAGAATCTTGTCCATTGATTTAAAGGAGTGGTTGAGATCAAAAACTCTTATTGGGCATAAGTAATCTAGTGGAGATGAACACAATAAGCATGGGAAAACTCACTTAGAGTTAGTCAAAATAACACAGAATTTCGGCAAAACGTTCTCTGGTAGTCGACTCCCTCCTCTGGTAGTCGACTCCCACCTGGGTATGAGAAAACTTCACATCCCAAGGAGATCCAATTTTGCTGGATGAGTGTTTTGCCAAAATTTGAAAAGTGAGTTATATAAACATCAAAAACATACATATACGAAGACATTAAAAATCATAATCATAATTTTAAACACATATATTATTCTTACAAACTTGCAAAGCGACAAAATTTAGACGTTTTTCTGCAATGTGCTGATTTTTGTTCCAAGTGTTAAGCAGATGTCTTTTGCCTTCCTTGATTGACCGCGAGGGCGTGCACGATCCAAGTAGGATGCACACATCCTCCTCCTAAGAGAAGGAGTGTCCAATGCAATATAAACCCGTGAGTACGGGGTCGAATTCATAGAGACAACTCGTTTCACAATCACAATCTCAATTGGTTAAGGAAAGGCTAAAGGTGTTGGTACAACCAACTAAACTAACGAGTGTGGTGAGTGGAAGTGTGGTGGTACGGTCGAGCCAAACCCAATGTGGGTAGGGTGGAGACCAAAGTGTGTAGCTAGTCAAGCAAGGAGAAGTGTGTGGAATGGGATTTCATTAGGTTTATGGGTTGATTAGCAATAGTTTCATCCCAAATGAATCACCCCTCGCATCCACTTCAAGGTATGCGGGGTTGTGCATATAGGTAATGCCCTTAAGGCGCACCACCGTTCTACGGCCCCAACAAGGGTAATGCACGATTCATTGATGTGTTGATAAGTGGGTTGAAATCCCTAACTTAAGCTCGTGAGTCGATCCTTGCATTCATGTCAATAGGATGCACAGATCGTGCACGTAGGTATGACCCGTAGGGTACACCACCGTTCTACGGTCCCACCAAGAGTGGTGTACGACTCAATGAAATCTAGGACACAACCCAACAATCAACACCACTAACATCCATTTCAAGGCATGCTAGGTCTATTAAATGCAAGGAATGACTAATTACTAATCAACCACACAACCCTAGTTAATCCCAATCCACACACAAATGGCTCTAGGCCTTCATAATGAAAGAAACTTGATAATCATTCAAGAAAAGCAAATAAACATTCATTACAAGCCTGAAATCAAACAACTATCAATTGGGTCTCACTCTCATTCAATAATCATTCAATAATATCCATTACAAAACAATAGAGCTTAAATGGTAAGGAAGAAGGGAAGAGATCACCAAGAAGACTGAAAACCAAGCTTTCCCTTTCCTTGAGGCTCCTCCAGGCTCTCCTAGCTCCAATGGCCTCCAACCCTAGCCGTAGCCTTTGGGGAAGAAGATGGGGGTCTAAAACCCCCAATGAAACAGTAACAGCCCGAATCGATCCCCATTACATCAGATTTTAGGGGTTTAAACCCCTAAAGGATCGCATCCTAACCCTCCAAAGAAGCATCCAACGGCCCACATCGACTGGGGAGAAATCGGGTTAAGAAAAACCCATTTCTCGCAACCCAGATTTGGCAGAAAAAACCCGCGACAGTCGACTGCTGAACAAATGTCAGTCGTCTGTCGTTGGTCAGGCAGCATGCTTCAGAAGGGAGACAGACTACTGTCTTGAAAATCACAGTCGCATGTGTGATCCACATGCGACTGTCTTTTGTGCTTCAGTCGCCTGCTGCAGAAGTGACAAATTAACAGAGAGTCGGCTGTTTGTTGCTCCCTTCAGGTGGAGATAAACAGTCGACTACTGTTGAAAGAATAGTTCGACTGTCGTTGAAAGAATAGTCGACTGTCGTTGTAAGGACAGTAGACTGTCATGGCCTCCAGCTTTACTTCTCCATTTACTTGATTTTGTCTCCTTCGGGACTCCAGAAAAATCCCAAAAAATTCTGGAAAATCTCCAAGACTCCCAAGAGTACCTGAAAAATAGAAGAATGAGAAAATAGTCCATATAATGTTGTTTTGTGTAAAGAATACAAATAAGCTTTAATATGAAACATGAAGTGATAATACACTTAAGAGGGCACGGTAAAGCCTAATCTTTAAGCACAAAATGGGGGTAGTTAGGGGGTATAAATATACACTTTTCACTACGAATCATTCCTCCTTCATTAAGAGTACCTGAAAAGATGTAAACTTTGTGGTACTCTCATATTCTTGAGTCTGGGGGATTAGTTTGTAGGAAGCCAAACCCAATATGGTTTAGCTCCTTCAAGAGAAACATATTTATAGTTTTTATTCAAATGAATATTTTGAATAAAATCAATTGCGTACCTTTGTTTCTTTTGATTGGTCTCATGCGTGGGAATCCATATGCTTAAGAATTTAGCATGATGCACTCTAGTATGCTTATTTTCTTTATTAGCTTGAGTGGAATTATACCCAAGTCCGGTATTACTGGATGATGCTTTCTAACTATTAATTAAGCTTATTTTTCCTTTTTCTTTATTAAAATTTTCACCAATCTTCATAATGGAGTCATATTTATCTTTAATAGACACTAGAAGATTATCTAAGCCTTCTATCTTTTTACTTATGGAATCAATATCCTTTTCAAGCCATTCATTTTTCTCCTTTAAAACTATATTTTCTTTGAATAATTCTTCTTTATCTTTTGTATTTTTCTTAAACAATTTAAGAGTTTTCTATGCTCTCTAATCAGTTTTTCTAAAGATCAAAAAGTTCCTTATATGCAACCCTATAGTCCATATCTACATCATCACTAGATAAAGTTTCATCTTCGCTAAATGATGAGTGATGGGTTCAGTTCACCTGAGAGGATATGGAAGCAATGAAGCACATATGAGCGGACTCTCTTCTATCTCCTTTGTCGTCGAATAAGGATGACGATTCGTCGGAGCTCGATTCATCACTTTGGTCAAAGGCTGCATACGCTTACTTTCTCAGTCGTCGGAACTTGTTTCTTCTATTGCTTTTTTTCTCATTGATATCTCTGCTTTTTCCTCGATCTTTGCTGTCTCTATTGTTCTTCTTTAGCGGATAGTCTCTTTTCACGTGTCCTAGTTTGTTACATACAAAATAGATAATGTTGTTAGTTGAACGAAAAGGTTGTTTACCATACTTGACATGACGGCTTTGAAATTCTTTGATATAAATGAAATATGTTCTTCTCTGTCAGTGTGGTCGGAATCTTCTTCGTTGACAATGAATGCTAGGTTCCTTTTCTTTGGCTTTTCTTCTGCCTTCTTATCTTCTCCGAGTTCAATCTCATATGCCATAAGGTTTCCCATCAACTCTTCAAGAGTGAGGTCACTTATGTTATGAGCCTCTCGAAAGGCTGTCGTCTTTCCTTTCCTTTTGGGTCTGAGTGATCTCAAGATATTCATTACCTGATCATACTCAGATACCTTTTTCCCTAACCCTGCAAGCTCATTGGTTATATTAGTGAAGCGAATATTCAGATCACTGATAGATTCTCTTTCTTCCATTTTAAAACTTTAAAACTTTGAATTAAGCAAATTAATATGAGACTCTTTTACCTTGGTCGTTCCCTCATGACTTACTTCAAGTGTGTGCCAGATCTGATGAGCAGTCATACACTGAGAGATTCGGTTGAAATCGGGTCCGGTTATAGCACCGAACAAAGAGTTCATCGTTTTGGCATTTAGGTTGCCTGCTTTCTTCTCCTATACTGACCATTTCTCTATCTCTGTGGTCGGTGTTTTGTATTTGTTATTCGTGAGTGTCCAAACGTCTATATCAACTGACTGTAGATGTATCATCATACGGATCTTCCAGTTGGCATAGTTTGAGCCGTTGAAGAGAGGTGGTCGAAGAGTGTTAAGTCCTTCTTTATGGAAAGAAGTTGATGCCATCGCTTAACCTTGCTCTGATACCAAGTGTTGGATCCGGTGGATGGCAAACAACACTAGAAGGGGTGGTTGAATAGTGTTGTATGAATACCAAGTGTTGGATCCTGTGGATGGCAAACAAGACTAGAATGGGGATTGAATAGTCTTGTATGAATAAAAACTTTTTCGCAAATTAGCAGCACAAAGAATAATTTCCCTTCCAATGTTGCCTACGGAGCCAAGTAGAGTGATCAACACGATGATCTCCAAATTAAGATGAGACGGTATATTAACAATTAGGATCAAAAGAGTAACAACAATAAAATAGATCTCACAGCGGAATGAAATAAAGGCTTGCGATTAATTAGCAAGAATAGATTAACACGTGATTGCAAATGACATATACTTAAACAATAAATAAGTTATCATAAAGTAAATGACAAGCGACAATCACAGAAAATTCACACAGAGAGACAAGAGATTTTATCCTGGTTCCCCACCTGGGTATATCCAGTCCTCGACCATCACAGATCGAAATTAAATCCACTACTGCCATAGCAATACAATTACCTAGATTTACTTGCTAGGATTTCCAACGACCTAGCTCCACCACTAAGATTTTCAACCACCTAGTCTCAACTAAGATTTACAACACCACCACCTAGCC
The DNA here is from genome assembly GCA_030789695.1 of Scilla litardierei. Taxonomy (NCBI): domain Eukaryota; kingdom Viridiplantae; phylum Streptophyta; class Magnoliopsida; order Asparagales; family Asparagaceae; genus Scilla; species Scilla litardierei. Next base: position 73,481,809 of record CM061142.1, read on the forward strand.
TTATCTAGGATTTCCAACACCCTTATCTCCAAGGAACTCAAAGTAAGATCAGATCCAATTCACCACAATAAGTTAGTGGAGATAGGTTTTACACCCAATAATTCTATATCCAAGAAGAATGTGCAATTGTGCTCTATGTGGCTAAAGAATTAATCTTTTTCTTTGATCACATAAAGAATATTAGTTGATTCAATGTGATTAAGAAACTTTGTTGTTTTAAAATCCTTTTAAGAATATTCAAAAAATGAAGTAGAAAGGATTTGAAAAACAATTTGTAATAGCCAAATAAAAATATCTTAAGAGAAGATAGAAAAAATACGCACAAGATTAAGATCAAAATTTAAAAACATTTCTGATATAAAAACTTGATAGGTATGAAAATTAGAGAGCTTGAATACTTGAGAGAATTTTGAATTTTGCTCAAGAATAATTGGTATTCTAAAGGGTCTCAATGGCTCTCTATTTATAGGGCTAAAAATGAATTCAAATCATTTCAAAAACGTTTGACTTTTGCCCCCCAAAACGGCTACAGAATAGATTCAATGAATCTGGTTGTCGACAGCTGGTAGTCGACTCCCAACTTTGGTAGTTGACTCCCAACTTTGGTAGTCGACTCCTAGATCAATTTCTGAGAAAATATTCTATAGAGGGTAGTCGACTCCCAGAGAGTTTTCTGAGAAAATCTTCTACTGACAGGTAGTCAACTCCTGGGTGTTTGGAAGTTGACTCCTTCTTGAAAAGTGATTTTTCCAAGAAGTTTTGCTCTCATATCTTTGAAAATAAGTTTATATAATAGTATCATGAATTTTAAAAACATTTTCAAAATCTTTGTGTGTGTGTGTGCATATTCTTTCTCGGCTTTGACAGAATCCTAAGAAAAAGAAAAACAACTCACACACAAGTCACTATGAAGAACTTGAAGCCATGGATGAGTTTGAACTTGTTGCATAGGCTTCACTTGAATTTGAGCTCCTCTTTAGCTTGAGCTTGAGCACATTCTTTGAGCTTCATCTTCGAGCTCCGTTTTGTACTTAAGTTAAATCTTCAGAATGTAGACATGGCATGTGAGCTCAATCCATCTTCATTTTCTATGTGTGTAGTTATAGTTCTTCTTCTCAGAATATGCTTCGAGCTTCAATTAGCTTATTACACAACATACACACTTAAGAAATATAATTAGTATACACAACATTTGGTGTGATCATCATCAAACCCACTTTGGGTGGAACTAGATTTCCCAACAATCTTCTGTTGACATTCAGAGTAAAATAACTATACAGAAGTATCATGGGTGAGTCGTTCTGTGAACTCGTTCTCCCAACAAGCACAAGTGTATTATCTGATGATGTCTCCACACCGAGTTACTCTTAAGGCTAGTCACTACCATCCGATGGTATAGATCAATGTACACTGATCTAACCAGAATATTTATGTCCCGTCTCGATATTCCTCCGACCAGGTACAGTTCTGGACATATGATCGATGGACACATTATCCTCATTATCATGATCTCCATCATAATTCTAATGTTCCTCTTATAAGTACTGGGACTTCATCCGCATCATATAATCACAATTAACAAACTTAGAAATGATTTAGAGGATATCAAAGATAAAGATTATCAAATAGCTTACTATTATTTCGAACGAGATGTGTCATTACAATTATAATAATTGTCTTAAGAGCATACATTCCCCAGCATCTCCCACTTGCACTCACCGCCAATTATTATGGAACCACATTTTGATTTTATCCACTAAACACCCCATCCTGTTTTGTGGAATGGCTTTCATGAGCGGGTCCGCTACATTATCGTTAGTACTAACTCTTTTTATCTCAATATCCCGTTGTCTTTGGATTTCACGTATCAAGTGAAACTTCCTCAGGATGTGTCTAGATTTCTTGTAAGATCTAGCTTCCTTGGCTAGTGAAACTGCCACATTGTTGTCATAATACAAATGTATTGGATCAATACTCGAAGGAACAACACTAAGTTAAGTAATAAACTTCTACATCCAGACCGCCTCCTTTGCTACATCATTAGCTGCGATGTACTCAGCTTCCATCGTGGAATCAGATACAATGTCTTGCTTGGAACTTTTTCAACTTACCGCCCCTCTATTAAGAGTGAAAATATATACTAACACTGATTTGATGTCATCTATATCACTTTGGAAAAATAAGTCTGTAAGTCCTTCGATTGAAAGATTACTACTCTCACCATACATAAGGAACATATCTTTAGTCATTCTCAAGTAATTGAGTATGTCCTTTACAGTAGTTTAATGCATTTCTCTAGGATTTGATTAGTAGTGACTAACTATGCCAAGTGCATATGCAACATTAGGTCTAATACATAACATGTAATACATGATTGATACTACAACCGAGGTGTAATGAATCATAATCATGCTTGCTTACTCCTCATCTATCTTGGGAGACATAGTCTTGGAGAGATTATTTCATGACAAGCTAGTACCATACCACACTTGGAGTTTTTCTTGTTAAACCTATTTAATACGGTATCTATGTAACGACCCGCTCTCAAGGGGCCATTACTTATTTGATACATTTGCAGGTCTGCAGTTCACCAGTGAAAACAATATAGCCAAGATGTAGAGATGTACAAAATACTCAAATATGGTCTATTTATTACAATCCATACAGTACAACATACTTCAACAGAGATACATGAAGGAAAAGAAGTACGTATGAAAATTCGTCACGACTCTAAGTATAAAAGTCGGCAATTTCTGATGTCAAACTCTGGCTCCGCAAACTAAGGAGCCTCCTCTTCAACCTGTACATCGTCTGACGGTACCATGAAGATGGAACTGTAAGTAAATCACAGCAATTCTAAAAATAGAAAGAAAAGCAGTGCACAAGTATTAAACATGCTAAGTAAGGAAACAAGCTAAGAAGTAACTACAGAGAGGTGCGACAAGTAAAGTAAATGCAGTCATGCATACAAGTTCTATAAGTGAGGTAAAATGTGACTGTGTGAGTATAATAAGTAACATACAAGAGTACCCGTGGTGATAGTAATAGTAAAACTAGCAGGCAGGACTGTAACAATAGTAAACATGTAGGTACAAAACAAGACGTGCATTAAATGAAATGGTGATTGTGGTGCTAGCAGTGATTAGCTTAACTATGTGACTAACGTAGGAGACTGCAGTATGCAACCATGGGTCACCTCGTTTGCCACAGGGAGCTAATCCTTGGCGTCTACACACAACTTTTGAAATGGGCGGGAGATTATACTTTTAAAATGGGATTGGACAAGACATGTGAGGTGACTCTTATCATAGCTCCCACACACTCTCTACAATGAGTTACCACAAACTCCAGTGATGTGTCATGTGTATTAAATATATATTTCTTACGAGATGTTCCACAAGATATTTCATAGGATATTCAATATGAGATTCCACATAAGATTTCACATGATATTCCATACTATAATTCAAATAGTATGCATTTAATATTAGATGACATGTAGCAGGCGACGTGACTACTTAAACGTGAGCAATCGTGCAACAAGAGTGACGATATTTCATGCATAGTTTTCAAATGACAAGCATCAGAACGTGGTAGGCAAGGGTGAACGAGATAAGGGAGTTAACATGGTGAATACGAGTTTACGTGCGATGAAAGGTTGAAGTAACTCATTTAAAGGTATTTATAATCAATGTTTGCAAATTGATGATAATTGGAATTCTAGTATTGATCCACATAAACGTGCTTAGTCAGGGTTGGCCAAGCAGGTCAATATCCCCGTAGGGGTGATCCAAACTAGGACACAAGCGATTCCAGCCGGCTTGGTGAACTAATATTAAGAGCGTCGCTTATCAACTTTTGCTCCATCGATTATATTAATACACAGTCGAGTAGTTCCATATTTAGTTAGGTCTCTACCACTGTGATAGTTAAACCAGGACCACTAATAGGATTTCTTATTGAAAACCAGAAAGTAAGGGACCCATTTCAAATAAACTGGGCCAAAGCAAAGAGGATACTAAGAAATTTGAGGATAAAGACAAGTCCAACAACTATGATGTTGATCCCATGCTTCGAGCATATGTTATTTTCATTAGTACACAGTTTACCATAGTCTATGGTCGCGTGCTACAACCACCAAAGTTGAAAGTTGGCAATGTCGTATGCTTAAGTCAATAGTCGTTCTGCAGTTGATTTGTTCCATATTTAATTAGGTCTCTAGTTGGAAATGTCGTGTGTTCAAGTCCATAGCCGTTCTGAGGCTATATATGGTATCCTAAGTTCATACTAGTACACTATCTAACTTTCTAAATTTAGAATTATGGTGACTTACGGGTTTGAGGATCGGCATAGTAAGCCGAGGCTAGAGCTAAAGCTTCGAAGGGTGCTCGGCGCGAGAAACGATACCTGCAAACACAAGAATAACCGGCTAAAGGTCACACTATTTTCTATTTATTTATCTTACTCGTTTTTGTTTTTATTATAGCTTAAAATGGGTTAAAATGTGCACTATTAATTTTTAGATAGGCTAGATGTGAAAAAAATAATTTTATATAAAAAGAAAATATTTTTCTGAAGCTCCTAGGTATTTTTATAATTTTTAAACACATAAAATCATTTTTCTAGAAGTAAAAAGGAATAAAAACAATTTTCTAAATTACAAAATAGCTATCGTAAACATTCAATGATTTATTTAAAAAATGTACACGTCGAAATATTCCATATGATATGTCGAAATATTCGTCTCGATTATTAGAATACAAAGATATTTTTGTATTTGAAAAATACGCGTAGTATTAGAATATATGTATTTTAAAATAAAATTAGAATTAATTACGTATAACTTTGAAAATTCGTATTTAACAAAATAAGTCTCAGATCGCAATGATTTCAGCATATACGCGTTCTATACGATGCGCTGGATTTTTCGGTGCTCTCTGGGTATTTTTTTGAGATGTATATTATTTATTATGAATTTGTACTTATTTACTCTCTATTATAATATATAGATATAATTATATATATACTAATAATAATATGCATATACTAGTATTTATACTAGTATCTACTCTTCCTCTCTTCTCTATTCTCTCTCCCTTTATTCTCTTCTTCTCTTGCAGCTAGGGCTAGCGTCGTGGAGTGACGGCGAGGCGAGGATGGCGAAGCATGGCGGCGGCGGTCACGAAGCGACGGAAGTCTGTGGTGGCGCTACTCGGGTGCGGCGGTCACCACGAAGGCAGCGGTGGCAACAACCGTAAGCAGTGGGTCTTGATCGGGGAAGGGCTCGCCGGCGGCATGACGGTTGTGGGAGAGGTCGACGGAGGCGAAGCACTGGAGGAGCAGCATCGGGGCTCGCTGTCGTCGTCGACATAAGGTTGTGGGTTAAAGCAGCTGTCGATGGGGCGCTCGGGAGGGCTTTAGTTGCATGAGCAGGGAGAGGAGGGAGGCGGGGCACATGGTAGCTCACGGCGGTTGAGTTTATCGGAGGGGTGTTGTGGGGAGGCATAGCGCGGCAGATTTCCATGGTTGCAGAGAGGGGGAGGCAGAGGCGGCGGCATGTGTGGAGTCGCGGGGAGTGGGAGGCAGGGGTGAAGGATGAGTGGAAGCTACTGCTGCTTAAGCGGAAAGGGGGGATATAGGGGATTAGTATAATATAATATTATCATATAATTAATAAGGTTAATTAATTGGAGGTTGGGGAATAAATGGGGGATGAATCTAATTAGAGTCGAGGAAAACGTGAACCCACGTTTTCCTTAATTAGATGTGTTTAGGGTAGGTTAATTAGGGTTAAGGTAATAGTAAAATCATAATTAGTAAATTGTAATTAGTAAAAATAATACAATATTATTGTTTTAATATTAAAATTGCAATTTTCACAAATGACTCCGAAAAATTACGAAACAAATGCCACCGTTCGTATCGTCGTGAGGATCATGAAAATGAAGTCCATTTTTAGATTTGAGCGACGAAAAAAATAGAAAAAATTTATTTACTCATTTTGAAATCGTTTGATTACGAAAATATGTGTACAACAAAATCAGGCCGTTACAATCTATGTACCTAGGTTGGAACAATCCCATCATCCTATTTGATCTATCCTTATAGATCTTTATACCGAATATATATGAGGATTCTCCTAAATCCTTCATGGAAAGTTTTGTGACAACCATACTTTGATTGATTCTAACTTATATATGTTGTTGCCAATCAATAATATCATCCACATATAATACGAGAAATGTGACAGCGCTCCCACTGACCTTTCGATAAATGCATGGATCATCTGCATTCTTGACGAAGTCAAACCTTTTGACTATATCACCGAATCAGATGTTACAGCTCCTCGATACCTGCTTTAGTCCATAGATGGACTTAAGCAATTTGCAAGCTTTTTGCTTGCTTCCACTGACTTTGAAGCCCTTTGGCTGAGTCATGTAAATACACTCTTCCAAATATCCATTTAGAAAATCAGTCTTTACGTCCATTTGTCAGATCTCGTACGTTGAGTATTGGATCCCTCAATTTGGTTTTTATGATGAGCAAATATAATTAAATTGTGACTAACTCTTTCTTTTGTACTTAATTAAAGCATCGTCGAATGTAGATCAAAGTTATATCGAAAGCGATGATGAAGTGATCTAATGATAAGAGGAAATGAACGAGATGGACTAAAGTACTTAAATAGTAAGTGAAGAGGATTAGTATGTAAGTTTTCCTTATTCTTTACTTCTGTATGAATTAGATTGTTAAGCCTTGAATATAGTTGCTAGAAGCATTTACATGTCATGCATAACACCTTAGAACATTCTTTACTTGATTCTATAGGGCTAGAATTTCATCCTGCTCAAAATTGAGCTTTCAGCCTAGGATCAAATGCCTGGTGTATGATCACCAGACGTCTGGCGTGCATACATAGAATAGGCCTAGAAACCCTAATAGGACAGGTGTCTGAATGTGTTTTTCTAGGCGTCTGAATAGGATGACAGACGTCTGCGAGATGACATACAGACATCTGGTTTATTCTCTCTGAATTCCAAAGAGTTACACTTTCTTGACACACCCTATTCAATCGGCTGTTCCTCTTGGGACAGACGTTTGAACAGTCAGACAATCATCTGGTAACCCTTCAGTAGACGCCTGGTGAACTAGTTGGTAGACATAGCTTTGCCAGTATAGTGCACCAGATGCCTGCCGATCCTTCTCCAGATGTCTGGTGACTCAGAAATCGGCCTGTTACATCCTGTTCTAGCATTTATTGCTACGGATTTTCTTTGGGGTTTGGTGTGATTCTTAGAGATAATTCTTGAATACATTAAATCTTCATTGAATACAAGAATTCAAAGCTCCCAACTTTCTCAAGCTCTCATTCACTCACTTGTCCTTAAGCTTCCAAAGCTCACATCTTCAAGCATTGATTGCTTCACTTCTTTGGACAAGTAGTAAGTGACACACCTTGCCTTCACTTCTAAGTAAGACTATATTCAAGGCATATGATTTGTGTTTATTTCATATTGAGTATTTCAATTTCATTCTCTTTTCTTTTGTAAGAAAACACTCTTGGTATATGAGAGTAGCCATTCCCGGGTTGTGGGATTAGTGTTATTGGTGTATTGGATTTACACTTGCTGGGTTTTGGCAAGTGGGTATATTAGTGGATTCAAATCTCTAGTCGAATTTACTAAGGGCTGCTGGAGTAGGATTCTAGGGAGTCGGGAATTGACTCATGTGAATCTGAAGCAGGGTACATACTCTATTAGTGTTGCACTTTCTGTGTTGTTGTCTCATTTACATTAATTCCGCACTATTGGTTGTTTGGGATTTTTATAAGATGTAAATTCCTTTTAATTATCATAAAATACTATTCACCGATCCTCTAGTGTTTTCTCCATAGTTTCAGGTCATATAATTGGTATCAGAGTGCAAGGTTTAAGCTATGGCAACCAATAACAACAACAATTGTGATTGAGCTTCTACAATGGCTAAAGGCCAATCCACATTTCGACCCCACTATTCAACATGTCGAACTACGGGTATTGGAAATGTTGGATGATCATTTTCCTACAGATCATATCGCTGTAGAGAACTGTGGAGAAGGAGTACGTTGAGCCCCTCGAAGAGGACTTCTCCAAATGGACTCTGGTGCAAGTGGCCGCAGAGGTGAACAATGCAAAAGCGATGAACTCGCTAATTTGCGCTTTGGATGTGACTTAGTTTAACAAGGTGGCAAACTACACGTCAGCATACCAAATCTGGAACCACCTCCTAGTCACACATGGATGATATACCGTTGATTGATAATAACTTCGTCAAGAATGAGGATGATCCATGTGTTTATCATAAGATCAGTGGGAGTGATGTCTCATTCCTTGTATTATACATGGATGATATACTGTTAATTGATAATAACATAGAGATGTTTGAATCAATCAAAGTATGGTTACCACAAAACTTCTCCATGAAGGATTTGGGAGAAGCATCATATATACTCGGTAGAAAGACCTATAGATATAGATCGGATAGGATGCTGGGATTGTCCTAGCCTTAGTACATAGACAGTGTTAAAGAGGGGTTTTCAATGTAATTATATATTTTATGCATCCATTTATATATACATATAAGAAAATCATAATGATAAAGAATACCAAATATCATACTATTATTTCGAACACAATATATTAACTACAATAATTGTTTTCAGGGCATTAACTCCCAAACAATAGTATACTTTATAAAAGGCTCGAAAGCCAAGCTCAGTAGAAGGCATACTAGCTTAACTCATCAAAAGGCCCAGCGCTCAGCTTCAAGACATGCCTAAGGGAAGCTGACCCAGCCAAGGAGCGAACCACTCTCTATGTGCAATTAGTCAAAGGCCCTCCAGCTAAATCTATTTAAATCATTACCCTCAAGGGAGGATGTAACTCATTCCAATCTATAAAACATATTACTTTAATATTATATTTTTTATCTCTTATGTTCTAATTTGAGCATTGGAGTGCTGATACTGTGGCACCCTTTTCATGTTCAAATCAATAATGCTCTAGTTGGTTATGATCTGTAATTTACACGACAAAGAGAAAGCAAGCATGTCTAACCCATTCAGGAACATCGGCTTATTAAATCATCATATACCAAAATATATGTGTTCCAATGTATAAACAATCATAACCAATATAGTGGAATCTTCTTTATAAAAGTTTTTTATTCATTAGAAAGCAGTAAAGAACCCTCGACCTCACACAGCAGGAGAGGAGTGCATGATTCGGGGTAAATATTGCATATTTAACACCTCATTTAGCCCATTTTGTGCATATCTTGTACTTATTTGGTCTCTAATACAATCGTATTTAGAACACCCTTAATTATTAGAGCAAACTCTCATTCTATGCATTACACAGCAATAAACTGAGTATTTCTGCCCTTTTTATATTTTTCGTGCGAAGATCTTGATCTCACGATTTCAACGACTATTTATTTGTATTTTTCTGAGATCTGTGCTAATTTCTATGAATTATTGAATGTAGAATACCATTTAAATGGAGAAATACGCAAAAAATACGAAATACGATCGCAACCAACCGGACGATGCCACGTGGCAGCATTAGAGCACTTCCCGCCTTCATCATATGGCCACAACAAGCAGGCAAAGCGGCCAACTCTCCACCGTCGATCGACCATCCAACGGCTGCAAATGACGCAACTTCGAATTCGAATTCGCGAGGCGGAGGGGCTACGTGGTTCACGCGGGATCGTTCGATTCGTATCTGACGGCCCAAATTGTCTTCGACCCGTATCGGTGAGGATTAGATGAATGGGAGACGCGGCGTACTTTGGAGCGTCAGATCAACATCGTGTGGTTGCAATTCAGCCCGAAGCGGACAAAGAGCGGGCGAACTTCGCGGGTGACGTGGCGTAACAAGGGCCGCCCGATCCTCAATCCAACGGTCGAGATCGTCTCCGAGCTGAAATCGAAAGCGGATGTGGGCGCGCGAATCTTAAAGCACACGTGGCGGCTCCTCGTTCGATCCCGCCTGGATCGGACGGCTGAGGACTGCGCCGCTGCGGGTTTGGATTTGAGCAAGATAATGGAGCGGGGTTTGAACCCGTTAAGCCTATAAAAACATGCAATCTCCCTATATAAACGTATTCTAGGGTTTTTGGCCGTATTATGGCGTATTGGGGGCTCTAGGAGCCGTATTTTGGCGTGAAATTTGGAGGCCCTAGAGACAGAGGCCAGAGCTATCATCGGAAGGAGATTTGGGGCTAATTGGAGAGTTTTGGTGATAAGATTCCTAACTTTACTCTTGTATTTTGCGTATTTAGCATGTATTTTGAGACTTTGATCATATATTTGTCTATGAATATGGTTTATTTTCTCTCCATGTGTGGCTAGTACCTATTTGTGTTGGTTGTGTGAAGTTAGGGTGTTGTAATCATTGATTTTGATATCTTTTCGCCCTATATTCACGTTATATTGCGTATTTCATTGATTTCTACATATATGTTATTTGGGTATGTTATACGGAGACGTGGGCATGCTTGAATCGAATATGATCTTTGCAGACTTATTCATGATACGATCCGAGAGGATGTATCGTGACTCGAGAGGGCACTTGTGCGTATTTTCTTCATGAAATCGTTATTATATGTGGTTACTCTTTGGCACGTTTTTATGCGCTTTATCGCCACACTTTTCGACGTTCTCATGCCCTAGCCGGATGAAATATTGAGTTATAGAAAAGATATTAATAGTCATTGATTGCACATACCCTAACGAAATCACAAACAACACATACTCTCCATATTAGTACCCTAATATCAAATTCACCGTAACTATCTTAGGATTTTGTTTTCATATTTTAAACCATCGACTCCATTACTTTTATATCTGATAAGTGGTTGTTTATTATCGTTTTAGTACTCTTTATAAACTAAGATTTGTGGTTTTGCAGGTCAGTTGTCCCGTGGATACGATACCTGGACTCACCAGGATTATTACTTGTTCGATCTCCTACACTTAGGAGTAGCGCTCACACATTTCGAGACGAGTCAAGTTTTTGGCGTCGTTGCTGGGGATAACAGTACTTGTGATCTACAATTTCAGTTCGTTTGGAGGAACATTCGGTGAGATCCTTCCATCTTATAGTTTAGGATTTTTATTAGTGTTTTTTTGTTTTGTTTTCTTTTTAAAAAAATAAATTCAAAAAAATGGAGTATATGAAATTCTATTGGACAAACAATTGGTATAATGCAGAGTACGATATTGCACACAAACATAGGATGGACAAGCTCAAGATCGTTAATTTTAATCAGACAGATTGTGAAACTTTCTTTCAGGCCTGGAGGAAGTTCACAGACTTAGTATTGAGCTATCTGCGGCATGGGTACAAAAAGAAAGAGCTTATAGAGTCCTTCCTATTTGGACTACGACCACAGCTGCATGAATTTTTAGGAGTCATGACGCCGTCAGAGGCGTGGAAATACATGGAGTCATTACACGAGAATGATCAGACCATTAATGAGACTTCAGAGCGTGATTCAACGAAGCCTTCCTGCCTTGATCAAGGAGAGCAAAGCGTGGACATACCACTGCAACCCTTGAAAGATGAAGTTTATTTGCTCATTCAGACACAGGAGGCTACATCCCATCAATTCCAAGAAAACTTCCTTTCTCGGAGTCGGCAAATTCAGCAATCCATTAAAAATCTTACTCTGATTGCCACTTGCTTAGAAGAAAGTAATTATTTTAAAAATCAATTTCAAGAATCTAATATGAGTTCATCTTCTATTGCAAGTATATCGAGCGAGCCATGTCACGATGAAAGTAGAACTCAGAACATCAACATGGTAGGAAGTATGTGCAAAGGAGAGGACAAGCTAGCAATTTTGGATGAACATGATGAGGAGACAGCTAGGGACATGGGTCTAGAGATTATTGCTATGGAGCCCGAACCACTCTTTCCCCCAATTTTTTCCCAAAATCATTCATCCCTCTCCCCAATGACTGAGCATCATACCGAGAGCAATGCAAATTTTTCAGGGAATAGTCATCAACATGCTTTATTTTATTTTACTTACTTTGATGACTATATTTGGAATATGTTTATGACAAAGAATCTTAGACTAAATTGGACTGACAAAACTCATCTCTTGTAGGACATACATAATCACTTTATAGATATGATTGGAGTTGTGTTGCTGGGGTCCTATTTAGCTTATGGAGGAAGAATACTCATAGAGGGGCACAAGGAGCAAATAGAACAACTTCCGCCACCATTAAAGATCCGTGATCCTCCATTTGACCATGGAGTGTTCTTTCCATTAGCGTATATTTTTATATGCTTTTTAGGATGCTTGCTTTTGAATAAACTCGTACCCCTTTTGACATTGAGGACAATGTCTATCTTTAGTCGGGGGGAGTAAATGAGACCTTAGGATTTTTTTTAAAACAAGGCGAAAGAAAAGAATAAATCACCAATTCTCATCATTTAAAACTCCATCACATACTATATTAGCGGATGATTATGCATTGATTGAGTTCTAAAAATCTTTTATGGCTTGAATTAATTATTTTTCCTTCATGGAATTACTCGTTAATATGCTATTTATGAAAACTTTCAGTTGCCATGATTAATCTCTCGAAATAGTTTGAATTTATTTCATGCATGCTACTGTGATGTAAAAGCTTAAGTATACACGACTTATTAGAAAAGTCTTCAAGTTAAAGAGGAATTTGGCCTTTGTTACTAATGTTTATGCTCATACTTATGGGTAATTACACAAAAAAAAGAAAAAAATGAAAAAGAAAAATGCATCGTTCCCTTGAGTTCATTGATTAGTCGGGCCTTCGTGCCTCAGGAAGCATTGGAGATTCGCGTCGAAAGATGGATGAATGGGGAGTGCATTCAAAAAAAAGAAAAAATAAAAATTAGATGATTCGAGTTCTTAAGTTCGAGGTGCTCTTCTAAGCCTAATGTCCGAAGGTCGTCTGGCTTAGGAATTATTAACTAAAAGCTCGTTACATGGATCATTCTAAGTCGTCAAAAAGAAAAAGAAAAAAAGAAAGAAATGATGAATAAACTAAGCAACCTCAATACCCATGATTTGAACGATCTTTTTAAGAAGCAAATTCCTTGGAAATAAGAAAACTAGAATATAACAACGTGTTATACTTTTGCTTGCGCAAAACGATGCTCGCACGTTATTTATTCAAATTAAAGTAGAGAAAATATCATGTGATTGATCTTATTCATGGACTGTGTATATTGATGGTCAAAATCATGTTGGAAAGCGTACTATTGAGCCATGCCATAAGCAATTGATAGAATTTATTGTTTTATTAATCATTTGACTTCATCGCTCTTTTTGCTAGGGACTAGCAAATTGCTAGTTGGGGGTGTGATTCGGGGTAAATATTGCATATTTAACACCTCATTTAGCCCCAGTTTGTGCATATCTTGTACTTATTTGGTCTCTAATAAAATCGTATTTAGAATACCCTTAATTATTAGAGCAAACTCTCATTCTATGCATTACACAGTAATAAACTGAGTATTTCTGCCCTTTTTATATTTTTCGTGCGAAGATCTCGATCTCACCATTCCAACGACTATTTATTTGTATTTTTCTGAGATCTGTGCTAATTTCTATGAATTATTGAATGAAGAATACCTTTAAATGGAGAAATACGCACGAAAATACGAAATACGGTCCAACCAATCGGACGCTGCCACGTGGCAGCATCAGAGCGCTACCCACCTTCATCCTAAGGCCACAACAAGTGGGCGATGCGGCCAACTCTCCACCGTCGATCGACCATCCAACGGCTGCAAACAACGCAGCTTCGAATTCGAATTCGTGAGGCAGAGGGGCTACGTGGCTCGCGCGGGATCATTCGATTCGTATCCGACGGCCCAGACTGTCTCCGACCCGTATTCGGAGAGGATCAGATGAATGGGAGACGCGACGTACTTTGGACCGTCAGATCGACATCGTGCGATTGCAATTTAGCCCGAAGCGGACAAAGAGAGGGCGAACTTTGCGGGTGACGTGGCGTAACAAGGGCCGCCCGATCCTCAATCCAACGGTCGAGATCGTCTCCGAGCTGAAATCGGAAGCGGTATGCGGGCGCGCGAATCTTAAAGCACACGTGGCGGCTCCTCGTTCGATCCCGCCTGGATCGGACGGCTGAGGACTGCGCCACTGTAGGTTTGGGTTTGAGCGAGAGAATGGAGCGGGTTTTGAACCCGTTAAGCCTATAAAACCCGCAATCTCCTTATATAAATGTATTCTAGTGTTTTGGTCGTATTATGTCGTATTGAGGGCTCTAGGAGCCGTATTTTGGCGTGAAATTTGGAGGTCCTGGAGACAGCGGCCAGAGCTATCATCTGAAGGAGATTTGGGGCTAAATGGGGAGTTTTGGTGATATAATTCCTAACTTTAATCTTGTATTTTGCATATTTAGCGCGTATTTTGAGACTGTGAGCATGTATTTGTCTATGAATATGGTTTATTTTCTCTCCATGCGTGGCTAGTACCTATTTGTGTTGGTTTTGATGAAGTTAGGGTGTTGTAATCATTGATTTTGATATATTTTTGCCCTATATTAACGTTATATTGCGTATTTCATTGATTTCTACATATATGTTATTTGGGTATGTTATACGGAGACGTGGGCATGCTTGAATCGAATATGATCTTTATAGACTTATTCGTGATGCGATCCGAGAGGATGTATCGTGACCCGAGAGGGCACTTGTGCGTATTTTCTTCATGAAATTGTTATTATACGTGGTTACTCTTTGGCACGTTTTTATGCGCTTTATCACCACACTTTTCGACGTTCTCATGCCCTAGCAGGATGAAACGTTGAGTTATAGAAAAGATATTAATAGTCATTGATTGCACATACCTGAACGAAATCACAAACAACACATACTCTCCATATTAGTACCCTAATATTGTAACTGCCGGTACTCATTATTCGTTATACGACTGTGCGTATAGCAATTTCGGGTACCTGATTGGTTTTGTTGCTTTGTGTGTGAGTCATGTCGTTGAGTCGATAGGGCCGTAGCACTTGGTTGTGTCCTTAGCAAGCCGACCCCCGACGTGTGCCCAACTTGGAATTAGTGTCGCCTTTAGACCCCGTATCCTTTATACGCTTTACATGCACGTAGTCTTGTTTGTGCACGTATTTATTTTAGACCTTGTTTGTATCCGAACCCTATAGTGTGATATGCCCTTATGACCCTCTCGGAGTGTATTAAATTGTGGAATTATTTTGGAACATCATTTCACGGGTCGTTCTTCCACGATTTGACTTTGTTTGACGAGACGTCGCGATTTTCACCTTTGTCGTGAGATGTTTTTATTTTTAGTTTCGTCCCTTGTCGTCGGAATTGTGATCCGCCTTCTTAGTTGCGTTTCTCTCGTCCGTGCGGTCACCCCTATATTTATTTCACAATTTTTGGGCTTCGTTTGACCTACTTTCACTTTTTGGCCAACCTAATATTGATTTAACCTAAGTTTCACTTGGCTTTTGTTCCCCTAATATTAATTAATTATAATATACATCCTAATCATCCGACCTAGCCCCATTTCTTGCCTTGTCACGCAGCACATGGGAGAGAGAGAGAGGGTGTGAGCAATAGTTTTTTATTGATAATAACAAATTCTCTATCATTAAAACAATTGAAATAAACCCTAACTAAAACCCTATACCCTAGCTAACCCTACCCCCTCCCCACGTGAGCAGCCTCCTATTAAATTTAGACCTAGGTCTCTATTATTTCACAGCAAACTCAAAGCACCACCGCCCCCTAATATTCTCACACAAAACACAAAGCAACCCCCGAGCGCGGCCTTCTTCTTCGTTTCTCCGACCCCTAAGCCACCGCCGACCGGCCTACTCCCAACCCCGACCTTCATCCTCCCCTCAGGCCGCCGTGAACCTCGCCCTAGCCACCGGAAACACACCTGCATCCGTGAAAACCCACAGCAGTAGCAGCACTTCGCAGCAGCTCGCATCAGCGGTCGCCGCCGCCGCTGGCGCCGCCACAGGCCACCTCCAGCTGCTGCTGTCGACCCCCCTTGGGTCCCCGCTACCGTTGACATCATCCCTCAGGCCGTGCACACTTGAAACAGCGAGTGAACTCGCTGTTTTGTGTGTTTATCGACGTATCGACGCGTCGCTAAGTTCTAACCGTACCCTCTCGCTGTTGGGGTCTTCCGATAGCCCCTTACTTCTCCTAGGGGTGTTTTCCGACGTCACGAGCATCCCCTACGATGCTTAACATCGTAGACTTCGTATACGTCGAACCGTTCGTCTCGGGTCGTTGTTACGGCTTCCCGGGAGCCGTGAAAACGCCTACCGACCTATTACTCGCTGTTTGGAATCTTGTTCGCTGATTTGGTCGCTGCCCGAGAAATTGGCGAGCATGGAATCTTATTTGGAATCTGGACGTGGAGCGTTTTCTATTATTCCAACCCCTGGCGTCGCTACCCGACGCCAATGTAGCTCTCGCGTCGTGTAAGAGTAAATTTCTGAACACTTAGGACCCCCAACCCATCCATGTTAAACAAGATAAAAATCGGTAATTTTATTGTCGGGTAATTCACTAAGAAAGATGATTTAATTTGGGACTTTAGGCTAGTGGATCTGAGCACATAGGTAGACTGGACTGTTTGGACGATATTTACAGAACGGTTGATTACAGGCAAGTGAAACTTGCCAGTTCTTTGATTAGGCCGTGCTTTAGGTCATTTCTTGTTTTAGGCGTAAAAGAGACTAGGCGACGAAATGATACTCGCCTAGACGCAATTTTAAGATCTAGCTTGACAACGAAGCTAGATCTGTCACCCTGCCATGTCATTCATGCATTGCTGCCTGTCACGTTTAATTTTCATAACTATATTCTCTTTACTTGTGCACTGCCATGCCTGTCACGTTTACATTCCTTATCTGTACGCACTTAAATTATAACTTGCCATGCCATGTCATCCATGCTTGAATGTTGCATTTGTAGCACACGCTACTTATACTTGCTTGTTGAGGCTAGGCACCTGCGTTGCAGGCACAACCCTATGCCAAATACACTTCCTGGCTCGTGATCCAGAAGCGGGCTACATGTGTTGGTCAAAAGCCAATGCCCGATTACACGTGGAGGGGTAGGGTTAAGTGACCACTCAGCTTAGAAGTTTGCCAGATCAGCAACTTCAGTTGTAAGGCGTAAACTCTGGGATTGGGGTACGGTTAAGCGACCACTTAGCGTAGAAGTGTGCCCGTACAGCCACTTCAGCTATAAGGCGTAAACTCTGTGCACGACGTGTTTACTTGACGTGTTACTTGACTTGTAAAATCCATGTGAATGTTTACTAGCTTTGTTACCTTGCCATGTCATACTTGCTGCACTTTACTACATGTTGCATTCATGTCTTAAACTGCCATGTCATCGCATACTTTTAGAACTGCTAGGTTGTTTCCTTCTTTTAGTTTCCTTGCACAAGTCTCTTGTAGACTTGCTGACATGCGACCTCGTCTCTTTTGGGTGTCGCATGTTAGTTGCTGAGCCAGAGTCCGTTGCTAAGGACGAGGTGTTTGTTGACTTTGAGCTTGGGTCCCCCGTTGACGTGGAGTGCGAGGACACCGGCGACCAGTCGTAGAGACTTCTTTTGGGTGTTACTTTCTGCTTAGTCTGTTGTTAGGTTGTCGATGCGTAGCACCTTTCTTTCTGTACGTTGATTATTTCTGTTGGCCATGCTTGGGCCTTTTAGCCTCTTCTTTTTAACCTTGTGGCTTTTCTGTGATGTTGGAATTTATTGTGGACATCTTGAGATTGAAATAACTTTTATCTGTCTCTTTTCTTTATTATTATTATTTTTTTGTGTCGCATTTGCAAGGACATATACTTGGTTATTCCAGACGCTTTATAGACTGGAGCCTCACAGCTCCAAGTCTGAGCGGACTTCTCACGCCTCGCCTCCATTTTAGGGAAGCGGGTCGTGACAGGTTTTGTTGGTGGCCCATGCAGGTCGTTCTTGTAACTACGAATTATCGGAACAATGATAATAATAATAGAATGTCCATTAAATAAATTAAAACTTCCAAATCTTAAGCCCTGAGTCTAATTTTTTATCGTTTCCTATGTCTTAGGTGGCTGGTAGACGTGTTGCCCGAACATCGGTCTCAGCTTGGTAGGGAATCCATTGGATCAGGACTTTAGTAAGACTTAGTTAGACGTCTGTGCTTACTAGTTAGATGTCTCTGATTGTTAGCTAGACTCCATGCTAGAAATTGATATAATCGTCTTAAGAGTTACCTTAGTGGTTCTTGTCTAGCTCTGACCATATTAGACTTCTAGAAATTCTTTAGTCGTTCGTTTTGGTTCATCGATTTCGGGCCAAGCTGAACGCAGTTCATTACAGTCTAGTTCCTTAGGAATTCTTAGAGCTAAGTTTCCTAATCTTTAGTTGGTCGACCGTGGGAGTTCCCCGTAGAGTTTCATGAGTCATGTCCTAGGCGTATTTTTTTAATAAGACCACGCGATCTTATTCTTACCCTCGTTTCACGTGATCGCTTCATGGCGATTATCGTTAATCTTTCGAATTTTCTCCGTTGCAAATCTTGAATCCTTCAAAGTCAATTTCGATTTTCCCTTATTAAAAGTTTTCGCTCAGTTTAATTGTTTTTTTAAAACCCTCTTCTTATGTATTTAATTCCTCATTATTCGATTGAGTTAAAATCCTTTCGTAGATTTTGGAGTCTATTGGTTGTAATTTTTAATTACTATCTCGTAGCTATTTACTAACCAATATTTCTCGCATTTTGGTTTTAAAACTTTATTACTATTTTGATAGTTCGATATACCATCTTTTTCTAAACTACGAAATTCATTTTAGCCATTTACCATATATACTTTAGAATATCTTCCAAGATAAATAGAACTTCAATTATTTTTATATATATCAGTTCTAGGTTCGTTGTACTCGTACTTTAAGATCTTTGTATAAATCAGTTCGTTTGGCAAATCCGGGTTTCTCTAAAAGTATTTTCAATATTATTTATTTGAAATTTCTCTCCAGTTTTAAGACTTGGAAAAACATTTAGCATGAGCTTAAATTCTCTACGCTATAGTTGATCTGGTTTCATTCTTTGAATTTCGAAATTTTTGCCGAAATTATATTAAATTACTGCCGTATAATATTTTCTAACATATGTCCTTAATGTTCGTGTGAATGTTTTACTTCTTCCTTATAATAATTTTTCAATAAGCCAATAAACCATTTCCTCTTATTATGTATATGCGATTCAAACTTATTTCGAACAACTCATTTTATCGATCACCAATATTTTTCTAGACATAAGAGAACTCCAACTTTTGAGGTACGACCGGTTTTGTACTCTTCTTATTTTAACTCATATCTTTTACACACTATTTTCCTGTATCCTAACGAAGTATCATTACATCTTTCTTTTCCCACCTAAACATTCACAATTATACCCCTGGTTCACCTAACCAAGCTGTCTCCTTATCTTCGTCCTATCTAAACTCGTGCTTTTCGATCTTCCCTCTTTACGCTTTTGGCTTCGGATTCTTTCCTATTGTTTAGCCATTAGTGCTTGTCGTTGCCTGTGTCAACCTTAGCATAATAGCGAGCCCATTGATTTTATTGCGATGTCATTGTGGTGCATGTATAAGTAGAGTGCGTGGACCCGTGTGTGTGTGAACCCCGACGTATCACTCACGTGTGAGTGTACTCCCTTGTAGTATATAATTATTTGCCTATTGTCTGATATATACCTACTTAGTGTTATTCAATGTATATGAGGTTGTATGGATAATATTAGTTATATATGTGTGGGTAGCTATAACACTTTAAGAATGTCTGTATATATATTGGAAATTGTATTGGAGTATAGACTAGTAGTGTATGTGGTTATGTAATTGCTGCATGAGTATATATGTGATATACGTATGGTAGTAGGATTATAAATTTGTTTGGTATTGTTTGCCTTTACGGGATGTTGTGTTGTGTGTGTGTATACCATGAAGTATACACGACTATTACATATCTTAATTATGTATGAAGTAGATGTGTTGGTATACTAATTATAGGTAGATGGATATGGTGAGAATATATATGTTACATGTGTGTGACTATACGGTGAATGCATGTATTAGGGAGGGTATTATAATTATACGTGTGCAGATGTCTGTGATATTATATAAAGTGATTGAACTATGTGGGTGTTACCTGACTAAATATTAAGTGTGATTGACATTATGTTAGGTATATGGTTATGTTGGTAGATGTGTATACATTGGAGTGGTATTGGTATAGGTATAGATACCGTGTTACGTATATAGGATTTTCTGATATGTGTTTTGAGTCTCACTCAAGCTTTAGTGGGTATACTCTAGGTATATTATAACATATGTCTGTGGTTTGCGTCTAGTACCATGAACATAGCGATGGATGATGTATGTATAGTAATAGGATTGTTTGTGCCGGGTTGTGTTACGCACATGATTGTCGGTCGCTATACCAGTATATAATTATAGGTGTCGGCCTTGTGGCATAGTTATTTACTAAGGACTTGCCTGTGTGAACGTATGTGTGCTAGCTAAACTAGGTGTGTGGATGTGCTGAGTATATAGTGGTATGATTGGTATATATGAATAAAATGTTAGCGTGTGTAGGTGTGCACCATGCACGGGTAAGTATGCGCTTTGTTATAGGTTGGTGACTATGGTATGTGGGGCCTGTCGTAAATATAGTTATAGGACCGTATGAGATGTGAATATATGGTGAAATATTTGCATGCATTTGAATGACTATAAATTGTGAAATTATAGTAGTGGTAAATGTATCTTAGATATAATAACATGATTTAATATTGAGCGGTGTGGTTACTTGTGTTAATATGTTGGCATTGGATGTACACTAGCAGATATAGGGAGTAGTGCATCCTTATTGTTTTGAACATAAGTAGTTATCTAAATGTGGAGTATTACGATGGTATCTGCTGGTGTGAACTATTTAATTGGTTGTGAGTATGTGCACCATGGTATGTAATAAGTGTTTAATAGTTATATAGGGATGTACGTGACTATATAAATGATTGAAATATGTGTATGAATTTGACTGGCTATGACAGGTGTAAGTGTGTAATGTGCATGAATATATACATGTTAGTAGAGTTATTGTTTGACTACCTAGTGCATATATAAGCACTTGTAATGACTATACCTGGTTTGAATTATGTGTGATATGATTGCGGTAGTTACTAGAGCGACTAGATATGTTTGAAAGTCCGAGGACGGACTTTGTTCTAAGGTGGGTAGGATGTAACGGCCGGTACTCACTATTCGTTATACGACTGTGCGTATAGCAATTTCGGGTACCTGATTGGTTTTGTTGCTTTGTGTGTGAGTCGTGTCATTGAGTCGATATGGCCGTAGCACTTGGTTGCGTCCTTAGAAAGCCGACCCCCGACGTGTGCCCAACTTGGAATTAGTGTCGCCTTTAGACCCCGTATCCTTTATACGCTTTACATGCATGTAGTCTTGTTCGTGCACGTATTTATTTTAGACCTTGTTTGTATCCGAACCCTATAGTGTGATATGCCGTTGTGTCCCTCTCGGAGAGTATTAAATTGTGAAATTATTTTGGAACCTCATTTCACGGATCGTTCTTCCACGATTTGACTTTGTTTGACGAGACGTCGCGATTTTCACCTTTGTCGTGAGACGTTTTAATTTTTAGTTTCGTCCCTCGTCGTCAGAATTGTGATCTGTCTTCTTAGTTGCGTTTCTCTCATCCGTGCGGTCACCCTTGTGTTTATTTCACAATTTTTGGGCTTCGTTTGACCTACTTTCACTTTTTGGCCAACCTAATATTGATTTAACCTAAGTTTCACTTGGCTTTTGTTCCCCTAATATTAATTAATTATAATATACATCCTAATCATCCAACCTAGCCCCATTTCTTGCCTTGTCACGCAGCACATGGGGGAGAGAGAGAGGGTGTGAGCGATAGTTTTTTATTGATAATAACAAATTCTCTATCATTAAAACAATTGAAATAAACCCTTACTAAAACCCTATACCCTAGCTAACCCTACCCCCTCCCCACGTGAGCAGCCTCCTATTAAATTTAGACCTAGGTCTCTATTATTTCATAGTAAACTCAAAGCGCCGCCGCCCCCTAATATTCTCACGCAAAACACAAAGCAACCCCCGAGCGCGGCCTTCTTCTTCGTTTCTCCGACCCCTAAGCCACCGCCGACCGGCCTACTCCCATCCCTGACCTTCCTCCTCCCCTCAGGCCACCGTGAACCTCGCCCTAGCCGTCGAAAACACGCTTGCAACCGTGAAAACCCGTAGCAGCAGCAGCACTTCGCAGCAGCTCGCAGCAGCGGCCGCCGCCGCTGCCGCCGCCACAGGCCACCTCCAATCCCTGCCGTCGACCCCCCCCCTTGGGCCCCCGCTGCCGTTGACATCATCCCTCAGGCGGTGCACACTTGAAATAGTGAGTGAACTCGCTGTTTTGCGTGTTTATCGACGTATCGACGCGTCGCTGGGTTCTCATCGTACCCTCTCGTTGTTGGGGTCTTCCGACAGCCCCTTACTTCTCCTAGGAGTGTTTTTCGACGTCACGAGCATCCCCTACAACGCTCAACGTCGTAGACTTTATGTACGTTGAACCGTTCGTCTCGGTTCGTTGTTACAGCTTCCCGGGAGCCGTGAAAACGCCTACCGACCTATTACTCGCTATTTGGAATCTTGTTCGCTCATTTGGTCGCTGCCTGAAAAATTGGCGAGCGTGGAATCTTATTTGGAATCTGGACGTGGAGCGTTTTCTATTATTCCAATCCCTGGCGTCGCTACCCGATGCCAGTGTAGCTCTCGCGTCGTGTAAGGGTAAATTTCTGAACACTTAGGACCCCCAACCCATCCATGTTAAACAAGATAAAAATCGGTAATTTTATTGTCTGGTAATTCACTAATAAAGATTATTTAATTTGGGACTGTAGGCTGGTGGATCTGAGCACATAGGTAGACTGGACTGTTTGGACGATATTTGCAGAACGGTTAATTACAGGCAAGTGAAACTTGCCAGTTCTTTGTTTAGGCCATGCTTTAGGCCATTTCTTGTTTTAGTTGTAAAGGAGACTAGGCGACAAAATGATACTCGCCTAGACGAAATTTTAAGATCTAGCTTGACAACGAAGCTAGATCTGTCGCCCCGCCATGTCATTCATGCATTGCTGCCTGTCACGTTTAATTTTCATAACTGTATGCTCTTTACTTATGCACTGTCATGCCATGCCATGTCATCCATGCTTGAATGTTGCATTCGTAGCACACGCTACTTATACTTGCTTGTTGAGGCTAGGCACCTGTGTTGCAGGCACAACCCTAGGCCAAATACACTTCCTGGCTCGTGAGCCATAAGCGGGCTACATGTGTTGGTTAAAAGCCAATGCCCGATTGCACGTGGAAGGGTAGGGTTAAGCGACCACTCAGCTTAGAAGTTAGCCAGTTCAGCAACTTCAGCTGTAAGGTGTAAAATCTGGGATTGGGGTAGGGTTAAGCGATCACTCAGCGTAGAAGTGTGCCCGTACAGCCACTTCAGCTGTAAGGCGTAAACTCTGTGCACGACGTGTTTACTTTACGTGTTTACTTGACGTGTTACTTGACTTGTAAAATCCATGTGAATGTTTACTAGCTTTGCTACCTTGCCATGTCATACTTGCTGCACTTTACAACTTGTTACATTCATGTCTTGAACTGCCATGTCATCGCATACTTTTAGAACTGCTAGGTGGTTTCCTTCTTTTAGTTTCCTTGCACAAGTCTCTTGTAGACTTGCTGACATGCGCCCTCGTCTCTTTTGGGTGTCGCATGTTAGTTGCTGAGCCAGAGTCCGTTGCTGAGGACGAGGTGTTTGCTGACTTTGAGCCTGGGTCCCCCGTTGACGTGGAGTGCAAGGACACCGGCGACCAGTCGTAGAGACTTCTTTTGGGTGTTACTTTCTACTTAGTCTGTTGTTAGGTTGTCGGTGCGTAGCACCTTTCT
The DNA here is from genome assembly GCA_030789695.1 of Scilla litardierei. Lineage (NCBI taxonomy): Eukaryota > Viridiplantae > Streptophyta > Magnoliopsida > Asparagales > Asparagaceae > Scilla > Scilla litardierei. The sequence continues at coordinate 73,505,892 of CM061142.1, forward strand.
TTCTGTACGTTGATTATTTCTGTTGGCCATGCTTGGGCCTTTTAGACTCTTCTTTTTAGCCTGGTGGCTTTTCTGTTATGTTGGAATTTATTGTGGACATCCTGAGATTGAAATAACTTTTATCTGTCTCTTTTCTTTATTATTATTTTTGTTCTGTGTCGCATTTGCAAGGATCTATACTTGGTTATTCCAGACGCTTTACAGACTGGAGCCTCACAGCTCCAAGTCTGAGCAGACTACTCACGCCTCGCCTCCATTTTAGGGAAGCGGGTCGTGACAGGTTTTGTTGGTGGCCCATGCAGGTCCTTCTTGCAACTGCGAATTATCGGAACAATGATAATAATAATAGAATGTCCATTAAATAAATTAAAACATCCAAATCTTAAGCCCTGAGTCTAATTTTTTATCGTTTCCTATGTCTTAGGTGGCTGGTAGACGTGTTGCCCGAACATCGGTCTCAGCTTGGTAGGGAATCCATTAGATCAAGACTTTAGTAAGACTTATTTAGACGTCTGTGCTTGCTAGTTAGATGTCCCTGATTGTTAGCTAGACTCCATGCTAGAAATTGATATAATTGTCTTAAGAGTTACCTTAGTGGTTCTTGTCTAGCTCTGACCATATTAGACTTCTAGAAATTCTTTAGTCGTTCATTTGGGTTCATCGATTTCGGGCCAAGCCGAACGCAGTTCATTACAGTTTAGTTCCTTAGGAAGTCTTAGGGCTAAGTTTCCTAATCTTTAGTTGGTCGACCGTGGGAGTTCCCCGTAGTGTTTCATGAATCATGTCCTAGGCGTATTTTTTAATAAGACCACGCGATCTTATTCTTGCCCTCATTTCACGTGATCGCTTCATGGCGATTATCGTTAATCTTTCGAATTTTCTCCGTTGCAAATCTTGAATCCTTCAAAGTCAATTTCGATTTTCCCTAATTAAAAGTTTTCGCTCAGTTTAATTGTTGTTTTTAAAACCCTCTTCTTATGTATTTAATTCTTCACTATTCGATTGAGTTAAAATCCTTTCGTAGATTTTGGAGTCTATTGGTTGTAATTTTTAATTACTATCTCGTAGCTATTTACTAACCAATATTTCTCGCATTTTGGTTTTAAAACTTTATTACTATTTTGATAGTTCGATATACCATCTTTTTCTAAACTACGAAATTCATTTTAGCCATTTACCATATATACTTTAGAATATCTTCCAAGATAAATAGAACTTCAATTATTTTTATATATATCAGTTCTAGGTTCGTTGTACTCGTACTTTAAGATCTTTGTATAAATCAGTTCGTTTGGCAAATCCGGGTTTCTCTAAAAGTATTTTCAATATTATTTATTTGAAATTTCTCTCCAGTTTTAAGACTTGGAAAAACATTTAGCATGAGCTTAAATTCTCTACACTATAGTTGATCTGATTTCATTCTTTGAATTTCGAAATTTTTGTCGAAATTATATTAAATTACTGCCGTATAATATTTTCTAACCTATGTCCTTAATGTTCGTGTGAATGTTTTACTTCTTCCTTATAACAATTTTTCAATAAGCCAATAAACCATTTCCTCTTATTATGCATATGCGACTCAAACTTATTTCGAACAACTCATTTTATCGATCACCAATATTTTTCTAGACATAAGAGAACTCCAACTTTTGAGGTACGACCGGTTTTGTACTCTTCTTATTTTAACTCATATCTTTTACACACTATTTTCCTGTATCCTAACGGAGTATCATTACATTTTTCTTTTCCCACCTAAACATTCACAATTATACCCCTGATTCACCTAACCAAGCTGTCTCCTTATCTTCGTCCTATCTGAACTCGTGCTTTTCGATCTTCCCTCGTTACGCTTTTGGCTTCGGATTCTTTCCTATTGTTTAGCCATTAGTGCTCGTCGTTGCCTGTGTCAACCTTAGCATAATAGCGAGCCCATTGATTTTATTGCGATGTCGTTGTGGTGCATGTATAAGTAGAGTGTGTGGACCCATGTGTGTGAACCCCAGTGTATCACTCACGTGTGAGTGTACTCCCTTGTAGTATATTAATATTTGCCTATTGTGTGATATATACCTACTTAGTGTTATTCAATGTATATGAGGTTGTATGGATAATATTCGTTATATATGTGTGGGTAGCTATAACACTTTAGGAATGTCTGTATATATATTGGAAATTGTATTGGAGTACAGACTAGTAGTGTATGTAGTTATGTAATTGTTGCATGAGTATATATGTGATATACGTATGGTAGTAGGATTATAAATTTGTTTGGTATTGTTTGCCTTTACGAGATGTTGTGTTGTGTGCGTGTATACCATGAAGTATACACGACTATTGCATATCTTAATTATGTATGAAGTATATGTGTTGGTATACTAATTATAGGTAGATGGATATGGTGAGAATATATATGTTACATGTGTGTGACTATACGGTGAATGCATGTATTAGGGAGGGTATTATAATTATACGTGTGCAGATGTCTGTGATATTATATAAAGTGATTGAACTATGTGGGTGTTACCTGACTAAATATTAAGTGTGATTGACATTATGGTAGGTATATGGTTATGTTGGTAGATGTGTATACATTGGAGTGGTATTGGTATAGGTATAGCTACCATGTTACGTATATAGGATTTTCTGATATGTGTTTTGAGTCTCACTCAAGCTTTAGTGGGTATACTCTAGGTATATTATAACATATGTCTGTGGTTTGCGTCTAGTACCATGAATATAGCGATGGATGATGTATGTATAGTAATAGGATTGTTTGTTCTGGGTTGTGTTACGCACATGATTGTGGGTCGCTATACCAGTATATAGTTATAGGTTTCGGGCTTGTGGCATAGTTATTTACTAAGGACTTGCATGTGTGAACGTATGTGTGCTAGCTAAACTAGGTGTGTGGATGTGCTGAGTATATAGTGGTATGATTGGTATATATGACTGAAATGTTAGCGTGTGTGGGTGTGCACCATGCACGGGTAAGTATGCGCATAGTTATAAGTTGGTGACTAGGTATGTGTGGCGTGTCGTGAATATAGTTATAGGACCGTATGTGATGTGAATATATGGTGAAATATTTGCATGCATTTGAATGACTATAAATTGTGAAATTATAGTAGTGGTAAATGTATCTTAGATATAATAACATGATTTAATATTAAGCGGTGTGGTTACTTGTGTTAATATGTTGGCATTGAATGTACACTAGGAGATATAGGGAGTAGTGCATCTTTATTGTTTTGAACATAAGTAGTTATCTAAATGTGGAGTATTACGATGGTATCTGCTGGTGTGAACTATTTAATTGGTTGTGAGTATGTGCACCATGGTATGTAATAAGTGTTTAATAGTTATATAGGGATGTACGTGACTATATGAATGATTGAAATATGTGTATGAATTTGACTGGCTATGATAGGTGTAAGTGTGAAATGTGCATGAATATATACATGTTAGTAGAGTTATTGTTTGACTACCTAGTGCATATATAAGCACTTGTAATGACTATACCTGGTTTGAATTATATGTGATATGATTGGGGTAGTTACTAGAGCGACTAGATATGTTAGAAAGTCCGAGGACAGACTTTGTTCTAAGGTGGGTAGGATGTAACGGCCGGTACTCACTATTCGTTATACGACTGTGTGTATATCAATTTCGGGTACCTGATTTGTTTTGTTGCTTTGTGTGTGAGTCGTGTCATTGAGTCGATAGGGCCGTAGCACTTGGTTGCGTCCTTAGCAAGCCGACCCCCGACGTGTGCCCAACTTGGAATTAGTGTCGCCTTTAGACCCCGTATCCTTTATACGCTTTACGTGCACGTAGTCTTGTTCGTGCACGTATTTATTTTAGACCTTGTTTGTATCCAAACCCTATAGTGTGATATGCCGTTGTGACCCTCTCGGATAGTACTAAATTGTGGAATTATTTTAGAACCTCATTTCACTGATCGTTCTTCCACGATTTGACTTTGTTTGACGAGACGTCGCGATTTTCACCTTTGTCGTGAGACGTTTTTATTTTTAGTTTCGTCCCTCGTCGTCAGAATTGTGATCTGTCTTCTTAGTTACGTTTCTCTCATCCGTGCGGTCACCCCTGTATTTATTTCATAATTTTTGGGCTTCGTTTGACCTACTTTCACTTTTTGGCCAACCTAATATTGATTTAACCTAAGTTTCACTTGGCTTTTGTTCCCCTAATATTAATTAATTATAATATACATCCTAATCATCCGACCTAGCCCCATTTCTTGCCTTGTCACGCAGCACATGGGAGAGAGTGTGTGTGTGTGTATGCGAGCGATAGTTTTTTATTGATAATAACAAATTCTCTATCATTAAAACAATTGAAATAATCCCTAACTAAAACCCTATACCCTAGCTAACCCTACCCCCTCCCCACGTGAGCAGTCTCCTATTAAATTTAGACCTAGGTCTCTATTATTTCACAGCAAACTCAAAACACCGCCGCCCCCGAATATTCTCACGCAAAACACAAAGCAACCCCCGAGCGCGGCCTTCTTCTTCGTTTCTCCGACCCCTAAGCCACCGCCGACCGGCCTACTCCCATCCCCGACCTTCCTCCTCCCCTCAGGCCACCGTGAACCTTGCCCTAGCCGTCGAAAACACGCCTGCAGCCGTGAAAACCCGTAGCAGCAGCAGCAGCACTTCGCAGCAGCTCGCAGCAACGGCCGCCGCCGCCGCCGTTGCTGTCGCTGCCGCAGGCCACCTCCAACCACTTCCGTCGACCCCCCTTGGGCCCCCACTGCCGTTGACATCATCCCTCAGGCCGTGCACACTTGAAACAGCGAGTGAACTCGCTGTTTTGTGTGTTTATCGACGTATCGACACGTCGCTGAGTTCTCACCGTACCCTCTCGCTGTTGGGGTCTTCTGACAGCCCCTTACTTCTCCTAGGGGTTTTTTCCGTCGTCACGAGCATCCCCTATGATGCTCAACGTCGTAGACTTCGTGTACGTCGAACCGTTCATCTCGGTTTGTTATTACGGCTTCTCGGGAGCCGTGAAAACGCCTACCGACCTATTACTCGCTGTTTGGAATCTTGTTCGCTGATTTGGTCGCTGCCTGAGAAATTGGCGAGCGTGAAATCTTATTTGGAATCTGGACGTGGAGCATTTTCTATTATTCCAACCCCTGGCGTCGCTACCCGACGCCAGTGTAGCTCTCGCGTCGTGTAAGAGTAAATTTCTGAACACTTAGGACCCCCAACCCATCCATGTTAAACAAGATAAAAATCGGTAATTTTATTGTCTAGTAATTCACTAATAAAGATAATTTAATTTGGGACTGTAGGCTGGTAGATCTGAGCACATAGGTAGACTGGACTGTTTGGACGATATTTGCAGAACGGTTGATTACAGGCAAGTGAAACTTGTCAGTTCTTTGTTTAAGCCGTGCTTTAGGACATTTCTTGTTTTAGGCGTAAAAGGGACTAGGCGACGAAATGATACTCGCCTAGACGCAATTTTAAGATCTAGCTTGACAACGAAGCTAGATCTGTCACCATGCCATGTCATTCATGCATTGCTGCCTGTCACGTTTAATTTTCATAACTGTATGCTCTTTACTTATGCACTGCCGTGCCATGCCATGTCATCCATGCTTGAATGTTGCATTCGTAGCACACGCTACTTATACTTGCTTATTGAGGCTAGGCACCTGCGTTGCAGGCACAACCCTAGGCCAAATACACTTCCTGGCTCGTGATCCATAAGCGGGCTGCATGTGTTGGTCAAAATCCAATGCCCGATTACACGTGGAGGGGTAGGGGTAAGCGACCACTCAGCTTAGAAGTTTGCCAGATCAGCAACTTCAGCTGTAAGACGTAAACTCTGTGATTGGGGTAGGGTTAAGCGACCACTCAGCGTAGAAGTGTGCCCGTACAGCCACTTCAGCTGTAAGGCGTAAACTCTGTGCACGACGTGTTTACTTGACGTGTTTACTTGATGTGTTACTTGACTTGTAAAATCCATGTGAATATTTACTAACTTTGCTACCTTGCCATGTCATACTTGCTGCACTTTACTACTTGTTGCATTCATGTCTTGAACTGCCATGTCATCGCATACTTTTAGAACTGCTAGGTTGTTTCCTTCTTTTAGTTTCCTTGCCCAAGTCTCTTGTAGACTTGCTGACATGCGCCCTCGTCTCTTTTGGGTGTCGCATGTTAGTTGCTGAGCCAGAGTCCGTTGCTAAGGACGAGGTGTTTGCTGACTTTGAGCCTGGGTCCCCCGTTGACGTGGAGTGCGAGGACACCGACGACCAGTCGTAGAGACTTCTTTTGGGTGTTACTTTCTGCTTAGTCTGTTGTTAGGTTGTCGGTGCGTAGCACCTTTCTTTCTGTACGTTGATTATTTCTGTTGGCCATGCTTGGGCCTTTTAGACTCTTCTTTTTAACCTGGTCGCTTTTCTGTGATGTTGGAATTTATTGTGGACGTTCTGAGATTGAAATAACTGTTATCTGTCTCTTTTCTTTATTATTATTTTTGTTCTGTGTCGCATTTGCAAGGACCTATACTTGGTTATTCCAGACGCTTTACAGACTGGAGCCTCACAGCTCCAAGTCTGAGCGGACTTCTCACGCCTCGCCTCCATTTTAGGGAATCGGGTCGTGACAAATTTCGAATTCACCGTAACTATCGTAGGATTTTGTTTTCGTATTTTAAACCATCGACTCCATTACTTTTTTATCTGATAGGTGGTTGTTTATATCGTTTTATTACTCTTTATAAACTGAGATTCGTGGTTTTGCAGGTCAGTTGTCCCGTGGATACGAAACCTGGACTCACCAGGATTTAGGAATGGAAATATTGCGGGGCGAGACTGGTATTTAACTACCCAAGCTTGCCCCGTCCCGTCTACGGGTCGGGGCAGGACGTGTCTCGGGTCGGGGCGGGGCGGGTAACTTCTTACCAAAACCGGGTCGGGCCGGTCAGGTCAGGTTCCCTATGAATCCAAAACAAAATTTTTATTTCAAAATTGGGAGAATTTTGATATATTTGGTAATTTTGAATTGGGAATTGGCTCAATTGGGAGAACATTGGAAAAGATTATGAGTTATGGGTTATGGACTGGCCGCATGGTCCGCGTCAAAATAGTAAGGTTTTTTAGAACTTCTATAGTTTACCGGGGCGGGCCCGGCCGCATATGTAGCCCAAGCTTGCCCCGACTGGTCTGCAGGCCGGGGCGGGACGGGTCAAAACCGGGTCGGGCCGGGTCGGGCCAGTCGGGTCAGGCCATTACTGCCATCCCTACCAGGATTATTACTTGTTCGATCTCCTACACTTGGGAGTAGCGCTCACACATTTCGAGACGAGTTAGTGCACATGGGTCGCGGAAACACGGGGACTTCACAAAAGGTTACCCATCCTGGTACTGCTCTCGGCCCCGAACGCTTAACTTCGGAGTTCCTATGGAACTGAAAAAGCCGAAAAATCCTACAGAGCATGCGAAGAACCGTTATAAAAGTTACAAATGAGAATTTCATTATTGTCCATTGAAAATCAATATTACATTTGATGACTTTTTTGAATTGCATTGCTGACTAGGACAAGCTGATGTCATGCTGATGTATAAAGAGGTTGGTAGAAAAATGGCTAGAATTTAATCTTGGTAAAAGAAGGGTTGAGATGAGTGTTGTGAGATGGGGACTTGTTTTTTTATTTTTTTTCTTTGGTTTTCAAACCCCCCCCCACACAATCACTACATTTACACAGAATACCGCCCCTTTCCACTTTTTGCTAAAAGACCTTCCCATTTCATTTTTTACCCACACATCATACCCACCCACACTTATGCCCTTCCTCCCTTTATTTTCGTGTGTTTCTCTTTTGGCCCGGGCTAAAAAATTTTCCACGCACTGAAGGCGCCTCCTGAATTTTTTAACGCTAATTTGTTGTTTAGCGCCGAATTTGTTGTTCCTTATCGAAGGCGCCCGCGTCGAATTTGTTGTTCCGTGTCGATGGCGCCCGCACCGCTAAGTATTTTTACGCTAATGTGTTGTTCTTTTAAATTTTGGCTGTGAAAATAATTTTTTGGAAACAAAGATTTCGCGGGGAAAATCTTAAATGAACCGTGTCGCCCACCGAATGTGTTGTTCCGCGCCGAAGGCACCCGCACATTTTTTTACGCTAATTCGTTGTTCCACGCCAAATTTGTTGTTCCGCGTCGAAGGCGCCCGCGCCAAATTTGTTGTTCCGTGTCGAATGTGCATGCGTCGTATTTGTTGTTCTTCGGCGCCAGCTATTTGTTTTTTTCTTGTCGAAAGTGCCCGCGCCGAATTTGGTGTTCCGCGTCGAAGCTAAATTTTTATTCGTTTAAATTTTAGAGGGAAAAATAATTTTAGAGGCGAACAAAGATTTTGTGGTGATAGTTTAAATGAATCGTACACGAGGACACGGTTCATGATGACTAGTATATAGAAAGACCATCCATAAAAAGGCAACAGGATGCCCAGTCCAAATCGAATAATTGTACCCTTGACCAACTCCTTTGCGTTCCAATCTCATGTCCTCAATTAAAAGCAACACAAATAAAAAATATTATTTACACAACTAAACAAATAGAAGGATCCCAAGTTGCTACATAAGTTTTAGCCTCGCTCCTAGCTCCTAGGATTCCATGTATCCTTTCTTTAATCAATCCTACGTTGCTTCTCATTTGTTTATGGGTTTATTACTTATTTAATTATGCGTACGAGAAGAAAACACTGATCAATGTGTTGTGCTGCATTGCCCACTTGTTAGTATATATTACATACTTACATTATATATGCATGCACAATAATGATACCTAGAATTTTAAGTACCAGGCCCACTCTTGTTTTCGTCACCCATGAGTTCATCGGCTCTATTATTGAGTGTTAATTAATTACATACTTAATTATAATTAATCGTGATTAGTGAACGAGGTACAAACGATTGGATTGTTTAAGTTTGATTTCATGGGATTCTGTGTGGGGATACGGTATGAATACGGTAGGTGGTCCATAGATGATCAATTGGGAAAGATATGTGATAATAATGATAATTTTTTAAGTTGTACTTCAGTTGTACTTCACGCATTTAGAAACAAGTCGAAATGTTTGAGTAACTTGGGGTGAAGTTTCATGCTTAGTTTTTGACAAGTAGGGGTGGCAAACGGGTCGGGTCGGATGCAGATCGGGTCGGAGTTGAATCGACCCGGATTAGGGTACACCTGAACCCGAGCGGGATTAAGTCCAGGTCAATGTTCGGATACACGTACCCGACCCGGGTGTAAACCGGGTCACCCGTACACGACCCGGTTTGCCTTGCGGTTCGGGTTCGGTTCGGGTTTAGGCCGGGCCCGGGTGGAAATGAGGATGGTGGGGAAACTTAGGCCCTAGGGTTTTCTCTTATTGATATTTCCTATTAGCTTTTTCACTCTCGACACCATACCAATTGCGTAGCTATTAAACTTAGCGAGAAACTAGTGATCAACGAATGCCTCCCAGAGGATGACCCGTACTGCGCTACAACATTCTCGTGCGCTTGCGGTTATAAATTCAAGAGCGAACATAGTGTTACATAATTTTAACTTAATCAAAAAATATTAAATCTCGCTAAAGAGTATGGAGTAGAAATAGATCAAGAAATAATTCACAACACAGAAAATGGAACAAGCACAAACACAAAGATGTACCCTTCTTCAGTCATCCCATGACCTACATCCAATACACAAGTCCCACTTGGCTAGCTTCATTATTTCAACAAATAGTACAAGTACCTTTTTCCAAGAGATTTTCTACACACTACCTCTTCCATAGAAGATCAACTCACCACCTGACACTTGAGGATTTTCTCTTACAAAATAGAACATAAAAATACCTATAGACATGATTGAAGCTCTTGTGAATGTGTAGGCTATAGAAGAAATCTTGATCTCAAAAGACAAAATTTTGACTGTGGGAAATTAAGGATTTGGTCTATGAAAGATAAAAAAAACTTTGAGAAACTTAGCCAAAGATGAGAGTGTTCTTCTTAAAACTTGGGACCACAAAAAATACTTTTCTTTTGAAAAATATTGGTATATCTTGATATCTAAAAATCGAGAAAAACTCCTTTATTTTCATAGGACAAAAATCGGGCCAAACAGTTTCCTAAAATGCCCCTCCAGCATCAAAATGGCTAGTAAAAATTTGACCATTGTAGGCCACCAGCTATTGATTGGTCGACCACAGTTCATCCACAGATCGACTAGTGGCTAACTAGTCGACCTATTGGACAACATTGGTCGACAATTACAGTCTGCCAGAAATTCCCAGAGCACTAGTCAATCACTGCCTATTACTAGTCGACTAGATTTCAAATATTCTGATGTGGTCTCTGTAGATGATACTCCGAAAGTAGCCCACCAGCATTGGGGGCCTAGCTGAGCTGGAAAAATGGGTCCCACCAGGTACCGCATGCATCCTAGTAGATCTCGTGACCTCCTGGGATGAATTTGGCCATATCCAGATGGTAGTCAGCATACTCCTTTAACAGCTTGACTCTTTGGGAATGGCCCCTATCAGATTGGCCCCTCAATGGTAGTCTTCCGTAGAACAACTCCAAGGTCACCCTAATCAACTCCATGGCCCAAGCACTTACTCGCCTGTCAAGATAAGCCCTTGCAAACATAGCACCCTGATCTCATGCAGATGGGCAGTCTTTTTCTCTCCAAATTGTTGCCAGTGGGCTCGTCCCTTGTATGTAACAGCCAACTTTATCAGTGGAACGAACCATGTGGTATGTCTCGTCAAATAGCATGTGGTTAGCTTTATCAGGGAAGACGTTCAGCCACTTTGCCAAGTGATGCACAGTCATCTTTGTCAGGGGTAATTATGGCAGGCAATCCATGTCCCAATGAATCCCCTGACAGGTTTGGCATGAAGGGATGTGGGGGCCCCTTGACGTTACTAAGCCACCACCCCCCCCCCCCCCCCCCCCCCCGCCCAATAAATAGGGTAGAAACCCTCTCTATAAGGTACGCCTAATCTCATACCCAAAATCTCTATCTCAAAACAATAGTATTCCACATCACTCAAACCCTAGCAGTGGCTATCTCTTGCCATGCTCCCTCCTTCCTCTACTTAATGCTAACTTGATCTCGTCTGCATCAGTCCAATGTACATTTCTTGCATCGCATCGTGTCACGCCCCGCTTCCCTAAAATGGAGGCGAGACGTGAAAAGGTCCGCACGAGAGTGGAGCTGCGAAGCCCCAAACCTGATAAGCGTCAATAAAACATAAGCAGGTCCATGTAACAACAAACAGAACAACAATAATAACACAAGGAGAGACAGGAATAAAATCTCATATCTCATAATTTGTCCAACATGGAAAATTAAGTTCAACATCCAGAAAAGCCACCATGCTAAAAGAAAGAGTCTAAAGGCACAGAACAAGGCCAACAAAAGAACGAAAAAACAAAGTATAGGTGCTACGCACCGACAACAAAACAACAGTCTACACAAAAGGGAAAAGCTCAACGAAGACACTAGGACTGGTCCCCAGTGTCCACGTACTCCCCGCCAAACACAGGCTCGGGCTCGGCGTCAGTAAACACCTCGTCCTCCACAATGTACTCAGGCTCAGGGTCTAACATTGACACCCAAAGAGAAAGGGACACATGTCAGCAAGTCTAAAAGACTTGGGCAAGGAAACTGAAAGTAAGGCAAACTAACAGCCTAGCAGTTTTAGTATGCATGACATGGCAGTTATAACATGAGTGCACAAGCAAGACATGATGAAACAATAAGTACAAGAGAACAATTATCGGGACAAGTCAAGAGAAGCCAAGCTACTAACAATCTCAATCATTTCACTAGTCATGTTTCAAGTTGTTTGTAGATGTTTACGCCTTACAGCTGAACGGTTTGGCATTCACGCTGAGTGGCCGCTTAACAACTACCCCAAGACCCAGAGTTTACGCCTTACAACTGCAGTTGCTGATCGGGCAGACTCCCAGTTGAATGACCGCTTAACTCTTACCCCCAATACCCACATGTAGGCAAGCCAGGGTCCCTGTACATGAGCCCAGCAAATGAGCCAGGGTTGCCCCGCACGAGAGCTTGTTTTCTATTTCACGAATCAGGAAGTATTTGGCGTAGGGGACACCTAGCCTCAATATCGAGCGTTGGGGTTAGCAACTCATTATGCTCGCTTCTGGTCACGAGCCAGGAAGTACAAGTATTGTAGCGTGTGCTACGCAATCACGGGAACATTTAAAGAATGCAATGACATGACAATTAATTCGTGTACCGGTAACTGAAATTAAACATGGCATAGTAGTTTTATGCAACATGATAAATGACGGATCTAGCTTCATTGTCAAGCTAGTTCCTAAATTTGCGCCTAGGCGAGTATCATATCGTCGCCTAGTCTCTTTTACGCCTACAACAAGCAAATGGCCTAAGATATGGCCCAAAACCCTAAGTGGCAAGTTTCACTTGCCTAGCACCGAGGATGACGATCAACGAGGGTTCGTCCCACGGACGCTAATCTATGGGGAAGTCGCTGATATGGAGAAAAAATCATCAAAACAACATCCATTTCATTAGGGTTTCACAAAAACACAACTGGTTATGAAAACATTAAGAGATCGGTTATCCGTATAGGAAACGGGAGAATAATGCCGAGCAACCACGACGACGGAAGAAACGCTCCGGGGAACCTAGGGTTCAGATCTGGAAATGGATGGAGAAGTTTGGAGAAATAGGGGTTTGGGGGATTTTGGGGGTTTGATGAGATTTTGAGGAAGATGAGAGGTAGAATGTGTTAAGGGAGAGTTTGGATGATGGATTTTGAGCTTGGGATGAGGAATAAGGGTTTGAGGTAGTATGGGGCTCAATGGGGGAGAAACTAGGGTTTTGGGTCGTGAGCAAGGAGAAGAAAACGTTTGGGAGGGGTTTAAATAGGAAGGGCTGGCGGCTGCCCAGAAATTAGGGTTTTGGCACTGATTAGTCGATCAGAGAACAACCACTGACCGACTAGTTTGGGAACTAGTCGGTCGGTTGACTAACGCAGACCGACTAAGTCCAAACAGTAACTCCTGTACAAAAATAGGATTTATATTTAGTCGGTCAAAGAACAATTACTGACCGACTAGTTTCTCATCTAGTCGGTCGACGAACGTTCTTAGACCGACTAAGAATGAACCGTACCCGACTGTACAGAAGAACTAAGAATTAGTCGGTCTGAGTACAAAACTTAACCGACTAGTTTAACAACTAATCGGTCGAGAGGTGAACGTAGACCGACTAAACAGAAACAGTAACTTAAGTAAAATTAATCTAAGGAACTAGTCGGTTTGAGTAGAGTTGTCGACCGATTAGATATCAATCTAGTCGGTTGGTTCCCCTTCTTGAACCAACTAAGATGCACTAAAAGTGCCGATTCGAATCGCGGAGCTTCGGGAAGATTCCTATGGCTTCTAAGATCACTCTAACTCTAAGATATCAGCGATTTGAAGCTCGTCATGAGTGACTTAATCCAAGATCAACGATGTTAAGGAAGAAGCTAGGAAATCACAACGAAACGAACGAAAGTGGAAGTTACGGAGACGGAAATGGAAATCACAACCAAAGAGAAGGCAACCAAATATATATATAATCCATACAAGAAAACCAGTCGTTACATCCTACCCACCTTAGAATAAAGTCCGTCCTCAAACTTTCTAACATATCTAGTAGCTCTATTAACTATCCCCAAACATTTCACGTCATATTTTAAACCAAGGGTAGTCATTACATGTACTTATATATATATATATATACACGCACATCATACACTTATACCTATCATAGCCATTCACACTCATACATGTATCTCAATCATATGTATACACACACCCCTTATATAGCTATTACTTACCTAGCACCAAACATTAGTCCATATATTCACAAAAGATTAGCCTCACACTTAGCAAGTACAACCATCGCTCCACGTATAGATAGGTACCTATGCAACAAGCAACCATGGGTATATTACTCCCTAATATTTCCTATTATACATCCAATACCAAACACATCGACACATGTAGTCGCACCACACCATTATTCAAACAAATCTTACTATATCTAATACACATTCACCATTACTATAATTTCACAAATATTGTCATTCAAGCGCATGTAGATACTTCACCATATCTTCACATCACATACGGCCCTATAACTATACTCACGACGCGCCAAACATATCATAGTCACCAAAACGTATAACTAGGCACATACTTACCCGTGCATGGTGCACACCCATACACGCGATCATTTCATCCATGTATACCAATCATACAATTACAAACTCAGTACATCGACATGCTTAGTTTAGCTAGCACACATACGTTCACACGGGCAAGTCCTTCGTAAATATTTATACCACAAGACCAACACTTATAGCTATATACTGGTTAGTGACCCACAATCATGTGCGTAACACAACCGGAAACAAACAATCCAAACATTATATATACATCATCCATCACTATACACCAACCACATACAAATACACCAACGTACATAGAGCATACCCACTCAAGCTTGAGTGAGATTCATAATCATAGCAGAATAATTCCTTATACATAACATAGCATCCATGCATATGCCAATACTATCTAATGCATGCACGTCTACCAACATAACCACATACATATCTAAAAGTTAACACCCTTAATATCTAATCAGGTAATATCGCATATTTCAATCACTTCATATACCATGATATTATTACAAACATTAACACACCTATAATTACATTATTCCCCCTAATAAATAATGTCCTCGTATAGTCACATACATGTATCATATATTCATACCATATCCATCCTTCTATAATTGGCACACCAATACACTTACTTCATCCATTAGTTAAGATATGCAATAGCCGGGTATACCTCATGGCATACACGCACACAACATCCATAAAAGCAAGCAATACCAATCAAAATGATATTACTACTACCATATATATATCGTCCATATACTCACGCAGCAAAAACATAACTACTTAGGTCTAAGCACAATACGTAACTACGTACGAGCACACACTCACGCGTACAACACATAGGTCACATAATAGGCCTATCCCACCTTAACTATATGTACACCTATTATTATCACACCCAGCACACATACAGTTTCACCAATCATATTATTTCAACCATCATAAGTATCTCCAACTACATACACTCTATTCAGACATTCCAATACAAAACTTTATATACAAACGCCCCTAGAGTGGTATATCTATCCTCGCACATATCCATAATTATTAACACACTTACAATTTCATAACATCATGAATAACTCTAAGTATATATATATCACACAATAGGCAAACATTAGCATACCATAGGGGGTACACTCATTCAAGCCTACGTACTCCATTTAGGTACATGCACTACGACAACCACGCCAAAAGTCTAAGGACCCACTACTAAACTGGCGCGACGCAAATAACGGCAAACACTAGTGGGATAACTAAGCAGAAGGAAGGAAACCAAGATTAGATGGCGTAACGAAACAAGATCGTAAAAATGGGTTCAGGTAGGGCGAGGATAAGGAGGTAAATAGATCAAGTGAAACTGAGATATAATTGTGGATGTTTAGGCGGGGAAGAAAGACGTAAACATTACTCTCATAAGTTTTTTTTGGAAATGGTACGTGAATAGCGAAAGTCAAAAACACTAAAAGTATAAAACGGTCATATTTTGAAAAGTTGGAGTTCTCCTCCGTATAAACGATATTTGAAGATCGATAAAATAAGTTGTTCGAAATAAGTTTGAGTTGAATACACATA
This sequence comes from Scilla litardierei, assembly GCA_030789695.1. Classification (NCBI taxonomy): domain Eukaryota; kingdom Viridiplantae; phylum Streptophyta; class Magnoliopsida; order Asparagales; family Asparagaceae; genus Scilla; species Scilla litardierei. Next base: position 73,521,716 of record CM061142.1, read on the forward strand.
TAAGAGGAATGGTTTATTGGCTTAACGGAAATCATTATGAAAGGAAGTAAATCGTTCATACGAACGTTAAGGATGTAGTTTTAGAAAATATTATACGGCGGTGATTTAATAATGTTGGCAAAAGTTTTGAAACGAAATTAAATTAACGAAAGAATTTTAAACTCATGCCAAATACTTTCAAAGTCTTTAAGCCAGGAAAAAGCTCAAATAATCACTATTGAAACTACCTTTTAGTGTAACCAGGATTTGCCAAAAGAAATCGTTTTACACAAAGCTCTTAACATACGTGCTAATGAGCCTAATACGAATATATGAAAATATTCGAAATTCAATTTAGTTTAGAAATTATTCTAAAAGCATGTGTGGTGAACGGAAAACTTAGTAGTAGGTTTGTCAAAATTTGTAATAAGCTTTAAAACCAAATTATGGAAGGTCTAGATCGTGAGAAAGGTATGAAGACGTAATTTTCCAAAAATTGTAATAGAGAAAATGTTGAACATATCCTTGGTTGGTTGAAAGCTGAAATCATGTGTGACTTGAAAAGTATATTAAAGGAAACGCGATGAGTCAATTGTATGGCATAAGTAAGATAAGGAAAATTATAAATCGAATTGGGCAAAAATAAAGGTACGGTTCAGAATAAAATTTATATAAGAAGGGACAATGTATTTTCATGGGTACGGAAGGTATAGACTGGCAAAATACAATGGATTAGTATTCCAAATTTTCGACAAAAGTTTTAGAGATCTTTAAGTCAACGAAGGAGCATGAAGTATAAATATATAAATATTAAAATTTCGAACGAATTTAAACTTAGGAAAAAGGAAGTCGAAGGGATACCTTCAGAAAAGTCAAGATTTGCAACGGAGAGGTCCGAAAATATTTTACGGCAGTAGCTTAATATAATATTTCGGTAAAATTTTGAAATTCAAAGAATGAAATCCGATCAACTATAGTGTGAAAATTTAGGCCCATGCTAAATGCTTACAAGTTTTAAAACTGAAGAGAAATTCCAAATAAATAACATTTAAAATACTTTTTAGAGGGACCCGGATTTGCCAAATAACTGATTTATACAAGACCTTAAAGTACGAGTTCAATGAACCTAGAACTGATATATGAAAATAATTGAAGTTCTACTTATCTTGGAAGATATTCTAAAGTAATCAAAATAGTAGTAAAGCTCTTAAAACCAAAATACGAGAAATATTGGTTAGCAAAAGCTACGAGATTAAAAATTTCAACCAATAGACTCCAAAATCTACGAAAGGATTTTAACTCGATCGAATAGGAAGGAATTAAATATTTAAGAAAAAGGGGGGGTAGCCATCAAGAATTGCTTCTACACGAAGCTCCAGGATGCAATGCACATTGATGCACCAGAGTCAAGAGAACTCGTGCCAGAAACGTGCAAACCCAAATCACACTTAACAACCAGCCCAGCAATCAAACTCCCTTCTAGCAAACATAACATATTCAAGCAACCAAACATATTCTAACAAACAAGACTATCAAAAGGAAGAAGGCAACTAGACTGAGGGTTACCTGCAATAACCCCATCCACAATCTCAGCCTCAACTACAGCCATCGGGGAAGCCTGCCGAAAAGCCTGCTTCTGTGGAACAAGGGCTGCCCCACGTCTAACAGCCACGGGTGCTTTTCGTAGTTGAGCTCCGACTGGCGCTTTCCCCAGACGCCTATCCCTCGGACAGTCCTTTAAGGTATGCGCTGCAGCGCCACAAATCAAGCACTGGCCCAGCTTCCGCCTGCACTGTTCCTTCTTATGACCAATCTTGCCACAATGATGGCACACCTTCCAACTCGGCCCAGCTTCCGGTGCTTGCTGTTGCGGAACTCCATCCGACGCCTTCCGCAGCAGATTAGCATGCCGACAATCCTTCGCCGAATGAGTAGCACCACCACAAACCAAACACTGACCTAGAAAGCTTCTGCACGACCCATTGAGGTGCCCGGTCTTGCTGCAGAAATAGCAAGCCTTCAGAGCAGATCCACCACCAGCTCGGGTCTGACGTCTTCTAGCCATCTAGCGCCATAGAAACGGACCAAAATTAGACTCAGAGCTTAATGACTCGGATGTCGAACTTAGTTCATTGGACATTCTAATATTATTATCGTTATTCCGATAATCGCAGTTACAGAAGAGGACCTGCATGGGCCACCAACAAAACCTGTCACGTCCCGCTTCCCTAAAATGGAGGCGAGACGTGAAAAGGTCCGCACGAGAGTGGAGCTGCGAAGCCCCAAACCCAATAAGCGTCAATAAAACATAAGCAGGTCCATGTAACCACAAACAGAACAACAATAATAACACAAGGAGAGACAGGAATAAAATCTCATATCTCATAATTTGTCCAACATGGAAAATTAAGTTCAACATCCAGAAAAGCAACCAGGCTAAAAGAAAGAGTCTAAAGGCCGAGAACAAGGCCAACAAAAGAACGACAAAACAAAGTATAGGTGCTACGCACCGACAACAAAGCAGCAGTCTACACAAAAGGGAAAAGCTCAACGAAGACACTAGGACTGGTCCCCAGTGTCCACGTACTCCCCGCCAAACACAGGCTCGGGCTCGGCGTCAGCAAACACCTCGTCCTCCACAATGTACTCAGGCTCAGGGTCTAACATGTGACACCCAAAGAGAAAGGGGCACATGTCAGCAAGTCTAAAAGACTTGGGCAAGGAAACTGAAAGTAAGGCAAACTAACAGCCTAGCAGTTTTAGTATGCATGACATGACAGTTATAACATGAGTGCACAAGCAAGACATGATGAAACAATAAGTACAAGAGAACAATTATCGGGACAAGTCAAGAGTAGCCAAGCTACTAACAATCTCAATCATTTCACTAGTCATGTTTCAAGTTGTTTGTAGATGTTTACGCCTTACAGCTGAACGGTTTGGCATTCACGCTGAGTGGCCGCTTAACAACTACCCCAAAACCCAGAGTTTACGCCTTACAACTGCAGTTGCTGATCGGGCAGACTCCCAGTTGAATGACCGCTTAACTCTTACCCCCAATACCCACATGTAGACAAGCCAGGGTCCCTGTACATGAGCCCAGCAAATGAGCCAGGGTTGCCCCGCACGGGAGCTTATTTTCTATATCACGAATCAGGAAGTATTTGGCGTAGGGGACACCTAGCCTCAATATCGAGCGTTGGGATTAGCAACTCATTATGCTCGCTTCTGGTCACGAGCCAGGAAGTACAAGTATTGTAGCGTGTGCTACGTAATCACGGGAACATTTAAAGAATGCAATGACATGACAATTAATTCGCGTACCGGTAATTGAAATTAAACATGGCATGGTAGTTTTATGCAACATGATAAATGACGGATCTAGCTTCATTGTCAAGCTAGTTCCTAAATTTACGCCTAGGCGAGTATCATTTCGTCGCCTAGTCTCTTTTACGACTACAACAAGCAAATGGCCTAAGATATGGCCCAAAACCCTAAGTGGCAAGTTTCACTTGCCTAGCACCGAGGATGACGATCAACGAGGGTTCGTCCCACGGACGCTAATCTATTGGGAAGTCGCTGATATGGAGAAACAATCATCAAAACAACATCCATTTCATTAGGGTTTCACAAAAACACAACTGGTTATGAAAACATTAAGAGATCGGTTATTACCGTATAGGAAACGGGAGAATAATGCCGAGCAACCACGGTGACGGAAGAAACGCTCCGGGGAACCTAGGGTTCAGATCTGGAAATGGATGGAGAAGTTTGGAGAAATAGGGTTTTGGGGGATTTTGGGGGTTTGATGAGATTTTGAGGAAGATGAGAGGTAGAATGTGTTAAGGGAGAGTTTGGATGATGGATTTTGAGCTTGGGATGAAGGAATAAGGGTTTGAGGTAGTAGGGGGCTCAATGGGGGAGAAACTAGGGTTTTGGGTCGTGAGCAAGGAGAAGAAAATGTTTGGGAGGGGTTTAAATAGGAAGGGCTAGCGGCTGCCCAGAAATTAGGGTTTTGGCACTGATTAGTCGGTCAGAGAACAACCACTGACCGACTAGTTTGGGAACTAGTCGGTCGGTTGACCAACGCAGACCGACTAAGTCCAAACAGTAACTCCTGTACAAAAATAGGATTTATATTTAGTCGGTCAAAGAACAACTACTGACCGACTAGTTTCTCATCTAGTCGGTCGACGAACGTTCTTAGACCGACTAAGAATGAACAGTACCCGACTGTACAGAAGAACTAAGAATTAGTCGGTCTGAGTACAAAACTTAACCGACTAGTTTAACAACTAATCGGTCGAGAGGTGAACGTAGACCGACTAAACAGAAACAGTAACTTAAGTAAAATTAATCCAAGGAACTAGTCGGTTTGAGTAGAGTTGCCGACCGACTAGATCTCAATCTAGTCGGTTGGTTCCCCTTCTTGAACCAACTAAGATGCACTAAAAGTGCCGATTCGAATCGCGGAGCTTCGGGAAGATTCCTATGGCTTCTAAGATCACTCTAACTCTAAGATATCAGCGATTTGAAGCTCGTCATGAGTGACTTACTCCAAGATCAACGATCTTAAGGAAGAAGCTATGAAATCACAACGAAACGAACGAAAGTGGAAGTTACGGAGACGGAAATGGAAATCACAACCAAAGAGAAGGCAACCAAATATATATATATATAATCCATACAAGAAAACCAGTCGTTACACATCGTTTCGCTGGAACTTGCACGCACGAGCCTACCACACACTCTTGAGCTCTGTCGTGAAAGTTTGGAGGTGGAGCCTCTAGAGTTGAACCACCAGTGGGGTGACCTTCCTTCGGAGCATAGATTTTAGGCACTCTAATGGGTTCACCACAAGTAGTTAAAAATTCCAAAAACAGATGCGCGCTCGCGTCGACGCGTAGAAGAAAAGAACATACGGACGAATAACACTCGGATGACCGAAGAAAAATACAGGCAAACACACCTAAAATACAGGCAGTTACAACTACCAAGTAGAAATTTCCTGAAGGACCAAGAGAAGACCACCTTCACTTGTCCCTTCGGTACATTTGCCTTTCGTAGGATGCCCTTCGGTTTTTGCAACGCTCCTGCCACATTTCAACGACGCGTTCTTAGCATATTTAGAGATATGGTTGAAATTGTGGAAATTGTCATGGTTGACTTTTCAGTATTTTGTAGCTCTTTTGAAGTTTATTTGTCTAACGTTTCTTTAGTTTTTGAGTAAATGCAGTGAGAAGGACCTCCTCCTCAATTGGAATAAATTCCACTTCATGACTATAAAGGGGATGGTTCTTGGACACAAAGTCTCAAAACAAGGAATGGAGGTGGATCAAGCCAAAGTGGAGTTAATTGAAAAGCTACCGGCTCCAAGAACCGTGAAAGATGTGCCATCATTCTTAGGGCATGCAGGGTTTTATCGTCGTTTCATCAAAGACTTTCGTGCCATTTCTCGACCGCTATGTCTTTTACTAACTTTTGATGCGGAATTTATTTGGACACGTGAGTGTCAATCTTATTTTGAAGTATTGAAATGCTTATTGACCACTTCTCCTATTTTGCAGGTACCAGATTTGAGCCTCCCATTGGAAATTATGTGTGACGTAAGTGATTTTGCGGTGGGAGCAGTGCTTGGATAAAAAAGGAAAAAGTGCCATGCGACATCTACTACGCGAGCAACACATACTAGGAGTGCATGTTTGGCAAATATGATGGGACTTCAATATTAATCTTTCGAGCTCGAGTTTTAGTCGACTAGCATAATAAGCACAGTGTAGGTAGAGAGTAAAGAAGAAGAGAAGAATGATGATTTGAGTAAGATGAAGTGTAGAGTTTGGATGAAAAGGCTTTTTCTAAAACTGCTGTCATTTTCAAAAAGTTCTCCATACAAAAATTGGCTGATGAGTGCAGCATACAAAGGCAACATCAAAAAGAAAAATGATGATCTACACATTTTGCCCTGTCTGCTCTTTGGCTAGGTGCACATCGTCCTACAAAGCCTGATCTGCGGGCCCTTTAGCATCTGGATGGAAGGCCTGGTAATGGTCAGAGTCTCACTAGTTGGCAGAGGAATAGTAGGCGAGATGTCCAGGAATGATATAGGCCAATATGTTCAGGGTAAACCTCCTCAAGTGACACCCTTGCAAATTGGATCTCCTCAACATATGAGCAATTTTCCTAAAGCCCAGCATCAGTCAGATTAGTTTGGAACTTCATGCATAACTTCTTTTCCACCTAAAGAAGTGCAACCATTTTTTCTTCTTACTCTTGGTAAGTTCACCGGGATTTTTCCAACTCCTCCCGAACTGCGACAACCTAACCGTCATGCTCCTGCTTAATATGGGAAAAGGCATTGGCTAACTCGCAATTATTCTTCTGAATCTTGGCCTCTACTTGCTACAATCATTGGCGTTACGCATATTACTTCTCCGTATCCTTCTGCAGAGCAGTGACTTGGTCGTCTTACTCTTGTCGAAGGTAGGCGAGGGCTTCGATGAACTCATTGCACCTCTTTTGGAGCTCAGCCTCGTCCTATTTGGCCCGTTGCAACTGAGCATCTATCTCTAAAAGTTTGGGATCCAAGGAGTGGCCCAGCTCAACTTGTCTTATCATCTCGGCCTTCACCGACTGCAGTCGTTGTAGCTCCAGCCCTTGCTTCGCAAGTTCCTCCCCATGAAAACAAATTTGCACACTTAGAACTTCATTCTTTACCCTCTGCCTTTTAAGCTCGTCCTCTATGGACCAAAACTGGGAATGGAACATCTTGGCCTCCATCTTTTGTCTCACTAGCTCATCCTCGACAAAGTGGGCTTGTGCACGAAGAACGTTCACCTCCACTCCATGTATGGCCCACATGATATCTTGTTTAAGGACTTGTTCCTACCTTCTCCACCTGTAATAGCCATGGTAGATACGTCCCACATCCTCTTGAAGCTGCAAAAAGAGGTTAGGGCATGCGCTTGGCCATTTGATATAGCTCCTACGTCTCACAGCGAGGATACTTACCTGGCTCACCCGAGATAGTGTCCTAAGAAACTCTCCCCAGGGAGGTCTATGATGCCTTCTTCACTTACGGTCTCATTAATTGTGTGATCGATTAATCTCTTCTTGAGGGGAAGATTTTCCTCCTCTGAATCCTTGTTGCTCTGTAGATTTTGTCTCTATTAAATCCGAACTCAAAGTGGGGCCAGTCCACATCATGGCAAGAACTTCCTTGGTCCTCTTGCTTGGCGGCTCAGTAACCCTAAGAAGAGCAACCCCCCTCCCCCCAATGATGTTCAGTCTCAGAGGTCCTTGGAGGTGCCATATCCTTATATATGGTGGTTAGCCACATGTCCCTCTCCTTCCTTTTCCCCCTCAAGAGGCTGAGGGGAACATTGTCACTATCGCCCTCGACCACTGGTTCAGTGCAGCTCATTGAGAGATCCCTAATGATACTGCTTCCACCTCTAGATCTGGGATGGAGTCCATGTGAAGGGCAAATGTAAGGCCAATAGAAATCCCCTTCGCCAGGGGCACTAAGCTCACTACCTGGTCACCTTCCTTTAGAGCATGGTCACTTACGGACGTTGTCTTGGAGGATGGCATGGCCTTGGTCTACTTTCTTTCACCTACAGGGCCGATGGTTAGGACCTTCCTCTTCTAACTCTGACAGGGTCGTGGATCAAAACTACCTGCCTGCAAAAGGAAGATTGGAATATGTTAGTGACCGAGCAAAAGTTCCAAACCACTGACCCTTAAGTTATTACTTACCAATGGTGGGAAGAACCTTACCGAGCTCTATGTCTTGCTTGGTAGCAATAACCTGTAGTATGCAGATTACATCCTCAGACCTAGAGGTAAGGGCTGGGCTGCCAGCCACAAATCTTAGGCATCATGCCCATACCCTAGATGACATTGGGCTCCCATTTGCACAGCCATCCGAACTGGTACGGGACCCATTCATTAGGGACATTGGGTCACCCTATGTCACATTCCCAGTCTCTGATGACCCAGAACCACCTCTCCTTCCAGTGTTTGTAGGGCCAAGGTGTCTCCTTGAAGATCATGGGAATCCAACGGTTAATGTAATATTGGGTAGGTGAGTTATTTTTTAGTTCAAACACAGCATGTGTAAGTCCGTAGTCAGCCAACCTTTATCATCGATGGTAAACATGGCGACCAAGGGGATTAGGGCCATGAAGCTGTTCAGTGCTAGTTGGCATGGCACTAGATTGGAAAGGTACAAAGACCTCTGCAACAGACGGTTGAAGGGAAGGCAGACTCCCACCTTTAGATGCACAATGCTCAGTGCGACTGCCCCAAGAGGAGGGCAGTCGGGGGATCCCTTTCAATTTTCCATGAAGTTTCAAGACCACCTAGGAAGGGATTGTATATTTCTTACGGATTTGCTACAAGTCTACCGCACCCATCTGAGTCATGAACCCTTCTTCTCCTAGGCCCGACGGATCCCCAGCAGCTAGCATCCCTCCTAGATCCTGGAGGTTAATGATTCTGATGATGTCGATGGTTTCCTGATCCAGATCGATAGTCTTTATCTTGACTGTGAAGAAGAAGAAAGGATAGAGAGAAGGGGGATCATAAAGCAAACTGCATTCTCCAGCGAAGGTAGCAAATGCAACAGAAATTTGAAGATTTGAGAACCCAACAGTGAAGAAAGATGGAGGCTTTCAAAATAAAGGTGTGGTGACTAACAACCTCTCCTCCCTTTTTTACCTGCCCTGGGTACAAAAAGGTAGGGTGCAAGCACATTCGTCTAATCTCTCCAGGTGATAATCGATCGCAAGTGTTCATATCCTGCAATCGAACAGCGAATGCATGTCATAAATGCTCATGAACCATACATTGACACATGTCAAAGGCATTTTCCCAAGGAAGTGGCTTCACCCCTTCAAGGTATAAGGAGAGAGGCAATCATTTCAAATCCATCACGTTAGCCCCTAATGGAGGCATGACACGTCAGCAGTGAATGATTCGTTGGGCATCATCCCCTCGACCAAGGTGTAACGATCTCGAAGCTGGACAATCTAGTCAAGCGAGGTTAACTGAAGTCCAGTGTCTTTTCAGTCTCATCTCCAGATTCATCTCCTCGTCTCTTCATGCCCGACCTACGAGGTAGCTTGGGTCAGTCCAGCCAAGGCAGAAGACGAGGGTTCACTGTAGATGATATTCTAGTAGAGGCCCACCAGTAGTGGGGGGTTGGCTGAGCTAGACAGATGGGGCACATCAGGTACTGCATGCATCTCTTTAGATCACGTAACTTCCCGGTGTGAGTTTGACTAGACCCAGACGGTAGTCAGCATACGCCTTCAACAACTTGACTCTATGGGAACGACCTCTATCAGGTCGGCCCCTCAATGGTGGCCTTCCATAGAACAACCCATAAGGTCGTCTGAATTAACTCCACAAGCCGTGCACTTGCCCGCTTGGCAAGATCTGCCTATACAATTTTAGTAATGTGATCTTAGGCAGATGGGTCATCTTTTTCTCTCTAAGCTGTTACTAGTGTGCACGTCCCATGTACATAACAACTAGCTTTATTAAGAAAACCGTGCAGCCTATCTTGTCAGATGACGTGCGATCAACTTTATCAGGGGAGATGTGCATGGCTTGGTCAGGCAGTGCAAAGTCACCTTTGTCGTGGGCAGTTACAGCAGGCACTCCACGTCCTGATAAATCGTCTGACAGGTTTATTACAAAGGGACATAGGAGGTCCACTAACGTAACCAAGCCATCTCTCGACCCTATAAATAGGACATAAACCATCTCTTTCATGTATGCCAAACCTCATACCTTAAATATCTATCTCAAAACCATAGTATTCCACATCTCTTAAACTCTAGATGCGGCTATCTCTAGCCATACTCCCTCCTTCCTTTGCTTGATGCTAACTTAAGCATCGAAGGTGAATCAGAGGGTCATCCCCTATAGTTCCTCTAACATGTGCTCTGTCTATTTCAGACAGCCGCGAAGGATATCTCCCCTTAGCCTGATGAAATCAGCCTGTCTAGGCTCAACTGTTGTGTGAATATTTGCCTTCGAGGTTTGTTGTGGGCCCTACGCGATTCTTGACATGAAAAAGCTTAAAAACTTTGGAAATAAGTTTCTAAAAAACATTTTTACTATGTTCCTAAGTAAATGTGAGCTTCAATCAAGGCTTTAACATGTTAAGACAAGTAATAAGAAATTACATCAAAAAATAAAATTACATTTGTGCTTCTTTGATGTATCCTTGACAATGTGAGCTCCTTGTCTAGCTTTTTTTATTCTTATGCCTTGGTTGTACTCATATAGCTTTGAGTTCTTCTTTGATTGGCTTTTAGCTCCTATGTTTGCACTCATATATTAGATGACATGTTTGCTCATCATCAAAACTATATTAAATGAATTAATATCCTAACATATGTCATAACACTTTGCGTTAGCATGGGATGTAGAAAATATCTTTCGTGGGATTTGAAGTATGTGGGTGGATGCTGGGAACACCTTCACCCCTAGGTTGGTGGGTGGACGATTGGGAACCATTGGCTGATTTTGGGGAAGGAGGAGGAGCATAGTGTAAGTAAACATCCTATTGAGAACCACCTTAGTCCTTCTGCTATTGAGTAACGTGTTGAGTATTATGGTGGGCTTATTGTTGTAGCACTTAGGCGAGTTACGCTTGTTATATGGTAAACTATCTCTGTAGCTACCCTTATAGAACATTGAATGCTTCCAACACCATGTAACATGCCGATGGGGGTAGATGTGTTGGTAGAGCACCTTGTTTGATAACATTCTACTGCCTTGCAAGGTTGTGGCCATCATGCTCCTTATCATTTGCTTGCGTCATTACTCTGGATTTTCGTGTATTATACATAGTGATTTCCACTTTTCTTATGTATGACACCAATGATGTTGTAGTGCGCAAGTGGATCCAGAAAACTCCTCTCCACCTGTCTACAGGTCATCACTTGATCAGCATATATCACAACAGCTGAGAGCGTTATCGAGTCGAACCTGGACATAGGTACTGGCTTTGACACCACAGATGCTCAAATGTGAACATGTGAAAGATAGTATAATATATATATAATGAAAAAGAGAGATTGAGAATGAGAATGAACTCGACTCCTCCCAAATTGGATGGATATATATGGCGCTTATGTATAAGCATTTTTGTAATTCAACTTCAATGATGGGTCTTCCATCGTAGGTTAAATGCCTTTACTAGGCCTTCTTTAGCTCATAGGTCCATGGATATTTACTAATGATGTGCTTGATGTTACCTACACCAATACCCATCGTTATCTTGCTACTAATCACAATAAATAATTCTTTGATCCAAATCATTGCAAGAGAGAAGAAACAAGAGAAAGGCAACACATAAACTTACTCTGTGTAATGGACCCTGCGGGGCTACACACACTAGAGGGGGGTGAATAGTGTAATGGCAAGAAAGGTGCTTAATTAAAAGTTACTAAAATTAAAGCACAATAAACAGCAGAAAATAAACAGAGTGCTCAACTACAACAATTGCAAACACAAGGATTTTACCCTGGTTCCCTAAAACTTGGGTACGTCCAGCCACACCAATATTCACTATAATTTCCATAAATAGAAGTGAATACAATCTCAAATAGAGATACCTCACACAGAGGATTTGGATTCTCACACAGAGAAATCCTTACTCTCACACAGAGAGACCTCACTTAGAGGATTTGTTCTTTCACACAGAAAGAACCAAACTCTCACAAAGAGAGTAACTCCCACAAAGAGAATAACTAATTCCCACAAAGAGAATTAGGGGTTTCGAACAAAAAACAAAACGAAACAACACTTACATATGCCTTGATATGATCTTACCAATGTGATGAAGAAGGCATGCAAGTGAAACTCAAGTGCTTGAGATGAGGCTTTGATTGCACTTGATGATCTTTCTCTTTTCTAGGAATGAATCCTAACACTTCTCACTTGAGTGTATGAAATGAAGAGAAGAAAGATCTTCTCGAAGAAAAGGAATGAGATCGAAATCCCTTGGAGAAATTCCCTAGAGCTTAGATGCTATAGCATAAAATTGAAGCTCTAATGAGGGAATGTGAGAGATTAGGAGTGGCTATTGATTCTAAAAGTTATTCAATATTAACCAAGAGTTCTAAATGAACAAAGCCATCTCCTATAAATAGGAAGCCAAGAAGAGCCCATAAAACAGCCAAAAACCCAAAGGAAAGAAATCTGCAATGGCTAGATTTTGGCAGTTTACGGCACAAACAGTCGACTGGATGATCAAATGACAGTCGACTGTTCAACGGCTAGAAAAATTCCAACGGCTATAATCTGAGCCAGGACAGTCGACTGTAGAAGACTACACAGGTGACTGTATAACAGACAGTCGACTGTATATCCTTTATCAGGCGACTGCTGTGGGGATGGAAATAAAACGGAGAGAGATGCAACTTTTGCACTTACGCCTTTCCGATGACTGATGACCATTTCACAGGCGACTGTAAATAACATGCGACTTTAAATACTTCATCAGTCGATTGTCTTGCAAATTAGGATGAAGCCCAGAAATGCAAGTTGCACACAGGCGACTGTAGATCAATTTCCACGTGACTGTAAAAATACAGGCGACTGTAAATTGAACATCAGTTGACTGAGGCAAAAAGCTCAAGAAGAGTCAATAAAAATATTGACTTGAGCTGTGCATATCAGTCGACTGTAGAAGGCCCGACAGGCGACTAGAATCACCCAGTCGACTGTAAAACCTTCATCAGGCGACTGTGGAAGAGCCAAAAACTCTAGTAAGAGTTTAACGCATGGTGAACCTAATGGGATGATATCTATGATAATCCTAAGACTTACTAAGATGGTTAAATGCATATGCATGAGAGTATGACCATCTATCAAGGCATTACAATAATCCTAGACTCAAAAAGAGAATGCAAGTAATAGAAATTACATGGATTACATATTGCATCTCCTAGAGTCTAAGTCTTCAAGCTCACGATACCTTGATGCTTCTAATCATCTCCAAGCTTTGGCACTCCTTGATGAGCTTCCCTTCATCAAGCTCCAAGCTTTGTCATTGCTCCTCTAGATGTCCATCCATCATCATGCTCCAAACTTTGGCTACATTAGATGATCCTCATGACTTCATCCAAGCTTGAGCACACCATCACTCTTGGAGGTCTTTAAGATATCCCTTGTAATATCCTCCAAGCATTATGCTTTGTCTCATCAACATATAATCATTAAGATAAACTTAGACGAAAACATAAGATTAATTAGCACACTAACATAATGTATTGATCATCATCAAAACAACGTTAGTCTTGAACCCAAGAACTAACACTCTGTATGTATGTATAGCATTGTAATCTACAATTATTGTATAATAAACTTAAGTCATGTAATCCTTGTCGCCGTCTAAATCTAAATGATACGAAGACTTTCATGGAAGCATGAGCTTGATTGCTATGGGATGGTAGAGTGGGAGGATGAGGATGAGGATGAGTCTGATATCACACCTTCCACTAATAAGTCTGATATCACACCTTCCACTAAGTATGTTTCACCTACAGTTTATGTCCTTGGATGTATCGCACTTCTCTAAACTCAAGTGGACAAATGCTAGTATACAACTACCAGTAGTCTAGCATGTGATTTACACGTGTATGGAGTTGAATGAAAATATTAGTACGAGTAGCTCTATTGGCTATACCATATTCTTTCTGATATGCATGCAAAGTACATATCATCGGGCTTTCTCTGAAAAATTTCATAGTTTTAACATTACCCATGAAGCTTTACTTCAGTTGTTAAATATTCCCCGGGGGGCTCTATTCCAAATGTTAATTTCATTTTCTTGTCGGCTAGGAATACTTTTATAATTTATATTAAACTTCAAACCAAAACGGTGTCTTTTTCTGCCCAAAGGGTCGTCCTCTCTTTGCACAAACACAAGGAATAATCAAACGTTGCGTCTAAATTCAAAAAACACAGAAACAAATTTAGATGTATGAACTTTTTTGTTTTGCGCATGACTGCTTATTTACAAGTTTGTCATTACTCCCACGCACAACTCACTTATTTAGAGCAGCTCCAACCGGCCTTCATTGAAGAAATGAAGGCCGGTGCCCCCTCCAACCCAGCTTCAAAATGAAGCCAGATTTGAATGGGGTAAATAGTGGCCCTTCAAATATGAAGGGGCACTACTCACCCCTCATTTGATAATATCAATGTTTAATTACAACAATGCCACTCTATTTAATTAGGTATGATTAGTTAAATGTTTAATATCTTTTATACCACATAACCAAATTTAATAAATTTAGTGCCATGGGAAAAATCACGATAATACCTATAATATGAGACCAATATTGAATATTTTTAAAGCATATTTAAAAATTTATAAATATAACAAAAAACTGAATACTTAAAAATTGAAAAAACTGAACACGGAATAACAAAAATGCTAGATAATGAATACATTTTAGCAGATTAAAAATTGCAAATAATAAAAATATAAAAATCATTACATAATTTACTAATTATCATTTTCATCTCCATGTCTTGCCCATAAATGCTCGATCAATGCGTTCCTAAGTTCAATATGAGCAACTTTGTCTTTGAGTTTCTTATGTCGAGCAAGAAACTGTTGGAATCTAAATGGCATTGCATTCCATCTCTTGGGCGTCTTGGGTATTTGGTGTAGTAGGTAGTGTAACAGCTTGATGGTCGTCACGTTCATCCTCAACGATCATATTATGCATTATAATGCATATCATGTAGCACACGCTTATCCCAAAATGTTCTGGCCCTTTGATAATGGCAAATCGTGCTTGAAGGACTCCAAATGCTCGCTCAACATATTTTTGGCATGATTCTTGCATCATTGCAAAATATTTTTTCTTCAGACCTTGAGGGTTGGAAATACTTTGTACAAGAGTTGACCATTTGGGGGGTATATGCCATCACTTAAGTAATAGCCAACATTATATTCTTTACTGTTAATAGTATACTGAACATCAAGAGTAATATCTAGGGTTAGGTTAGCAAAAAGATCAGATGAGTGCAAAACGCAGATGTCGTTGTTGGAACCTGGTGGTCCAAAATACGCATGCTATATCCACAAGTTGTAAGAAGTCACTGCCTCAAGAATAATAGTTGGCCCACCATGATGCCCCGAGTATTGTCCTACCCAAGCCGTTGGACAGTTCTTCTATGGCCAATGCATACAATCTAGACTTCCCAACATTCCTAGAAAACCTCTCTCTTCACCTTTCTATAGTAATCGTTGAACATCGTTGGCATTAAGTGATCTAAGGTATTCATCTCCGTACACCTCAACAATTGCCCGACAAAATTTTTTTAACACATGATATTGCAGTAGACTCTCCAATTCTTACATATTCATCTGTACTATTTGCAGACACTCCATAAGCTAACATTCTAAAAGCTGATGTTACCTTTTGCAAAGTGGACAATCCAAGCTGGTCCAGAGCATCCACCTTTTGCACGAAGAAGGTGTCGTGTTCTTTCACTCTGTGAATGATATGGAGAAAAAGAGATATCTGCATGCGAAATCTTCTTCGAAATAGATTTTCTCCATATGTAGGATTCTGGAAAAAATAGTCATTCCATAGTCATGTTTGACCCGCTTCTCTTTCGCAGTTGATGACTTTATGGCCATGAATTGATCCTCGACGTCGTACTAGATCTTCATCATCTCCAAGGCTGGGGCCTCATTATTGTATGCGTAAAGTTGAACTAGTAATTCCCATTGCTGGGATGCCTTCCCCCACTCAGCCATTTGTGTCGCTAAATCAAAAGAAGGGGGTAGAGCATTTGATTCGTCATTGGAGTTGGAAGAGGGACTTGCTCTATAGCTCATTATTAAGGAATTTGTTGATGATGTAGTGATAATTTGATGTTTTTAAAGAAAATATATCATGGCCTTTATAGATAATATGACCCAGCATTGGATTCCCATCCAAGTCATCTCACATCAATGCTTTGTTCTTTAGCATTGGATACTCATCCAAGCAACACATCTCACTGTCTTATTCAGATGGCATTGAGTTCACGTCCAAGTCATCTCCCATCAATGCTTTGTTCTTTAGCATTGGATACACATCCAAGCAACACATCTCACTGTCTTATTCAGATGGCATTGAGTTCACGTCCAAGTCATCTCCCATCAATGCTTTGTTCTTTAGCACTGGATACACATTCAAGCAACACATCTCACTGTCTTATTCAGATGGCATTGGATTCTCGTCCAAGTCATCTCACATCAATGCTTTGTTCTTTAGCATTGGATACACATCCAAGCAACACATCTCACTTTCTTTTTCAGATGGCATTGGATTCCAGTCCAAGTCATCTCACATCAATGCTTTGTTCTTTAGCATTGGATTCCCGTCCAAGTCATCTCACATCAATGCTTTGTTCTTTAGTATTGGATACCCATCCAGGTAATACATCTCACTGCCTTATTCAGATGGCATTAGACTCCCGTCCCAGTCATCCACATCAATGCTTTGTTCTTTAGCATTGGATACGCATCCAAGCAACGCATCTCACTGTCTTTTTCAGATGGCATTGTATTCCCATCCAAGTCATCTCACTTCAATGCTTTGTTCTTTAGCCTTGGATACACATCCAAGCATCACATCTCCCAGTCTTATTCAGCTGGCATTGGATTCCCATCCAAGTCATCTCACATCCAAGATTTGTTCTTTAGCATTGGATACACATCCAAGCAACACACCTCCATGTCTTATTCAGATGTATTTGGATTCCTGTCCAAGTCTTCTTATATAAATACCGACCTCTCCATTTTTCATTCCACAACTCTTCTTTCTTTCTTAAATTTCTCTCCATTTTCCTTATATATTATGGCTAATAAATCAATTTTCCGTGGACAATCTTTCACTATTGAGGAAGATGTAGTCTTATGCTCTACATAGCTTGAAATTTCTTAAGAACCAATATTGGGTTGTAATCAAAAGAAAGACAAGCTATGTGAGCGTATTTCAACAACTTTTAATGCTCGGAGTCCACCTCATTGCGTGATACCCCGAACATCAAAGTCTCTCCCGTGTCGTTTGACTTTGATTTCGAATGCTATAAACAAGTTTCATGGATGCGTACGTCAAATCGAGTGTTTTAATCCAAGCGGTGCTTCCGAGTTAGACATTGTAAGTAATTATTTTTCGTTATTTATGAATAACTTTTAATATTTCATAATATAATTTATTTTTTGTTTCTAGATTCAACGTGCTAAAATTTTATTTCACAAGATCCTGTCGAGAAAACGGGTTTGTATTTGATCATGTCTGTGCCATCCAAAAGGATGCTGTGAAATGGGCTGATATACCATATGGCTCTCCTGCAACTTCTAGAGCTTCACAAACTAACATCTCTCAAGATTCTGAAGCAGGGTCTCCATTAAATTCAAGAAGCATGGAGTTGAATACATATGAAGAAGTGCAAACACCAATCGAAAAGGAGCAAGTACAAGGTAATGAATCACTTAACCGATCAACGGGAAGGAAGAAAGAAAAGGTGAAAAAAGACTCGCAAGCGAACAATTTAACATGTTCGAATCAATAACCGAAGAAAATCGAGAAATGTTAAAGACTTTAAAACATGGACAAGAAGGGCGAGAGAAGGATTTTCAATGCGTTACCAACTTGCAATGATTACTTCTGAAAATAAGAAGAAAAAGTTAGAGATTGAGCAAGAGTGCCAAAGGTTAGAGCGTGAGCGTCAAGAGAAAGAAATCATGGAAAAAGATCTAAATTATATAACTGACCCGGTCGAACGTGAATATTTTCAAAGAAAAAAGATCAAATTTTACGCATGAACAATAATTCTGAAGCTTTCCGACAATCATATACATTTAATCATTATCCTTTTAGTGAATTCAACCAGTATCAAGGTGGATATTAAAGTGAAGGATATGAGGCAGGCGGATCTGGAGGTGCTTGTTATGGTGAAAGTGGTCATAGAGGTCATGGATTTCAGAGAAGTGGACATGAAGATGACCTACCGGAGTTTTAATTTTAAGTCTAATTAATTGTATTGTTTAATATGTTATGTTGTAATTTTAATCAGTTGTATCTTTCAGTTTTTTAAAATGTTGTATGTTTATTTTAATCAATGCAGTTTGTTTAATGTTATATGTACCATAATTTCTAAAATACGTAGTTGTTTTGTTGTTGAAGAGATCATCTAAATAAAAATTAATACTATTTTATGTACAAATATTAATAGTTAATATTTTTCACCAAAATTATTAATAAAATAATAATAATTTTATATTAATTAAAAATTTCTTTAATAAAGAAATAATTTATTAGATTAACCAATTTTCAAAAGAAATATTTTATCATCATGTAAAGATAACTAAATATGAAAACAAATTAAAAATAAGATTTGAAGGGGGAGGGTTGGCGTTGCACATCCTTCAAAATGGAATCTTTAAGGCATATTTTCACTTTAAAGGGGCATTTTTGAAGGGGATGGTTGGAGATGCTCTTACAAGTTTGTCACTGGAATTACTCACCGCACACAATTAGCAACAACGCCTCCTCCTCCGACATCCCAGCCCCTCCTCCTCTTCCAACCTCCACAGCCCCCCTCTCGCTCATCCGACCTCCCCAGCCCTGCCCCTCAGCCACCCTCTCCTCAGACCACCCCAGCCCCCCTCCACCTCCTCTGACATCACCAACCCACCTTCCCCTCTTTCACCGCCATCTCCGCCTCCCCCTTTCCATCTTCTCCCGACCTCCCCAGCATCTCCTCCGCCTCCTCCGACATCCCCAGCTCCCTCTTCCAAACCCTACTAAATCATCGTCGGAGTCCTCGTCGTCGTGCTCATCAGGGACGGCAACGGTGGGGGGGGGGGGGGGTGGGGTGGGGGCAGATGAGGGTAAAAGAAGAGTAATGACAAACTTGTAAACAAATCGGTTGTGCGCGGTGGCGGAGCTAGGAATTCTGCCCCAGGGGCGTCCGCTAAATTTTTTTGCACTGATTTGTTGTTCTGCGACGAATGCGCCTTCGCCGAATTTGTTGTTTTATGCGAATTTGTTTTTATGTTAGGTTATAATTTGTTTTTGTTTTTGTTTTTCCCCTAAAAGCCTGACTTGGATGGGATTCAAGTCAGTTATCCAATTAAAAGTATAGGCAGCATATCCCCTACAAATGGACTGGTGAGTGAATGAGTGTATAAAAAATTTATTGGTTTTTTTTGCCAGGCAACTAACCCAATTGAATGCTCTATGCGGTTGTCACATCACGTGCGATTCTGCGAAGTGCTGAGAGACGGATTGAGGAGATTGGTGCATAATTTTTTTTTGTGTCGTATAAATTTTTTTATTGAATTTGATAGGGGAGGGGCTCCCCCCGTCCCTATGTGGTTTCGTCGTTGATTGTGCGCAGAAGTAATGGCAAAGTTGTATATAAATGGACAGTGATCGGTCGTGCACAAAGGAAAACGGTAGGTGCGCATAGCAATTCCCTTACAGAGTTAAATCCTCGGACTCTCAAACAAAATCCCAAAAAAAAAAAACTTAAGTTATCCATCATCATCATCGTTAAGAAAAAAACGGGAACCAATAACTAAAAGAAGCAAGGAGAAAAGGAAGGAAGGCATGTGGCAATTAAGTACTTAGAATGGTAAGAATTTGGAGATTAAATTTTTTGGGAGAAGTTGAGGAGTCACCCTCACGTTACTGTCTTCTCATTTGGAAATGGGGAGACATATGTATCATGCTTTTCGATTTGGTTAACGTGGGAGAGTGGAAATAACAAAAAGAGAGATGAGAGAGAAACTAGAGAGAGATGCTTTCCTCGTTTTCCTTCCTCTCTCATCTTTCCCATTTATTATAAGAACCGTGATACAATTAACAAGGAGGGAGAGTGAGGAAGCAAGAGATTGATTGTGATGCCCAAAAACAGAGCAGAGAGCACTAAGAAAGAGAGGGAGTGAGCGAGGGAGTGTGAGTGAGTAAGTGAGGAGATATCAAATCGAATCGCAGCAAGTTTGCTTCTTTTGCCTATTTTTCTTCTTCCTGTCTCTTTCTCTCTCATACTGCACGCACATCCAGGGCTACCAGAAGCAAAGGGTCTGCTGCGGTTTGTGTCTGAAGATGGAAAATGATAAAAAGGTGGGATCTTGATGAGAAGAAGATTGGGGAACCAGTGGAAATAGAGCGAGCGAGCGAGCGAGAAGAAAAGGGTGTCGGTTTCTTTGCCTGGGGAGTTGGAAATTTATAAAAAAGAGGGATTTTGGTGAGAGATTTCGGTGGACGTGGGATCTGAACGGCTCGCCGGAGAGAATGGGGGATCCTGTCACTTTCCAGTTCTTTCCAGTCCGTGAGCAGGCGGCGGAGGGGAGCCCCGGGGGTGAGGTTACCGTCGCCTCCGCCGCCGGAGCTCCGCGGGCACACTGGTCGGAGGTGAAGTTCGTTGAGAAGGCGGCGGAGGTGTCGCCGGCGATCAAGAAGAGCCGGCGGGGACCAAGGTCGAGGAGCTCGCAGTACAGGGGAGTGACCTTTTACAGGAGGACTGGGAGATGGGAGTCCCATATTTGGTTAGTTTCTTAAAATTCACTCTTTTAAAGAAATTCTTCTCTTTCTCAAAATAGAAAAAGGATATAAATATTTTTTTTTAAAAAAAAATTGATTGGATTGTTTTTGATTTGGGTCTGTTTCTGATTTATGCAGGGACTGTGGGAAGCAAGTTTACTTAGGTAAGAAAAAGGTTGCATCTTTAAAACTTTTTTTAATGCATTTAAAAAAATACTTAAAAATTTGCATTTTGCCATAGTTGATCTTTGCATTGGATTTATTGTGTCTTTGTGCAGGAGGTTTTGACACTGCCCATGCTGCTGCTAGGTATATCCGATAGTTGATTATTGTCTTGTTTATGTTTCCTTGAATATATTAATTTACTTAGACTTTAGGATTTAAGAGTCACTGAACTGAACTGAATTGATTTCTATTACAATCAAGAGCTTACGATCGAGCCGCAATCAAGTTTCGAGGGGCAGATGCTGACATAAACTTCAGCCTGATTGATTATGAGGAGGATCTGAAGCAGGTGAGGAGAGTGGGAGTTAGGCTTTGTTGATTTGTTTGTTGTATAGATTTTAGATCGAATTTAATTAAATTATGGTGTTTTGTGTTGATGATGGCAGATGAACAATCTATCGAAGGAGGAGTTTGTTCATGTGCTTCGACGGCAGAGCACAGGATTCCCAAGAGGGAGCTCAAAGTTTCGCGGTGTCACATTGCACAAATGTGGGAGATGGGAGGCGAGAATGGGCCAGTTCTTAGGCAAAAAGTATTGCTCCTAGACCCCCCTTGCGATCTTATCGTCTGTTTTCTTTCTGTTCTTGGTTTGTTTGACCGGTTGGATTACTTCCCTTTGACAGATATGTTTATCTTGGCCTTTTCGATACAGAAGTGGAAGCTGCACGGTATTGAATTTTCTCAGTATCCGTTATTAGTTGTGTGTATGAGACCTCTTGGATTATTGAAATCTGATTATGGCTTGGGGGTTTGCAGGGCTTATGATAAAGCTGCGATCAAGTGTAATGGGAAGGATGCTGCGACAAACTTTGATCCTAACATCTATGAGAATGAATTGAGTTCTGTCAGTAAGTTATCGATAGATTTTTTTTTGATATCAGAGAAGATTGAATGTTCCGATTTGTTGTTTGTTGATATAAGCAACAATGTTCCAGGTAGCCAGACTGATCACGATCTTGAGCTGAGCTTGGGGAGCTTGAACTCGAAGAGAAGTATGCTTGAGCCCGTGTATGAAGAAGGCTCTATTGGAATGGATCAGCGAGTGCGGATGCCCTTTGAGACAGATTGGATGCGCAACACCAGACTAAAGGTATATACTTTCATTCTCGATGAATATATCCTGGCGTTAAATGTTCTGCATTGATAGATTCGTTATTCAGTCTTGTTGTATCTAACCGGAGGCACGTATAAGTAGCCATAATGACAAAAGCTTACCTAAACTACTAACAGTTCCTAAGTAAATTTGTTAACTCCTAGAAAGCAACTACACCATGGCATTTTTTAGGCATCTACGTCAAAATGTATGTTTATGTCAAGATTTATTGCTTCACGCATACAAAATGTACTACTGGAATTATGCTAGTAAGATGGGAATTCTATTTTTGAATCGATGAGATGGTTTGCATTCTAGATTAATTCTGCCCAAGTTCATATCGAATATTGGAATTCTAGTTACCTGTCAAATTCACAACCCCCGTAAAATGCTAGATTAAACACCATTCTAGCATTATGAGATGTCCAAGTACCCTCAGCTGATGATCAGCAACACAACCCCCGTGTACCAAATCATACATCCGCAGTTCAAACTCTCTGGTTTTCCCCAAGTGGGCAGCTCCCACATAACCAAAAACCACTCATGACATCCATCAATCGAATCTTTCTCCAATTCAAGCTCATCCTGGCTATTACTTGTGATGCAGTTTCCAAGCAATGACGATGGAGCAACCGCCAGAGGTGAAGGCCTTTCGTTGTCAATAGGCAGCGATCAGACCGCCCTATCTTCCAGATGGTTCGTCGCCAGCGCAGCAGCATCATCAGGATTCTCGCCCCAGTTAGTTAAACCAACTCCCGTTTGGTTGAAGAGCAACGGGCTTCAGTCTCTCATGAGACCCACATGAATATACCCCCTTCTCTACTGCTGAATTTGCCCGTATCGGCATAATTTTGTCTCAGATCAGGCCTCTACCCAAAATCATTGGACCTTGTTTTCGGTTATTTTTGACAGTTGGTGTGCTGTTTGGTTCAATGAGGGTGGAAAGAGAGGGGGGTAGCTGATGAAGGATGTAAGAAGTGTGTGTTTTTTACAGTGGTTCACACTTCCTTCTGATTTTGCTTCATCTTGGGTTTATTATATTTGTTTTCCGTGCTTCATTGAAAATTATAGGAAAACATGACATGCAAAGTTGAAGCTGAAGGGAGAGAACGAAGTGTGCTTTCATCTTCTCATCTAGCTTCAGTTCAAATAAAGCAGCTTGCGTGCAACGAAGGATGAGACTTTTTTTTGACAGATGAGGGAGAGCATCTCTTGAGTGTGTCGTGTCCATACAAACTCATTTGGAAAAAAGATGTGCTGGAATGTACTTGGATTCTTTCTCCTTCTACTGGCAAAGCTACTTGTGAACCATGGAGTCAGGAGTGATGTGAGGCTTTTTGACTGACATTTCTTCTGCTAGATCATGTGAAGCAATTCTTCATGGGGGATGATGCACAAGTTATTTCTCATCAGATGCTCTTGTCTCGACCGTTACAGCTTATAAAGTAACCGATGATTATAGATTGGGCTGTGCTATATGCACCTGCAAAGAGGGGGTGTATGCATTGTTTTATTGCCCAAAATGGAAAAAATTAGAAGAGTGTGTGAGGAAACAAGTGGTATGAGTCGTATGACATAAGAGGAGGTGTATGCACTGTTTTTTTTTTTGTTCAAAAATGTAAAATATGTCATACAACTTGTTTCCTCACTCACACTTCTAATTTTTTCCATTTTTGACAATAAACTGTGCATACTCCTCTTTGGGGTCCTTATAGTTTTGATGAGCATAGCTTTCAATCGGCCCAAGATGCATCGAACTTGTTTTTATTTCTACATTTTGGTGGTTTACCACATAAAAGGTTCAGTCCATAAAAAAAGCCCACGAGTCCAACCCAACATAAAACACATGTAGCGCACTAACGCACTCCATAAACAACACTCCTTCAACGTAGGAGTTAACTCATTCTATCCCATAATTTCTCTTTCTTTGTGAATACTTCGTTTTTCGATACTGAAGCTCGTAGTGGGGCATAAAAAAGAAATCAATAAAATTTCGTATTCTTTTTTGAAGACGCACGCAATCATATTTCTCTATTTCTGTAAGATTCCGACTTAAGCATCGAATAAGCAGAAGAAGCTGGAGCATCCATCCAAGATTCAACTTGCTAACATTTTTGTTGGCCATGGTGTGCAAATTGCAGGATCATAGCAAAGCACAAACCCCAGACTGCTGCACTCTACACCAGATTGGACGGTTAGAGATTATACACTAGCAGCATCAACCTCCTAACTACATCCAATGAGTGATACATGCTTTATCTTTCTCCCAAAAAGGATTGGAGGGTTGAAATACAGAGTGCGACGACTCGATAGCTATACAAGCAATGGTAGGCAACTACCATGTGCGATGCATCTTGATTAATACGAGCAGTTCCATTGACATCCTTTTCATGAAGTGCTTTAGTAAATTGGGCATCAACAAAAGGAGGTTACACATCTACACCAACTAGCTTGTAAGATACACTGGTCATCAAGCAAAGGTTTCTGAAATGATCGCCCTACCAATCACAATCACTGATGATTCACATCAATGGATGCAAACTGTGTGTATAGTTTAAGTTTTTAACCGGCCTTCTCTAGCGGCAGTAAGGGCGATCATAGCACCTTATTGCTAGGCAATCAAGTACCCAACCATGAACGGCCCTAGGAGTGCTTGGATCAAGCAAGAATTTGCAAAGAAATGCTACCTGGTCTTAAATAAACTTGCATGGAAGCACAAACTCTAATAATTGAATCTCTGCATGTGCGACCAAAATTTCACGAGTAAAGAGGATCCCTTGTGGAGCTAATTACGAGTGAATATTGCATATTATATCCCATAACTATTTGTATTTTGTGCATGGATTTTGTTTAATTTGGCTTTAACATGTGCATATTATAACTATCATTAGAATTTAGAGCTTATTCTCTATTTATACACAAAATACAATTTCTGTAGATTATCTATGCTTTCTTATATTTTTCGGTCAAAGATGGTGACCTCACGAGTCCAACGACTATTTTTTTGCAGATTTTTAGGAGCTCTGAGCAACCCTCTATAATTCTAGAAAGAATTAGTTGAGCAGTAGGATCAGACGTCTGGAGATAAAACTCGAGACGTCTGGAGATATGGCGGATCTGATACACAAATGGCACAAACACATGATCCACCATCCGTCTAATGCACACTGTCCAGACGTTTGAACAGTGCATCAGACGTGTGGAATGTGTACTCCAAATGGGTGTTCAGTCGACTTCAAGATGACACAGAAAATAGATAATTAGAGAATACTTACATGATGTGCCATCGAACGCCTGATGAAGGAAGCCTAGACGCCTGACCGCTTCACCAAACATCTGAGATCATCAAAATAGACGTCTAGGGCACTCAACAAAAGCAAGCTGCAACCCAGCAATCAGACGTCTGATCCACCAACACCAGACATCTGGAGGACCTGCTAAGCCAGACGTCTAGAGCTCCCACTCCAGATGTATAGGTGCATGCTGAAAGCACAATCTGGAGCAGAATTCGTCCCGAACCCATTTTAATCGAGCTTGTAGTTGAACGATAAATGGCCATTAATCTAGGATCGTATGGACGAGATTTATTAAGGGTTGAGGGCCTATAAATAGATGAATGTAATTAGGGTTAGGATTATCTTTTTTCTTTCATTATTTTGAGCTTAAGGGTTTAGCTTGGAGAAGGCGCTGCTGAGCTCTGGGAGATTAGGGATGAGCTCTCAGTCCTTTTGGTGAAAGATGCCCGACTTTCTCTCTTGATTTTGATTGTTTACTTCATATTTGTATTGAACTTAAATCATTATCAATGGAATTTTGTGTTTTTATTTCCATGAGTGGCTAACTCTATTGTGTGGGTGTTGTGATGTAATTAGGGTTCATTCCTCTACGTTTTCATTCATCTCTATGTTATTGAGTGTTTATTTCATTGATTGATGAGTTATTTGTACGTATTTGTATTGCAATGCATTACCCGTCGAGGGGTTCGATGAGGATGGTGTGCCGCGAGACATTACCTACGTGTACATGCATTACCCGTCGAGTGGTCCCAATAGGATGATGCACCGTGAGGCGTTATCTACATGCATTTGCACCACCCATCGAGAGATCCGAGAATGACGTGTCGCGAGCCATTGTCTATATGCATAAGACCTGTCGAGGGGTCCTAGAATAGGGTGGTGTGCCATGAAGCATTACTTAACAATTAGAATATAACCCACATTAATCCGATGCTATTTGGATATTGTTGCGCTTAACCCCCATAAGGGTATCATCCGATGAAGCTTGCCCAAAACGTACTTCATTGAGTTATATTTGAGAGATTGGAATGCATAGTAGGGCATGATCCTAATAAAATCACGACACACACACACCCCTCCCTCCCCCCCTTTTCCTACTGCATCATCCACACTACCCCTTAGCATAACTTTAGATTAATTTCAATACTCGGTCTATTGCACAAACATTTCGCCCTCGAAAGGTTGTTTGTATCTCATTAAATTATTTCCTGGCTTGATTTTGAATTGTGAATTTGTAGGCAAGATTTTTCCATGTGGATACGATATCTGAACTCACCGAATAATTACTTCTTGACCTCCTGTGCTTGGGAGCAGTACTTTTTAGAGGTAAGCAATTTTTTGGCATCGTTGCCAAGAACAACGGTTCTACATTTTTAAAATTTCCAATTAGCTTGGAAAATTGGTGAGATCTTTCCATTTTTTCTTCTGTATATATTTACTATATATCCATTTTCTTACTTGCAAATTTTGTTTTGATTTTGTATAGATATATTCATATTTACAAAAATAAGTTTAGTTTGGTGGAGAAATATTTTTGTTCTTAAAGTTTTTTATGTGGCTTAGGACCCCTAAGACACATAGATTATCTAGAAACTTAGAGATGACTGAACATTCAAATCCTAATGCCTCCATTTGGTATGATAACACAAATGGACATGATCACTCTATCACAATTGGAGATAAATCTTTAAGGGATGTGCTTAGGCCCACTAGATATTCGTCTGGCTCATGCAGTGTGTTACATGTTAATGCAAATTCCTTTAGTTCAAAACCTAGCATGATTCAACTTCTTCCTGCTTTTCGTGGTATGGAGAGGGAGAATCCATACTTACATATAAAGGAATTTGAAGATGTATGCCTAACTTGTGTATATGGAAAAACAAGTGCTGAAACGAGATATCTTAAGTTATTTCCATCTCATTAAAGGATAAGGTAAAGAATTGGCTCAATGCTCTACCTTCACTTTCTATTACTTCATTGGTTAATTTGCAAGCTGGGTTTCTGAATAAAATATTTCCTTTGCACAGGATCCAAGGGCTGCAGAAACAAATTGTGAGCTTCTCGCAGAAGCATAATGAAACATGTGATGCTGCGTGGGAGAGGTTCAATGATCATTTGCTAGCATGCCCCCACCATGGGTTCGATGAGAACCAATTCATCTTCTTCTTCTACGATAGACTACAACCCTCTATGAAACAATTCGTAGAGATGATGTGCAACGAGGAATTTTTTGATAAGAGGCCAACTGAGGCATCGGATTATTTGGAGTTCATAGCTGAAAGCACGCAGACTTGGGAAGCAACTTCATATAATGACAGGATGGACCCGCTTCAATGTTCATCACGAGAAGACCCATTTACTTTAAGACCAGATGAAACATTGGAAGCCAAAATGGAAGCCTTCTTTAATAGGAAACTTCTTATGGGAAATCTAGTCCCACCCCTAAGTGGTTTTGATGATGAGCACAGCAAATGTGGTTAATATACTAATAGCATTATGTAAGTGTGTATGTTGTTCGATCAATTAATGAAAGCTCTACGCATACTCCGAAAAGAAGAAGCTCAACCACACTCAGAAGATGAAGATGAATTTGATAGCTCGCATTATACGTCAAGCACAAATGAAGCTCAAAGATGAAGCATATAGAACGTGCTCAAGCTTAAGCTAAAGAGGATCTCAAATTCAAAGTGAAGCGTGCATCTTCATCAAGATCTTATCGGCTTCGAAGTCTTCATTTAATTCTAAGTGTGTGAGTTGGCCTTTTTAGGAATATGTTAAAGCCAAGATAAATTGCACACACACACAAAACTTTTTTTTGGAAACATATTTTTTTTAAAAAAAACTCGTTTTACAATCTCTTGAAAGCTAAGCTATTTGATTCAAACTCTTGTAGTCAATCTCCAAACACCCAGGAATTGATTACTCTCTTTCATAGCTGAGTTTCACTGAAAAAGTACTTGGGAATCGACTACCAAAGGAGGGAGTCGACTACCTGTTGTGAGCAGAGTTTTCATTGAAAACTCTCTGAGAATCGACTACCTCCTTTGGGAGTCGACTACCAGCTGCGTTTTGACTTCCCAGATCTTGCTCCTTCATTTACTTGTTTGCTTGATTGGTGGGCTAAAGTCAACCCGTTTTTAATTTCAAAATCTCTTTTGAAACTCTATAAATAGAGAGCCTATGAGAACCATTCCTCATCCTAATTCTTTCATTCTTGAGCTAAGCAAAAACTCTCGTGAATTCTCAATCGTTCTTATCGCTCTCAACAATCGTCGTAGCCAAAAACTGGTTTTGAATTTCTGATCTTACTGCTATTATCTAAATTCTTTTAAGATCATTTTCTTTTTGGCTATTACAAAATTGTTTTTCAAAATCCTCTTTTTGATTTCATATTCTTCAAAGGACTTTTGAAAACTCAAGATTCTAGATCACATCGAATTCATTTATATTCTTTGTGTGATCTAAGAACTATTTTAATTCTTTTAGCCATATAAGCACAATTGCAATAATATCTTGGCTATATAATTATTTTGGGTGTACACCAATCTCCACCAATTATTGTGGTGAATTGGATTTTGATCTTTTGCTTGGAGTCCTTTTGTGATAAGGGTTGTGGAAAATCCTAGTCAAGACTAGGGGTTGGAAATCTTGGTAGGGATTAGGGGTGTGCAAAAAACCCGGTTCCGATTCCGAACCCGGTTCCGTACCTGAATCCGATTCCGAATATTCGGTCAGTTATAAATCGGATTCGGATTCGGTTACAAAAATGCTAACCGATTAAATTCGGAATCGGATTTCGGATAACAGTTCCAAACACCAATCCGATCCGATTCCGACTATATAGTTTCTGATGTGTTGAACAAATATACTATTTAAATCATTGTGCGGCTCGACGGCCCACCGATGTGGGACTAAATGCAAAGAAGTGATGGGCTGGCGCTCGAGGCGAGAGCAAGACGTGGACAGAATTGTCCCACATCGGGCAAATCTGGGAGATTAGTAGAGGGAGGTTGATCGCCTGGTGCATGCAATGGGGCTTGAACACGTGGGCTCTTGAATTGAATTGTTGCAGCATTAACTTTGCAGTATTAAGTAATGAACTCTTTAGAGTCAAACAGCATATTTGGAAAATTTTAATTTCACTACCCCCCAACCGAGAACAGCGCTTGACCGCGAGAGCATTTCATGGGCACTTGGCTATTTAGTCCCACATCGGGCACAATAGGACACAAGTGCTCTATAAGTTAGAGGCTGGGTCAGAGTTAGTCGCAAATGGGCTTTGTACTGGAGGATGCTGTGAAGCGAGATAGCCGTAAGGGTTATTAGCAGCAGCGCCTTACGGGGATTTTGTGCGCTGAATCGGAATCGGACCTCGGGCAGAATTTGCTAGTCCGATTACAAAATCGGACCTGTTCGGAAAGGATCCGATTTTTCGGATTCGGACTTCGGATTTTTCCCTCTTGACCGAATGAATCCGGAATCGGATTCGGATTTGATTTTAAAAACCGGGTTTAACCGATGCCCACCCCTAGTAGGGATACTAAGTCGTTAGAAATCCTAACAAGTGGAGTTAGGTAATTGTATTGCTAAGGCAATAGTGGATTAAATCTCGTATCGGATTGGTCGGAAACTGGACGTACCCAGGTTGCGGGGAAACAGGATAAAATCGCTTGTCTCTCTGTATGTTTTCTGTGTTTGTATTTCTTATTTATTTGTGCAAACTATTCATTGTCGTTAGTATATTCTCAATTGTAATTCCTTGTTAATATATTATTATTGCAAAGATTACTTTTTGATTCCGCTGTGTAAAATCTCTCTGATTGTAATTTCTTAGTTGCTTGTAATTAATCTTTATATTCTTTTAAGTTTATCGTGTTGATTAAGGACCAAGCGTAGATCACTCTACTTGGTTTCTTAGGCAACATTGGAAGGGAAATCTATTGTGTTCTAATAATCAAAGAAAAAGTTTTAACTTATACAACACTACTCAACCCCCCTTCTAGTTTTGTTTGCCATTCACAGGATCCAACACTTGGTATCAGAGCAAGGTCAAAGGCGATGGCATCGACAACGTTCTATCCTTCAGGATATAGCATTCATAATCCACCAACCTTCGACGGCACTTTCTATTTCCAATGGAAGAGAAGGATGGAGATTTACTTGGAGGCACAAGATCTAAAGTACGCAAGATTTCTTTGGGAACCATACGAAATTCCAACCACAACTCAAACTCAATGGAATCCAGATCAAGAAGAAGCCTACTTCAGAAACATAAAGGTAATACATCTACTTTATACCGGTTTAATTAATGAGATGTTAGATCTTGTAGAAGAGGCTGATACCACACACCAAATACTTAACATATTGGAAGAAAGATTCGAAACAAGTTCGAATGGAATCCAAACACCCATGGAGACAACCAAATCTAACTATGAGTGCTTTGGAAAAGAAAGATGCATGATGGCCTGTCAGGACAACAAGGAAGAGGTATGTGAATCTAGTTCTGATGAAGAAAATGACTTTGACATTGCTAGTGCATATGAAAATTTGTATAGAGAATACGAGAGATTGAAAAAGAAATGCAAAAATTTAGATAATAAATATAATGTTTTGCATAATGAACATGACAATCTCAAAAGCAAATTTGATTCTCTTTCTAGTAAATATAATAACCTAACTTGTGATCATGATGCTTTGAAAAAATGAACATACTCTATATGTCTCTACCTTGAGTGATAAATTCAATATACTTACAAATGATATTGTTTCAACTAATCTCAAACATGAGGAACTTGTTCTAGGACTTGAAAAGGTTAAGAACAAACCAAATGTGAAAGCTACTCTATCTTGTATGCCTACATCTACTTCTAAGAATAATTCTGTTCAAAACTTTATAAATAAAGATGTAAAACAATATGCTTTTATTTATGGCAAGAATGCTAAACACAATGTACATCATGATTCTCAACACAATATTGTTCATCACAATTATGTTGCACATAATACACACCATATACATGATTCTAAAAGAGTTGTTAAGAATACTGTTATATGGGTACCAAAACATTTGAGTAATGATGAGAAAAATATTTATGTTTCCAATATGTTTAAAAGTATGCATAGGAAATCAAATTCAAATCGAATCTGGGTTCCTAATAAGTGATCCTTACATATACGCATCTTTTAGGGTATCTATATTCTTCATAAACATTTCCTTGATACCCAATACTTAGGATCGTGCATATAGATAAAAATTATGACTAACAAACTCGGACCCAATCATTAGTGGGTACCAAATGTTGGGCTTTGTAGGACCCTTAGAGCATTTTTCTGTGCCCGTCCTAAGTCGGACGGACTACAAAAGCAGAAGAAAAGCAGCGGAAATAAGAATTCGCTAAACAATTTAGCGAAGCCCTAAGGAAACTAGACCCTTGAGCCAGGATCTATGCCAACTTGAGGTGGATCTGACCACTCCAAGAATGATCTAAGCTACTGCGATATAATTAAAAGAAAGCTTCTAAAATACATACCCGAAACCTTGCCTTAGTGCAGGTAAGGTGTACCGCACCGTCTTCCACTCCTCGAAGCTGAGCCGCCTTGTGCCCTTGAACCGATCCTTGAACTGCTCTGCGTTCCAAGGCAAACAATCCCCTTGTCACCGAGCCAACCATGCATCGTAGAAAGTTTCACCTGAGTGTGATCCTTCGCCAAGACTCCGGATCGGATCTGAACCCTTGGTGGCTTTGCTAGAGCCCTTCAGGAGCAAGGCAGAAATTTAGGGAGAAGAGAATATTAATTTTAAGCTTAGATCCGAGCGTGCTCCAACATTTTTGGGAGCTGCTTAGATCTAGAGCTTGGGACAGGTTTAGAGGAAGGGGGCATGCCCCTATTTATATAGGTGGCTGACCCCTCCCCTTTACTGAACTTTCGATGTGGGACTAAATATTTAGAGTTAAATAATTCAAGTTAGTTTGCCTTTCATAACAGCCAAACTTCCATGAATTTTAACTCCCTCACCATTGAGCTTCATATTTGATACAAGCTATCAAATCGAAGAACGCTTAACGGTGAACGCGTAGGAAAAAATGACGAGTTAATCGGACGTCGATCGTCTAACTTAATTGATACAAGCTATCAAATCGAAGAACGCTTAACGGTGAACGCGTAGGAAAAAACGACGAGTCAATCGGACGTCGTTTGACCCCTCAAACATCATCTCAAAGTTAGCCAAAAACCATTCAAAATGCACTAAGGCCAGCCGCCATTTTCTGGGCACAAATCCCTAGGCACGGTGGGGCACACCCATGCGCCAGGTGCATGCAGCACACGTGCCTCAGTGTGCGCAAGTGGGCCAGCGGGTCCCGCCCGCTGCTTGAAGCGTGGGCGCCCGCCCTTTTGGCGGGTGTGGACCCGCACCCGCTTTAGCGAGCGCAGCCTCGCTACTGTAGCGGGGGCGGGCGCCCGCTAAAGCGGGCGCCCACCCCATCTTTTGGCTTGCTGCTTTCACAGACCCGGCCCAATGTCCATAAAACCCTTTTATGGGCCATTTTGGCTCTAACTTGCACGTTTGGACTCCGTTTTTGACGCGGTTTGAACCTGCTTTTAGACCGGGACGATCCCGTCATTCAGGTAACCTTTTCCACGCGCCCAATGTCCATTAAACTATTTACGACACATTTAACTCAGCTTGCATCATATGCAAAATAGTCCCTATCTAAGCTTTAAAATCTTTTGCATCAAATACAAATGATCTGAGGGCATACATCCCCCCAACATCTCCCACTTGCACTCAGGATCATTTATCCTGAATGCAGAAGATAATTGTAAACTCTTTGTAGTGTTCTATTCCTTGCATCAAATGCATATTCTCTCTAATGTTTCTGTCTATTACTAGACGAAGGTCGCACTCTGTGTGAGACCCTACAACCTGACCCTACTACAAGTGGGGCTCGAAACCCCAGACGGCAGTGACCACGAGCAGTAGTTGTCGTCCTTGTTTCAGTATCATACTTATGTGGTTAACTCATCAACATGAGTATTATTGGGACCACCCTGACCGTGTCCGTGATGAATTTCGCAGTTATAGTCTCTTCGTCTAAACTATATCGTTTAGTTCAAACCTAGGGTACGGTCAAACTGTCAACCCCAATAGCTCGAATCCGGTTAGTCTCCATCGATCTTTAGTCAAATAATGTTGGACTTCTTCCAACATACTCTGGCCAGAGTTTTTACTAAAGACCGAATTAACTCTACGACACTAACTTTCATTGACCGGGAGAGACGAATCCTCTCTTGGTCATTACTCTCCTCGTACGCTTCAAATGCCACCCAACCAAAGACCTTTCGACATGCCTTGTCTCGAAGTTAGGTCAGTGATCTAAGTGACACCGTTCACGCACAGGTTCGTACAATGACATCAAGTCAAAAGACCAACTTGCATATCATCACTAAGAGTTATCATTGACAGATTGGTCAATCATAACCATATGGCAACTCTTGATGAGTCGTTCAGTGAACTCATTCTCCAATGAGCACATGTGTCTCGTCTTCGACTTCGCCAAGTCAAATGATCATGAGATCATCGTCACCGCTATACGATGAAGACTAAGACACAATGGTCTATCCGATGTTTCGGTATCCTTTTCTCGAAACATAAACGACCACGAACCCTTTTAAACTTATGCTACTAACGGTCAAGCACTTCTCTATGATCAAGATACTCATCTCGATACATGTTTGACCTTGCATTAAGTCTTAGGACTTTACCTAAGTCAATATCTAATAATAACTACATTATGATTAACTTAGATAAATTTATACCAAACAGCTTACTGTTATTTCGAACAAGATATTTGTACAATTACACAGAGAAAATTGCCTTGAGGGCATACCTATCTCACTACATCTTCCACTTACACTTAGGCCCATTTATCTCGGTATCTCATACCATATATACACATAAGTCTTTCTAGACTTCATGTGGTAGAGCCATCGTGAGTGGATCTGCTAAACCGTCTACTGATTAGACTTAAGGGGGTTTTCTATGTTCATGATAGACCAACCATTTGAATCTCATCCAAATAATTCCTTTGGTTCTACGGAATCCATTTAATTTTCTTGGATCTCATCCGGCTCATCGTACCTTACGATAATAATTTAAATATAGTTACTGGTCATTTTAGACGGTTCATATTCAAAAGTGTCAAACTCTTTTGACCACTTTGTCAAAAATATGTTCCAACCCATTGATGCCTTATATGTATTTTATTCGCTCCCACTGACCTTGAAAACTCTCTGGCTAATTCATATAAATTTGATCTTCCAAATCATATTTAGAAAACGCACTATAAATGAATGCTCCAGTTTTCATGGTTATCATGAGCATTTACATCGAGTTTGGTCCAAGTAGATTTGTACGAATCTGCTGGCGAGACAGTTTCATCATAATCCGTTTATAGGAGTTAGGATGAAAATCGTTCCCTACCAACATAATTGTATTTCACTATTTTCTTTCGGCACCAATCTTCTAGACTCGAAGATTCACTTGCAATCAAAGAAATACTTTCCTTGGGCACGTAAACTAAAGTCCATACTTTATTCACGTGCACGGACTATTTCTAATTGCATCAAGTTATTAATCGGAGTCACTGCTCTGAATTTCATCCTGGAAGTTGATCGGTCCATATTTACACCTTTTTTCTGCATGTTTTCATGCCATTTCGATTGCTCATATTGCGATTTTCACGAGTATTCTACGATATTGTGTTACTTTTCACTATTTCTTGTTTTTGTCAGATTTCAGGAAAAATGGAGCAATCGGTAGCAAAAATGAGCTTAAAGGACTTGCACACATACTGGAGCATCACCCATGGCCCTATCAAGAAGCTAACGGTGCTGGATGATGAGTGGAAGAAGAAGGAAATCGATAGAATCGACGAAGAGGCGAGGATGAGAATAGTTGATTCCAGAAAAAGGCCACTCGGCCGAGTAACAAAGCCCACTTGGCCGAGTGAAGAAGCGCATTCGACCGAGTACAACTGATACGAAGGGATCTTGAGCCACAGTGTACTCGACCGAGTGGTTATATCCACTCGGCCGAGTAGAGATCGCCACTCGCCCGAGTGAGTCAGGACTTCTGAAAGAAATCAAAGCCGACTCTCTGGAATTCTAGGGAGAACATTAGAAGACCCTACTTGACCGAGTAGAGAAGTACACGCGCCCGAGTGAAAAATCACACTCGACTATTTTGAAATATGCTATAATTTTATTTTTCAAATTATTTTTCTCATATTTTTTATGGATAGTATACTTCATGACGGTTCCAACGCCGCCAAGAACGTGCCAATCAGAGGTCGGATGAAATCTGGAGAATTTCTGCAAGTTGATGCTGCAGTGCTGAAATTCGCGTATCAGTTCCACTCGGCCGAGTGACACTTTCACTCGACCCGTTTTACACTCGGTCGAGTGACCAGTTTTTGACAGTTTTTGACAGAGTGCTGTTTTCTGGAGTTTTTATAGGAATTCTCACTCGGCCGAGTGAGCTCTCCACTCGGCCGAGTGAGCTCTCCACTCGGCCGAGTCGCTGCCAGCCCAGAACTTAAATTACACGCAGACTTGATTTCGGGCGCGGGTTTCAGAGGGGTTTTAGAGGTTTTTGCTAGGGTTTTTTGGGGGGATATATAAGAGGGTTGTGGCCATCATTAGAGGGGAGTTCCCATATGTTTTCTTAGAGACTTTTTAGAGGTTAGTCCATGGCCTAGGCCCCCTCTTGGATCTAAAAGCTTGTAATTGGATTGAAGTTCTTCATCAAAGCTAAGTATCTTTGTTCTTATTGTTTGAATCTTTGATTTGCTATCTTTTCATATGCAAGCAATGTCTCATATTGATTTCTATATCATTGTTGCTATGCTTGGTTGATTGTTGTTCTAGGGCATAGGGATGAACCCTATGGATCTAATTTCTGAATTGTGAAGAATGAATTTCTATATTGCTAGAATTGCTAGAAGGTTAGATTGTGATTGATTTATTACGGATAGCTAGGAATTTCCATCGATTTGGAGTTTGCAAGAGATTGGATTCCGATCGATGGAAATGCCTAGATATTCGATTTAGGTTTATAATCGAGATTCTCTAGACTTGGTTTGCAAGAGATTGGACCAAAGCTAGGATTTTTATTATAAATCTATACCCATATTCGTTTGCAAGAGATTGGACGAATACGAGCTATCACAATCTAGGTCGTAACTCGAGTTTGCACAAGAGTGGACTCGAGGTGCGATTGGACGATGATGTCGATCTTCATGCTAGTGGCTTAGGTTAGGGTTTGCACGAGAGTGGGTCCTAATCTAGGTTGCTATAAACCGGCAATAGCACGAGAGCGTGAGCTTGGTTCTCTATTCAGTTACGACTAGTTCACCTCGACACATCCTTGCAATATTGAGATTCACAATTTACAAGGATGAATGACGATCCGTAGTAGGGATTCCTTAGCTCTAGACACTTTTATTATATTGTATTTTAATCGATATTTGACCAACATCTCTATCACCGACACCGACAACCACCACCATTTCCATTACATCACACCATAACCATCTCCACCAATAATACATTCGTAGTCAAACTAACCTAGGATAGATTGGAACCAACACTACCTCCTCGTGTACGATACTCGCCCGCCACTTGACCATGCGCTTACGGTTAAAACTACAATCGTTCTCCGGGTGTATATCCGGGGCCGATCAAGTTTTTGGCACCGTTGCCAGGGAGGTGTTTCCCGTTGGGTGCCAATTTGTCACAATTAGGTTGATTAGATTACGTTAAAAAAACAAAAGAAACAAAAAAACAGAGAGAGTTTTTTTTCCCACCACATGCTATTATTATTATCTTTATCTCTCTTTGTACCACTGACGTCTTTTCCAGGTTGTTTACTTTGGTTGATCAGGTACAGTTGTTGCAGCGATGGGGCTTCCAATGACATTCGAGCGGGCTCTATACAATCCTACATATATCTCGCTACGTTCTATCAGGCTGATGGAGAATCCTTCGGGGAAGCCTTGTCTAGGTTTGAAGGAATGTTAGGAATGTTCCAGACGGAGTCAGACCATGAGTGGAATGACTCCATGCTATTTGATATTTTCACTAGAAGGCTAAAGGGACCCCCAGGTGAGTTTTTGAAGAAGATGCAAGTGGGGAAGTTCAGTGATCTGCAGTTGGCAGCAACCTTGGAGCAAATGATAGATGATGCTCGATCTACCGGTTCACTAACCGTCACGGTAAGTAAACCATACGACCAATTATTCATCGATTTTGTTATGGCTAATGTCTCTGGTGCAGGTACTATCATAGATGGAGTGTATGCTTCTCTTGAAGGTGATCATATCCACCTTTATACCATCAAAACTCCACAAATAGGGACATCTGAGCTGTCGAAGGAGGACACATATATGGACCTATTGAGAAACATTGTCGACATAGTTCGAGATTCCGGTCCAGTGACAATAACGGCAGGTGATCCTTTTGAGCTCGAATTTCAAAACTTTATTACTCATTGTATCTCTTCCACAGGCACAATTGATGATGGATTCTACGCTCTAGTTGAGGGGCACAAGACCCATTTTTACACCACGGTTGAGATACATGAGCCTATAGAGCCACCTTGTGCCGTCGTCGTCTCCCCATGCCACCCACCCGAGTCAGAGTAGCCTATACTATCAGAGGATATTATAGAGGAGGTCATGCCTACAGTAGCAGAGAAGACCATCGAGGAGGACGAGACTTTGGACGATGACGTCTGCACACAGATGGAGCCCGAATTGTGCCCCCCTCCTTTCGAGCTACCGCAGCCATCCCCACCTTCTACAGAGGCTGAGCATCCCTTAGAGGACCACCCTTCAACTGATGTCAAGGATGATCCCATGGAGCTTATGGCTCCCATTCAGGGAGATCTCTTTACCCCCTCGTTTCTTACATTTGATTCCCCTCCCGTGTATGATGTTTACTACGATTCAGTTTTTGACGACTCATCACACCTTTTGCAGGATACACAAACATACGATCAAGAGGC
The DNA here is from genome assembly GCA_030789695.1 of Scilla litardierei. Classification (NCBI taxonomy): domain Eukaryota; kingdom Viridiplantae; phylum Streptophyta; class Magnoliopsida; order Asparagales; family Asparagaceae; genus Scilla; species Scilla litardierei. The sequence continues at coordinate 73,559,954 of CM061142.1, forward strand.
ATGATGGGATGTATACGAGGAGGAGAGCGAGGAGTTAGCACCCATGGATGCTATTGAATATGATCAGGAGGTGTGATGGGATAAGTCTGACGATGACGAGGAATTGCCTGATGAGACCCACGCGTATATGCTAAAGCTACCTGAACAGCCTGAGGCGAACAACGAGGAGTTAATCGATGTGGCACACGAGAGTAGAGATTTATTTCCAGGGAAGTGTTGTCAACCATCTTGAATTTTAGATACTTATGTTGATGACCCTCTTTGGAATACATTTATTTTGGGGAAAAATTATCCACATCAGATTGATGCGGCTTATCTCTTGCAAGGCATAGGTGGAGTCCTTGGAGAGATGCTGGAAGCCGCATTGCTGGAATCTGATGGAGTCCGTTGACATACGTGCCTGACAGAGCCACGGAAGGAGCAGTTGGAGCAGTTGCCTGCACCGGCAAAGATACTGGATCCGCCTTTTGCTATAAATGATATCAATCCAGTAGTGTAGAAATTTTATGCTTTCAATAAACACGAATCCTCTCGACAGCGAGAGGACAGTATAGATTTGCTTGAATAAATATCACCTCATATGACGGCAACAAAAATTTTTACACCCCAAACCCATTATATATATTAATTGCCCTCTTCATATTTTGATGTGTCACATCCTTTTTGCTCACCACCCATCGGGCATTTCTTTCAAGTGAATACTCACATTTTATTCGTTTGACTCAATCTCGCTTAGCAAAGCCGTGACATTTTTGATCGAGTCATTTGAATAAGATTGTTTGGCATAAACTTGGGAGAAAGCGCTCTCATGCATCATTGTATTTGCATGTAGTTGTATTAGGATTTCATGTCATTCATTTCATCGGTTTTCATTCACCCCCTTATTATTATCATTGTTTCCCATATTCTTCCACTATGATCACATTGAGAACAATGTGAAGTTTAAGCTTGGGGGAGTGCATTTCCATGCCATTAGATGCATTAGTTGCATTTTTACTTTATTTTAGGGGTTTTAAAATTTTTCAAAATTTTTGCATCATCTTTTTGATTTTTCCATCTTATTTTTCTTTTATGTATGTTCATGCATCATATTGTCTGCTTGATTTTCTTTTCTTTCCCCTCTTTTATGTTTATTTCTTTATTTCTTTTTCTCTTCTTCCGCTAGATGAATTTCGTGTGATGATGTCTCTTATTGTTTTAGCAACCATCACGATGCTTATTATTCCTTGCCATGCTACTTAGAGTATTCCATAGTCTTGCTATTCACACGTGCTTGCAAATCTATTTCTCTTGATGACTCCTCTAAGTGAATGCATGATATTAATTGAAGCTGAATGTATGGATTAGTGTTTGGTTTGATTTTGTTGAAAATGCACCAAGATTCACGCATCATTAGTATATCTGAAGCATTAGTGTTATTGTCTTATTCACCTTCTGTTACATGCCTGATATGGTTGTAAACTTTACTGCTTGACTTCACTATTTATTAAAATGATTGAGAATATCCATGCTTACATATAAGTTCAGTTGATGTATTATCTTATTGAACCATTTGTGCACATCTTAGAGTGAACCGAGCGTTACACCATTTCCTTCTCCACATATATCTTTTTATTCTCTACATGTCACTTGAGTTCACCTCCTAAAGCTACTTATATCGCATCTATTTCCCAAAAATCCCCACAAAAGAAAAAGTTAGCTCCAAAAAGTCCAAAAAGCCCAAAAAAAGGAGCCAAAAACCAAAAATACAAATCATATAGCTCCTACAAAAATCCAAAAAGAAAAAAGTTCAAAAAGTTCAAAAAGAAAGAGAACAAAAAGTTCAAAAAGAAAAAGAAAGATATTTCTCTATCTCATTATCGGAGCCACAAAAATACTTGGGAAAACCAAGGCAAAAATCCCATTTTCCACTATTATATTCCTTTGGATGCGACGCCTCAAGCTAAGCTTGGGGGATGAATTCATTTGACCAAATGAGTGAGTATGACATTAGAGTGGAGACGTGCATGAATGGGAATATTCGATAATGCTTAAACTTTGCAAAATATATTAGATATGGATATTTTTCATGATTTGAAATAAATATATGAATGCCATGACTATTATTCTATTCTCTATTGCATGCTTGGTGTGCATCTTATATGCTTCATTTATAACTTTTGATTGAAAAGTGCATCGCCAACATTTGTATATTAGATTCTATGAAATGCGTGATGTGGATATGAATTGATTGTATGAATTTAGAGAGTCCCTTTTGTTGTTCTTAAAATCTTCCAAGTATCATGTTTAAGTAAGATATGAAATCTTTATAGCATGTGATTCATATTTTCCAAGCTATCGTGATGTGTAGCTTATGGCTTGAGATCTAAGAGAAGAATCTAGCGACCCTTTCCACTTCGTATTCTTTTTCTTTCATTTCATTTCCTTTGTTTTCATCTCCCGAGTTCATCTCTCTACTTATCTTCCTCGAGGACGAGTAAGAGGTAAGCTTGGGGGATTTTGATCGGTCCATATTTTACACCTTTTTTCTGCATGTTTTCACGCCATTTCGATTGCTCATATTGTGATTTTCACGAGTATTCGACGATATTGTGTTACTTTTCACTATTACTTGTTTTTGGCGGATTTCAGGAAAAATGGAGCAATCGGGAGCAAAAATGAGCTTAAAGGACTGGCACACATACCGGAGCGTCACCCATGGCCCTATCAAGAAGCTAACGGTGCTGGATGATGAGTGGAAGAAGAAGGAAATCGATAGAATCGACGAAGAGGCGAGGATGAGAATAGTTGACTCCAGAAACAGGCCACTCGGTCGAGTAACAAAGCCCACTTGGCCGAGTGAAGAAGAGCATTCGACCGAGTACAACTGATTCGAAGGGATCTTGATCCACAGTGTACTCGACCAAGTGGTTATATCCACTCGGCCAGTAGAGATCGCCACTCGCCCGAGTGAGTCAGGACTTCTGAAAGAAATCTAAGCCGACTCTCTGGAATTCTGGGGAGCACAGTAGAAGACCCTACTCGGCCGAGTAGTGAATTCCACGCACCCGAGTGAAGAATCCCACTCGGCCGAGTGATGCCGATGACACGAGCGCCCAGATTTTCAGACAGCCTTCCACTATTTTGAAATATACTATCATTCCATTTGTCAAAGTATTTTTCTCATATTTTTTATGGATAGCAGACTTCATGACGGTTCCAATACCGCAAAGAACGCGCCAATCGGAGGTCGGATGAAATCTGGAGAATTTCTGCAAGTTGATGCTGCAGTGCTGGAATTCGCGTATCAGTTCCTCTCGGCCGAGTGACACTTTCACCCGACCAGTTTTCCACTCGGCCGAGTGACCAGTTTTTGACAGTTTTTGACAGAGTGCTGTTTTCTGGAGTTTCTGCAGGAATTCTCACTCGGCCGAGTGAGCTGTCCACTCGGCCGAGTCGCTGCCAGCCTAGAACTTAAATTACACGCAGACTTAATTTCGGGCACGGGTTTCAGAGGGGGTTTAGAGGTTTTTGCTAGGGTTTTTTTGGGGATATATAAGAGGGTTGTGGCCATCATTAGAAGGGAGTTCACATATGTTTTCTTAGAGACTTTTTTAGAGGTTAGTCCATGGCCTAGGCCCCCTCTTGGATCTAAAAGCTTGTAATTGGATTGAAGTTCTCCATCAAAGCTAAGTATCTTTGTTCTTATTGTTTGAATCTTTGATTTGCTATATTTTCATATGTAAGCAATGTCTCATATTGATTTCTATATCATTGTTGCTATCCTTGGTTGATTGTTGTTCTAGGGCATAGGGATGAACCCTATGGATCTAATTTCTGAATTGTGAAGAATGAATTTCTATATTGCTAGAATTGCTAGAAGGTTAGATTGTGATTGATTTATTACGGATAACTAGGAATTTCCATCGATTTGGAGTTTGCAAGAGATTGGATTCCGATCGTTGGAAAGGCCTAGATATTCGATTTAGGTTTATAATCGAGATTCTCTAGACTTGGTTTGCAAGAGATTGGACCAAAGCTAGGATTTTTATTATAAATCTATACCCATATTCGTTTACAAGAGATTGGACGAATACGAGCTATCACAATCTAGGTCGTAACTCGAGCTTGCACGAGAGTGGGCTCGAGGTGCGATTGGACGATGATGTCAATCTTCATGCTAGTGGCTTAGGTTAGGGTTTGCACGAGAGTGGGCCCTAATCTAGGTTGCTATAAATCGGCAATAGCACGAGAGCGTGAGCTTGGTCCTCTATTCAGTTACGACTAGTTCACCTCGACACAAGTCTTGTAATATTGAGATTCACAATTTACAAGGATGAATGACGATCCGTAGTGGGGATTCCTTAGCTCTAGACACTTTTATTATATTGTATTTTAATCGATATTTGACCAACATCTCTATCACCGACACCGACACCGACAACCACCACCATTTTTGTTACATCACACCATAACCATGTCCACCAATAATACATTCGTAGTCAAACCAACCTAGGATAGATTGGAACCAACACCACCTCCTTATGTTCGATACTTGCTCGCCACTTGACCGTGCGCTTGCGGTTAAAACTACAATCGTTCTCCGGATGTATATCCGGGGCCGATCAAGTTTTTAGCGCCGTTGCCAGGGAGGTGTTTCCTGTTGGGTGCCAATTTGTCAAAATTAGGTTGATTAGATTACGTTAAAAACCCAAAAGAAACAAAAAAACAGAGAGAGTTTTTTTTCCCACCACCTGCTATTATTATTATCTTTATCTCTCTTTGTACCACTGACGTCTTTTCCAGGTTGTTTACTTTGGTTGATCAGGTACAGTTGTTGCAGCGATGGTGCTTCCAATGACATTCGAGCGGGCTCTATACAATCCTACATATATCTCGCTACGTTCTATCAGGCTGATGGAGAATCCTTCGGGGAAGCCTTGTCTAGGTTTGAAGGAATGTTAGGAATGTTCCAGACGGAGTCAGACCATGAGTGGAATGACTCCATGCTATTTGATATCTTCACTAGAAGGCTAAAAGGACCCTCAGGTGAGTTTTTAGAGAAGATGCAAGTGGGGAAGTTCAGTGATCCGCAGTTGGCAGCAACCTTGGAGCAAATGATAGATGATGCTCGATCTACCTGTTCACTAACCGTCACGGTAAGTAAACCATACGACCAATTATTCATCGATTTTGTTATGGCTAATGTCTCTGGTGCAGGTACTATCATAGATGGAGCGTATGCTTCACTTGAAGGTGATCATATCCACCTTTATACCATCAAAACTCCACAAATAGAGACATCTGAGCTGTCGAAGGAGGACACATATATGGACCTATTGAGAAACATTGTCGACATAGTTCGAGATTCCGGTCCACTGACAATAACGGCAGGTGATCCTTTTGAGCTCGATTTTCAAAACTTTATTACTCATTGTATCTCTTCCACAGGCACAATTGATGATGGATTCTACGCTCTAGTTGAGGGGCACAAGACCCATTTTTACACCACGGTTGAGATACATGAGCCTATAGAGCCACCTTGTGCCGTCGTCGTCTCCCCATGCCACCCACCCGAGTCAGAGTAGCCTATACTATCAGAGGATATTATAGAGGAGGTCATGCCTACAGTAGCAGAGAAGACCATCGAGGAGGACGAGACTTTGGACGATGACGTCTGCACACAGATGGAGCCCGAATTGTGCCCCCTCCTTTCGAGCTACCACAGCCATCCCCACCTTCTACAGAGGCTGAGCATCCCTCAGAGGACCACCCTTCCATTGATGTCGAGGATGATCCTATGGAGCTTATGGCTCCCATTCAGGGAGATCTCTTTACCCCCTCGTTTCTTACATTTGATTCCCCTCCCGTGTATGATGTTTACTATGATTCAGTTTTTGACAACTCATCACACCTTTTGCAGGATACACAAACATACGATCAAGAGGCATAATGGGATGTATACGAGGAGGAGAGCGAGGAGTTAGCACCCATGGATGCTATTGAATATGATCAGGAGGTGCGATGGGATAAGTCTGACGATGACGAGGAATTGCCTGATGAGACCCACGCGTATATGCCAAAGCTACCTGAACAGCCTGAGGCGAACAACGATCTTGAATTTTAGATACTTATGTTGATGACCCTCTTTGGAATACATTTATTTTGGGGAAAAATTATCCACATCAGATTGATGCGGCTTATCTCTTGCAAGGCATAGGTGGAGTCCTTGGAGAGATGCTGGAAGCCGCATTGCTGGAATCTGATGGAGTCCGTTGACATACGTGCCTGACAGAGCCACGGAAGGAGCAGTTGGAGCAGTTGCCTGCACCGGCAAAGATACTGGATCCGCCTTTTGCTATAAATGATATCAATCCAGTAGTGTAGAAATTTTATGCCTTCAATAAACACGAATCCTCTCGACAGCGAGAGGACCGTATAGATTTGCTTGAATAAATATCACCTCATATGACGGCAACAAAAATTTTTACACCCCAAACCCATTATATATATTAGTTGCCCTCTTCATATTTTGATGTGTCACATCCTTTTTGCTCACCACCCATCGGGCATTTCTTTCAAGTGAATACTCACATTTTATTCGTTTGACTCAATCTCGCTTAGCAAAGCCGTGACATTTTTGATCGAGTCATTTGAATAGGATTGTTTGGCATAAACTTGGGAGAAAGCGCTCTCATGCATCATTGTATTTGCATGTAGTTGCATTAGGATTTCATGTCATTCATTTCATCGGTTTTCATTCACCCCCTTATTATTATCATTGTTTCCCATATTCTTCCACTATGATCACATTGAGAACAATGTGAAGTTTAAGCTTGGGGGAGTGCATTTCCATGCCATTAGATGCATTAGTTGCATTTTTACTTTATTTTAGGGTTTTTAAAATTTTTCAAAATTTTTGCATCATCTTTTTGATTTTTCCATCTTATTTTCCTTTTATGTATGTTCATGCATCATATTGTCTGCTTGATTTTCTTTTCTTTCCCCTCTTTTATGTTTATTTCTTTATTTCTTTTTCTCTTCTTCCGCTAGATGAATTTCGTATGATGATGTCTCTTATTGTTTTAGCAACCATCACGATGCTTATTATTCCTTGCCATGCTACTTAGAGTATTCCATAGTCTTGCTATTCACACGTGCTTGCAAATCTATTTCTCTTGATGACTCCTCTAAGTGAATGCATGATATTAATTGAAGCTGAATGTATGGATTAGTGTTTGGTTTGCTTTTGTTGAAAATGCACCAAGATTCACGCATCATTAGTATATCTGAAGCATTAGTGTTATTGTCTTATTCACCTTCTGTTACATGCCTGATATGGTTGTAAACTTTACTGCTTGACTTCACTATTTATTAAAATGATTGAGAATATCCATGCTTACATATAAGTTCAGTTGATGTATTATCTTATTGAACCATTTGTGCACATCTTAGAGTGAACCGAGCGTTACACCATTTCCTTCTCCACATATATCTTTTTATTCTCTACATGTCACTTGAGTTCACCTCCTAAAGCTACTTATATCGCATCTATTTCCCAAAAATCCCCACAAAAGAAAAAGTTAGCTCCAAAAGTCCAAAAAGCCAAAAAGGAGCCAAAAACCAAAAATACAAATCAAATGGCTCCTATAAAAATCCAAAAAGAAAAAAGTTCAAAAAGTTCAAAAAGAAAAAGAACAAAAAGTTCAAAAAGAAAAAGAAAGATATTTATCTATCTCATTATCGGAGCCACAAAAATACTTGGGAAAACCAAGGCAAAAATCCCATTTTCCACTATTATATTCCTTTGGATGCGACGCCTCAAGCTAAGCTTGGGGGATGAATTCATTTGACCAAATAAGTGAGTATGACATTAGAGTGGAGACGTGCATGAATGGGAATATTCGATAATGCTTAAACTTTGCAAAATATATTAGATATGGATATTTTTCATGATTTGAAATAAATATATGAATGCCATGACTATTATTCTATTCTCTATTGCATGCTTGGTGTGCATCTTATATGCTTCATTTTTAACTTTTGATTGAAAAGTGCATCGCCAACATTTTTATATTAGATTCTATGAAATGCGTGATGTGGATATGAATTGATTGTATGAATTTAGAGAGTCCCTTTTGTTGTTCTTAAAAGCTTGCAAGTATCATGTTTAAGTAAGATATGAAATCTTCATGTGATTCGTATTTTCCAAGCTATCGTGATGTGTAGCTTATGGCTTGAGATCTAAGAGAAGAATCTAGCGACCCATTCCACTTCGTATTCTTTTCCTTTCATTTCATTTCCTTTGTTTTCATCTCCCGATTTCGTCTCTCTACTTATCTTCCTCGAGGACGAGTAAGAGGTAAGCTTGGGGGATTTTGATCGGTCCATATTTTACGCCTTTTTTCTGCATGTTTTTACGCCATTTCGATTGCTCATATTGTGATTTTCACGAGTATTCGACGATATTGTGTTACTTTTCACTATTACTTCTTTTTGTCGGATATCAGGAAAAATGAAGCAATCGGGAGCAAAAATGGGCTTAAAGGACTTGCACACATACCGGAGCATCACCCAAGGCCCTATCAAGAAGCTAACGGTGCTGGATGATGAGTGGAAGAAGAAGGAAATCGATAGAATCGAAGAAGAGGCGAGGATGAGAATAGTTGACTCCAGAAACAGGCCACTCGGCCGAGTAACAAAGCCCACTTGGCCGAGTGAAGAAGAGCATTCGACTGAGTACAATTGATACGAAGGGATCTTGAGCCACAGTGTACTCGACCGAGTGATTATATCCACTCGGCCAGTAGAGATCGCCACTCTCCCGAGTGAGTCAGGACTTCTGAAAGAAATCAAAGCCAACTCTCTGGAATTCTGGGGAGCACAGTAGAAGACCCTACTCGGCCGAGTAGAGAATTCCACGTGCCCGAGTGAAGAATCCCACTCGGCCGAGTGATGCCGATGACACGAGCGCCCAGATTTTCAGACAGCCTTCCACTATTTTGAAATCTGCTATCATTCCATTTGTCAAAGTATTTTTCTCATGTTTTTTATGGATAGTATACTTCATGAAGGTTCCAACGCCGCAAAGAACGCGTCAATCGGAGGTCGTATGAAATCTCGAGAATTTCTGCAAGTTGATGCTGCGGTGCTGGAATTCGCGTATCAGTTCCTCTCGGCCGAGTGACACTTTCACTCGACCAGTTTTCCACTCGGCCGAATGACCAGTTTTTGACAGTTTTTGATAGAGTGCTGTTTTCTGGAGTTTCTGCAGGAATTCTCACTCGGCCGAGTGAGCTTTCCACTCGGCCGAGTCGCTGCCAGCCCAGAACTTAAATTACACGCAGACTTGATTTCGGGCACGGGTTTCAGAGGGGTTTAGAGGTTTTTGCTAGGGTTTTTTGGGGGCTATATAAGAGGGTTGTAGCCGTCATTAGAGGGAAGTTCCCATATGTTTTCTTAGAGACTTTTTTAGAGGTTAGGCCATGCCCTAGGCCCCCTCTTGGATCTAAAAGCATGTAATTGGATTGAAGTTCTTCATCAAAGCTAAGTATCTTTGTTCTTATTGTTTGAATCTTTGATTTGCTATCTTTTCATATGCAAGCAATGTCTCATATTGATTTCTATATCATTGTTGCTATGCTTGGTTGATTGTTGTTCTAGGGCATAGGGATGAACCCTATGGATCTAATTTATGAATTGTGAAGAATGAATTTCTATATTGCTAGAATTGCTAGATGGTTAGATTGTTATTGATTTATTACGGATAACTAGGAATTTCCATCGATTTGGAGTTTGCAAGAGATTGGATTCCGATCGATGGAAAGGCCTAGATATTCGATTTAGGTTTATAATCAAGATTCTCTAGACTTGGTTTTCAAGAGATTGGACCAAAGCTAGGATTTTTATTATAAATCTATACCCATATTCGTTTGCAAGAGATTGGACGAATACGAGCTATCACAATCTAGGTCGTAACTCGAGTTTGCACGAGAGTGGGCTCGAGGTGCGATTGGACGATGATGTCGATCTTCATGCTAGTGGCTTAGGTTAGGGTTTGCACGAGAGTGGGCCCTAATCTAGATTGTTATAGACCGGCAATAGCGAGAGAGGATGAGCTTGGTTCTCTATTCAGTTACGACTAGTTCACCTCGACACAAGTCTTACAATATTGAGATTCACAATTTACAAGGATTAATGACGATCCGTAGTGGGGATTCCTTAGCTCTAGACACTTTTATTATATTGTATTTGAATAGATATTTGACCAACATCTCTATCACCGACACCGACAACCACCACCATTTCCATTACATCACACCATAACCATCTCCACCAATAATACATTCGTAGTCAAACCAACCTAGGATAGATGGGAACCAACACCATCTCCTCGTGTTCGATACCCGCTAGCCACTTGACCGTGCGCTTGCGGTAAAACTACAATCGTTCTCCGGGTGTATATCCGGGGCCGATCAAAAGTTGATTAGGACATCATCGATTATGATGCCTAACTCGACTCTTCGTCTCACAAGACTCGAGTAATCTTTTAACTTCCTAACAATTGATTTAATGAATATCTTATTGATAACGTCCTCATATAACCTTATCAAACCCTAAGCATTACTATCTGGGACTTAACCCAGAGGGAGGATCGTAACTCAGTCACTTTGCCATGAGTCGCACTATGTCTAACAAAGTGCAATTTATGCTCTCCAACACATCCAATATGTTAAGAGACTTGACCTGAGAGAAAATCACATTTTCTTTTAATTTTGCGAGATTTATACAGCTAATTATTTGACTTTTTGATATAATCGAATCATTTCAAATACTTCTGTCATTTTGTTCTCTATTTTATCATACTTGTGTTTCATCAAGAACACGTGTCTCAATAGAATAAGAACAACTTATCCTGGCTAACTTAGACTTGGGTCCGGGTACATCAGTATGTACAAGACTGCGAGTTCAACAACTCGCTCTACCACTGTCTTACAGAAGGAGTTTCGGTCATCATACCTTTGAGAATAAGATTCACAAGTGTTTGTAGACTTCTTAATACGAGAGGTCAGACCCCTCTTTATGTAACTTGTGAGGCTTTGTCTCTTTGATACTGCCTACTGTCACGACCCGTTTCCCTAAAATGGAGCCGAGACGTGAGAAGGTCCACTCAGGCGTGGAGCTGTGAAGCTGCACACCTGATAAGCGTCAATTTAGTATAAGCAGGTCCCTGTAAACGCAAACAGAACAACAATAATAATAATAGAAAAAGGAGACGGATATGAAATACCAATCCCAAAGTTTGTCCACAAAATATTCAACATCACAGAAAAAGCCACCAGGCTAACAGGAAAGAGTCTAAAGGCCCAGAACAAGGCCAAACAAAACACAACCATAACAGAGTATTAAACTAGGTGCCACGCACCGAAAACCTAAGCAATCTAACAAAAACCAGACATAGACACTAAGACTGATCTCCAGTGTCTACGAAGTCTTCGATCAACGCGGGTTCTGACTCAGCGTCAGCGAACACCGCGTCCTCAGCAAGTATCTCAGGCTCGGGCTCTAACATGTGTCACCCAAAAGAGAAAAGGGGCACATGTCAGCAAGTCGAAATACTTGTGCAAGGAAACTGAAAGAAAGGTAAACTAGCAACCTAGCAGTTAAAGTATGGTGCATGGCATGGCAAGTATAATAAGGAAGTAACAAGTAAAGTAAAGTACAAGTAGCAAGTATCAAGTGGTAGGAGTGACAGGTATTGTCAAGTAACAAGCACAAGTACAAGGGATCACCCACACATGGATGCCCTATTGCCCGCAGACTGTATTCATGTCCAAGGGATCACTCAGAGAGTGCCCTATTGCCCGCAGGCAGTATTCATGTCCAAGGGATCACTCAGAGAGTGCCCTATTGCCCGCAGGCTGTATTGAGCTCATTTTCTGGACCACGAGCCAGAATCGTAATTGGCCTAGGGTTGTGCCCGCAGAACGGGTGCCTAGCCGGAACAAATAGTACAAGTATGTAGCGAAGCTACGCAATCACGATGAGTGTTCAAGCATGCAATGACATGAGCAGATATTCGTGTACCGTTAATTTAAATTAAACGTGACAGGCAAAATGCAATGACATGAACATATTCGCGTACCGTTAATTGAAATTAAACATGGCAGTTAAAATGCAATAGCAGTTAAGGATGCATGGATGACATGAACAGTTAATACGCGTACCGTTAAGGAAAAGTAAACGTGACGTACAAGAATGATGAAGGTGACGGACCAAGCTTCGTTGTCAAGCTAGGTCAATGGCGTCCAGACGGCTATCCTTTCACCGTCTAGTCTCTTTTACGCTAAAGTAAGGTAATGGCCTAAGACATGGCCCAAATCAAGAGATGCAAGTTTCACTTGCCTGATACCGGGATTGACGAGCAATGAAGATCGTCACACAAGCTAACTACGGAATAGATCACTGTTATAGCAAAACAATTATTAGAACAACGATTCTAAATCGATTTCTTAATAGAATCCTAATGGTCTAATAATCCATTTTATTAGGGTTATGCTAAAACTAAAGGAATCGAGTATTACCGTGAAGAAGCGAAGGAACGATGCCGAGCAACCGCGGCAACGGAAGAGCGATCCGGCGCAGATCTGGAAATGAGGGAAAATCTGGAGAAATGGGTTTTGATGTGGATTTTGGGGGTTTGATGAAAGTTTGAGGAAGGTGGAAGGTGAGATGTGTCAAGTAAGGGTTTGGATGATGGAGGATGAGCTTGGGATGATGGAATAAGGGTTTGAGGAAGTAGAGGGCTCAATGGGGGAGAAACTAGGGTTTAAGGTCATGAGGAAGAAGAAGAAAACGTTTGGAGAGGTATTTATAGGGTTTGGTGGCGGCTAGGGCAAAACTAGGGTTTCCTGTACTGATTAGTCGGTCAAAGAAGGACTGGTGACCGACTAGTTTGAAAACTAGTCGGTCGGTTGACCAACGCAGACCGACTAAGAGTAAACAGTAGCTCCTGACGAAAAATAGGATTTAGATTTGGTCGGTCAAAGAACAACTACTGACCGACTAGTTTGACATCTAGTCGGTCGATGAACGTTCTTAGACCGACTAAGAATGAACAGTATCTGGTATCAAAATAATTAATGAGCTAGTCGGTTAAAGAAGCATTGCCGACCGACTAGTTTGCAACCTAGTCGGTCAACCAACGTTCTTAGACTGACTAACGATAAACAGTAACTCCTGAACATTTATCAAAGCCCACTAGTCGGTTCAAGAAGGTTTGCCGACCGACTGGATCGTCATCTAGTCGGTCGGTGCCCCTTCTTATACCAGCTAATGTGCACTGAAAGTTCCAAAATGGAGCGCGAAGCTTCGGGATGGTTTCCTAAGTCCCCTAGGCTCATTCTAACTCTAAGATATCGACGTTATGAAGCCCGTCACGAATGACTTACTTCAAACACGCCGACCGACGGAAGAATCTAGAGAATCACGACGAAACGAACGAAAAGAGAACTATGGAGACGGAAAGGGAAATCACAAAGGAGGGCAAAAACAACCAATAATATAATATATATATAATAAAATCTATACATGAAAACCATTCGTTACATCCTCCCCAACTTAAGAAAAATTCCGTCCTCGGAATTCCCAACACTCACGTGTCCGGGAACAAAAGTGGGTAGCGCTCTCGCATCTCTGTTGAGTATTGGACTCCCCGGATTTGGAGCGCGAAGCTCCGGGATGGAGCGCGAAGTTATTAGACAATTAGTTCATAAATAATTCATGAACTAACAATTTGTGAGCGCAGTTATGGAGATCATCGCCAAATTCACGAGAACACTCAAAGAGACATCTCAAGACTTCTCAAAGCTCGTATTCAATGCCTAAAGCTTCGTTGAAGCTTTTGGACCATTTTGGAAGTCATGAAGATTTGATCGAAGCTCTCGAAGACCGTTCTTTAAGGTTTTATTTATAGTCTTTTAGTTTCGATCTATAGAATGTTAAGCCTTGAGTATATCTTACATTTCTATCTTCATAACGCTCATATCTTAGCTCTAGGATCTTAGTAGAAGTCCATTCTAACTTCCTCGAAGCATCGCGCTTCGATTCGGACTTTATTGTGCATGTTAGTTGGTTCAAGAAGAAGAACTGACCGACTAGATGGTGATCTAGTCGGTCGGCAAAGCTTCTTGGACCGACTAGTGTCAGTTAATCTTTTCTTGCTCTGTACTGTTTACAGTTAGTCGGTCTACGTTGACTCACCGACCGACTAGTTTGTGAACTAGTCGGTCAGTGATGCTTCTTTGACCGACTAGTTGAGATTTACTGTACATGCCAATTTTCTCCTAAGCTACTGTTTATCGTTAGTCGGTCTAAGAACGTTTGGCGACCGACTAGTTGATGATCTAGTCGGTCAACATTTGTTCTTGGACCGACTAAATCAATATGTATTCAGACTAATTGTTTTTGACTCTTAGTTGGTCTAAGTTCACTGAACGACCGACTAGTTGTGAAACTAGTCGGTCAGACAGTCTTCTTGGACCGACTAGATTTCTAGGTCTGAAATTCAATCTCTTCACTGTTCATCACTTAGTCGGTCCATGTTGTTTGACCGACCGACTAGTTGATGAACTAGTCGGTCAGTGGTTGTTCTTTGACCGACTAACTGCTTCAGATTTCTATCCGTTGGGATTTGACCTAACTCGTTTTTATGGGACCATATAAATACGAAGCTTGGTCATTTCTTTCTAGGTTAGAGCTGCCATTAAGAGATTCATTGAGATTGAAAGAGTTAGAGATTCTCACTCATTTCCAAATCTCTCTACCTCACAAGAAATCCATTCTCTCACATTCTAGATCTAGAATCCATCTTGAGAGAAGTTTGTTCTTAGTGAGCCATTCAAGCTTTAGCTTGATTCAAGTCTCCAAATAACTCCTAGGCACCCATTGCTGCTCATTTCAGTGGGGCTAGGTCTTGGTGACTTCATCTTCCTCAAATCCCTCCTTGCACCTATTTGGTAAGAATACTCAAGGTATAGGATTTTGTGGTAAGATTGTTTATTTCATTATAAACTCATTTATATTGCTTATTGATTCTCTCGGTTGTGAGAGAAGGTTGTGATCCCGGGTTGTGGGATTCACTATTGCCATTGCATGTATGATTTGATCTTGTGAAGGTTTTTCACAAGATATCATAGTGGAAATCTTGGGTTAGGGTTTCTAACCTAAGTATCCGGAGGGGATCCGGGTGGTTGGGACGTAGGATCACCGGGAACAAGTCGGGGAGACTTGGGTGGATCCGAACCCAGTAATATCAATTGTTATCATTGTTAATTTTGTTGTTGTCATCAATTTAAGCTTCCGCAAATTGATTTGGTAGTTGTTTGCACGATAATTAGGAATTATACTTCTCGTTATTTTTAAAGTACTATTCACCCCCCCTCTAGTACTTGTGCAGTAGCTTGTAGGGCATTACATTTGGTATCAGAGCCAGATACTTAGCTATGTCTGCCAACGACAACAAGACCGTGCGTCCACCTTCCGACTATGGCACCTTCAGGAACCGTGAAGGAGCATCTTCGGTGATGGAAGGACATTCCTCAACGAGGCCTCCATTCTTCAACGGTACCAACTACGGGTACTAGAAATGCCGGATGGAAACTTTCCTCTGGAGTGCATCTCTATGGAAGACCACGATGAAGGATTACGTCGAGCCCGTCGAAGAAGACTTTGAGAAATGGACAACCGCGGAGGTCATCGCAGAGGTAAGCAATGCCAAAGCAATGAACGCCTTGCAATGCGCATTGGAGCCCGAGGACTTCAATAAGATATGCACATGTAAGAGTGCATATCAAATTTGGAACTCCCTCCTCATACTACATGAAGGGACGAGTAGGGTAAGAGACTCTAAACTCGTTGTTGTTAACAAAGATTACGAAATGTTTCATATGCAACAGGGTGAGAAGATGAAGGAGTATTATGCTCGCTTCGTCGACATCATAAACGAGTTGGAGGCTCTCGGCAAAACCTACACCCAAAAGGAGAAGTGTTCGAAGCTTATCGAAGGACTTCCTTCTTCTTGGGAAAAGCGTACCTTCGCCATCGAGGAAGGTAATGATATGAATAAGTACACCGTAGTTCAACTAATGGGTACTTTAATGTCATACGAGGTACGCAAGGATAGCAAGTTAAAATTGCAGGAAAAGATGAAGTCCTACCTAAAGCAAGACGAGCCAAAGAAGAAGGCTATTGCTTTCAAGGCCGCTCCATCCACATCCACATCAACCGATGATGAAGACTCGGAAAACGAGTTGGACTTGGAGTCCATGGCACTCATGGCCAAGAAGTTCAACCGTTTCTTCCGAAAAGGTAACTATAAGAACAAAGCTAAATTTGGTTCTTCTAACGCCTCCTCCTCTCCTTTGTGTTTCAAGTGCAATAAGCCAGGACACATGAAAGCGGAGTGTCCTCTAAATAAGCAAAAGGAGAAGTGGAAGGCGCCGAAATTCGATAAGTCCAAGAAGTACAAAAGGGGGTACAAAAAGGGACTTGTCGGAGCAACATTCACCGACTCCGAGGATTCCTCAAGCGGAGAGTCGGATGATGAGAAAGTGGAGCAAGCACACATGTGCTTCATGGCGAGAGAGGAGCATGATCAAGGATCCTCCTCTTCCGATGATAGTGACGACGAAGGCGATGAGGTAACTATGGATGACCTTAGGAATGCTAATTCTCAATTATGGTCTAAATACACTAAATTAGTAAATAGATATACTAAGGTAAAAGATGACCTAGCTAGCATTCAAATCTCGCCTAAGACTATCATCATCACCAACAACGACACCGTTGTTGAAGAGTTAAGAAATGAGATTGTTAATCTCAAATCTAAACTTGAACATGTTAGTGTTGAGGATTCGGAAGAACAAAGGATAGTGGATTTGACTTCTCAAAACTCGACTTTGAGTATTGAGAATGAAAATCTCAAGTCTCGTGTTTATGTGCTCACATCGCAAATATCCACTTTGGGTGCTTCGATGCATTCTCTCACCGAGAAATATGAGTGCACGATAGGCCGAATTAATAAATTCAATAAGGGTAAAGACCATTTGGATAACATCCTAAATGATTTACTTCCGGACAATCACCACATTGGCTTGGGGTATAAGATATGGAGTTCATCCAAATCGGCCACTACTTTTGTTAGGCCTACTTCCGATGCCTCAACGAGTGGGAGCAAACACTCTATTGATAGTTTATCTACCAATGGTTCTTCCACTTCGCACACACCCTCTTTTGGAAAGAAACCCACTTTGGGTGGACCTCCAAAGAAGGGTCATGCCTACATGTACACAAATACCATGCCACGTAGGAACACACGTCCTACTCCACCGGCTCACACATATGATGATTTTTATGCAACACATTCACGGGCACGTGCACACCATGTGAGACACCCTCACGCACGTGTTCCCTCACATGCATATGTTCACCCACAACATCATATGAATAATTATCCGCATGCACCATTCCATCATGTTCCTTATGCCTATCCACGACATGCATCACGTAGAAACCAACAACGCATGCATGCACCCAATAGGATGAGGGCTCCCAAGATTTTCACTATTTGGAGCCCAAAGGACACAAGCATGGATGAAAAACAAGTTTATATGAATGCTTATTTTTCGAATGTTGTGCATAGTAGTGATTATGTGGGGAAGTCTAAGTCCAATTGGACTTGGCTTTCAAAGGTCTAATCTTTTGCACCCAATGACCTTGGGTACCATGATACGACATTCCATATCTATAGGTACTCAAGAAAAAGGAACGGAGCAACAAATTTAAATTTAGCTCCAAGAGAAATTGGATACTCGATAGCGGGTGTTCAAAACACATGACGGGTGACTCTCAATTGCTCTCCGGAGTGGTTCCCATTGCAAATGGAAACCGCGTCGTATTTGGAGGCAACGAGAGCGGAACCATCATAGGTGTTGGTAAAGTGGGTAATCCTTCTAAACCCATTATATGTGATGTTTACCTTGTTAAAGGATTAAACAACAATCTTATTTCAATAAGTCAACTTTGTGACAAATGTTACAAAGTTAACTTTGCGAAAGGAATGTGCCATATTTTAAGAAAAGATAATAATGAATTATTGTTTTCCGGCACACGCCATAAGGATATATATATCCTAGATCTTCCAAGATCACATGAACAATGTCTTATTGCCAACACAAGTGAACAACACTTATGGCATCGACGTTTTGGTCATGTGAACTTTGGAACACTTTTTAAGCTTTCCAAGTTAAATTCTATTAGAGGCTTCCCTAAGCTTGTTTTTCAAAAGAAAAGCTTTTGTGACTCGTGTCAACGAGGCAAGCTTCCAAAATCTTCATTTAAACCTAAGAAACGCATTTCTTCCAAGCGGCCTCTAGAGCTATTACATCTAGATTTATTTGGGCCAACTAGAGTTGCTTCATTAGGTAATGCTAGATATGGACTTGTCATCGTTGATGACTTTTCTAGGTTTACTTCGGTATTTTCATTGTGTAATAAAAATGAAGCTTTTGAAAACTTCACAATTTTTGTTAAGAAAGTACAAAATCTCATTGGAACCACCATTGTCACTATTCGTAGTGATCATGGAGGGGAATTTGAGAATGAGTCTTTTGAGACATTTTGTGATGAAGTTGGTATCACACACACCTTTTCATTTTCTCGTGCACCTCCTCAAAATGATGTAGTTGAGAGAAAGAATAGGACGCTAGTGGAGTGTGCTCGCACTATGCTTGATGATAGCCAACTTGGCCATCAATTTTGGGCGGAAGCGGTACATACCGCTTGCTATGTGTTTAATAGAATACTTTTGAGGCCCGGCACTAAACAAACTTGTTATGAATTGTTGTTTGGTAGGTTGCCTCAAGTTAAACATTTTCGTGTTTTTGGTTCGAAATGTTTTATTAAGAACACGTATGGTAGTTTGGACAAATTCGATCCAAGATCCGATGAGGGGATTTTTGTTGGATATTCTTCGCGTAGCAAAGCCTACCGGATATTCAACAAACGAACCACAACGATCGAGGAGTCGCTTCATGTGTCATTTAATGAAGGATTTGTTCCAACTAGAATTACTAATGATGATGACTCTATGGATGTCTTAAGTGATTCAATTGGTAATTCTAACTCTAATGATTCTATTGATTCTATTGATTCTATTGAGACTAACCCGTCTAATGAAGTTGTTGAGAATGTTCCTAGTGACCAAGGTATTCCCAAACGGCTTCATACCGTTCGTGACCATCCTCATGAGCAAGTCATTGGCAATATCCATGATAGTGTCAAGACGAGATCGCAAGTAAACTACTTCGCTCATTGTGCCTTTGCCTCCTCAATAGAGCCAAAGAATGTTAATGAAGCATGCGAAGATAGCGCTTGGATCTTAGCCATGGAGGAGGAACTCATTCAATTCGAGAGGAATGAAGTTTGGGAGCTTGTTCCATTGCCATCGAAGAACCACACCGTCATAGGGACAAAGTGGATCTTCAAGAACAAAACCGATGAAAACCAAGTCGTCGTTCGGAACAAAGCTCGGTTAGTAGATCAAGGCTATCGACAAGAGGAAGGTATTGATTTTGAAGAATCCTTCGCTCCGGTAGCTAGATTAGAATCAATTAGATTGTTATTGTCTTTTGCATGCCATAAAAATTTCAAATTATTTCAAATGGATGTTAAAAGTGCATTTTTAAACGGAGATGTTGTTGAGGAAGTTTACGTTTCTCAACCTCCGGGCTTCGTAAATGAAAAATTTCCAAATCATGTTTTTAAACTAAAGAAAGCTCTTTACGGTTTGAGACAAGCTCCTCGAGCTTGGTATGATCGCCTAAAGAATTTTCTTTTGGATTTGAATTTTAAAATGGGCGAAGCCGATTCAACACTTTTTGTTAAGCACTCGAATAATGATATAATTTTAGTTCAAATTTATGTTGATGATATCATTTTCGGTGCTACTAACTTTGCTCTTTGCGAAGAGTTTTCTAATGTGATGAAGGAACAATTTGAGATGAGCCACATGGGTGAGCTCAAGTATTTCTTAGGTCTCCAAATTCGCCAAATGGACGATGCAATCTTCATCCACCAAACGAAGTATACGGTGGAGTTGCTAAAGCGATTTAGAATGGAGAGTGCCTCCGGGAAAAAGACTCTAATGAGCACGACTACGCATCTTGATAAGGATATGGGCGGAAAAGATGTAGACATTCGTCTATATCGAGGTATGATAGGTAGTTTACTTTATCTTACTGCTAGTAGGCCCGATATCATGTTTGCCGTGTGTATTTGTGCTCGTTATCAGTCTCAACCTAAGGATTCTCACTTAGTAGCGGTAAAACGTATTTTTCGCTATCTAAGTTACACTTTAGATTTTGGATTACTTTATCCGAAATCTAGCACATATGAGTTAGTCTCATATAGTGACGCTGATTATGCGGGATGCAAATCTGACAGGAAGAGTACTAGTGGCACTTGCCATTTTATAGGAAATTCCCTTGTCTCTTGGTTTTCCAAGAAGCAGAATTCGGTATCACTTTCAACCACCGAGGCGGAATATATTGCCGCCGGTGCCGCGTGTGCTCAAGTTCTTTGGATGAGACACACACTTAAAGACTTTGGTATAACCTGTGATACTTGTCCTATCATAGTTGACAACCAAAGTGCAATATGTCTTTCCAAGAACCCGGTACACCATTTCCGTTCGAAACACATAGATGCCCGACACCACTTTTAAGATGATCATGTTGCTAAAAAGGACATCATTTTAGTGTACGTTGAAACCCAAAAGCAAATCACCGATATTTTCACGAAACCCCTTAAGGAGGACTCCTTTGTGCGGTTGCGTCGAGAATTGGGGATTATGGGTGAATCCGAGATATAGGATTCATGTTTCATTCAATAATCTTGCATGCTATTATATTTCGCAATATTTCGTTCATGCTAGACTTATTGGATTTTTCGGGATTTTATGTGATATTTTGAATTTTTGCTCGAATTCATGTTTGAATGTCGTATTTGAGATTTCGATGTTTAATGGGGTAGTTTAGATGATTTTTGAGAGGACTACGATGTATCGTCCAAGTGTATTGAGGAGAGAACTTAATTGTCAATTTTTGGACTCATCTAGTCGGTCTCAGTTCATTAACCAACCGACTAGATTTGCATCTAGTCGGTCAGCTAATGAACTCAGACCGACTAGCTCTATCTCTAAACTTTTGAACTCCTTTAGTCGGTATCAGTTCAATCACCAACCGACTAGATTCGTATCTAGTCAGTTAGAAAAAGAACTCAGACCGACTAACTCAAGCTATTAGGATTTCCTCTCCAGCTTAGATCTTTTAGTCGGTTCAAGTTTACTTACCGACCGACTAGATTTAGATCTAGCCGGTCAGTATTTGAACGTAGACCGACTAATTCTCATTCATGGAATCTTTGATTTGTCTATGTTTTACTTTTAGTCGGTTCAAGCTCGTTAACCGACCGACTAGATCGTCATCTAGTCGGTCAGCGTTTGAACTTAGACCGACTAAGTGCTCAGGGGCAGTCACGTCATTTCGTGATTTCGACCGACTTAAGTTCAATCTAATCGATTCTTTTTTCATTTTAGTCGGTTGCTCCATCTTCTCCAGCTCGAAAAACCCCCAACCCCGCTCGAGTCTCTTCATCTTCCGATCAACTCCGGCCATCTTCCGATCATCCGCCGCCGTCGATCACTCCTCCTAGGTATATCTCCTCCTCCTAGGTCTCGATTCCTATTCTAGGGTTTGATCTAGGTCGATTTCATCTCCTAGGGCTTGTTGATTTCGCATCTAGGGTTTGTTATTGCGTAAGTTCATTTCGATTTCTTTCAGCTGTTAGGGTTTCGTTGCTTAGGGTTGTATCGATTCATTGATCTCGTTGTGCCACGATTATGGCAAAAACGAGGATTCCTATCACTTCCTCTGGGGCATCCCCCATGACCGTAGGGCCTTCTAACCCTAGGAATCCGTCTAAACCCAAACGCCGTGCTAAATCAACCCAAGCTTCTCCGTCTTCGCCTCCTCTGAAGAAGCAGAGGACGGCGATCGTCAAACCCGGTAAACATTCTAAGTCTAGAAAGCCTATACTCCATACCCCCTCCACTCCTCCTGATTCCGACACTGAGTTTAGACCCGAGGATGAGTCTGGCCATAGGGAACCCACTCCTCCACCTCGCCCTAGGACTCGACAGCCTAAGAGAAAGGCCCCAATGCCAGCTGGTGGTGTTGACATATCGTTGTGTCGCGACGACCCTATGTGTCTAGCGGCCTACAACCGTATTGAGCACTGCCCGATGCTATTTGAGCACTATGTTCAGTTTTCCGACTTCCTTGGCTTAGCTGATCTCCTATCCTATAGTGGGCTCCTAGACTACTTTCGCTTCGACCCTAAGGCAAACCCTCGACCCTATCCTCGCCTGGTCAAACTATTCTATGCAAATCGTGTCCGGGGCCACTACGATGAGAACCACTCCATCGAGACTACTGTCTTGGGGACTCCTATAGTCCTCATGGCAGAAATCTTGGGGGAGTTGCTTGGTTGTTCGTCGTCTGGTCTCCTCCCGTCAGACATCTCAGTTGATGATATCTCCTCTTTGGATCAGTCTGTTCTAGCTGATATCTTCCATGTGATCCCTCTAGCTTTCATTGGTGTTCCATCTAAATCATTCAAGCCAAATGCATGGGTCCTCAATCTCATTCTGAAGTCGTGCTTGCTTCCCAAGTACGGCTCATCTTCTCTGCCATCCCAGCCGTTCCTAAAGTTGATTTACGCTCTATTCTTGGGTTGCGAGATTAATTGGGCTCGCGTTATACTCGATAAGATGGACTCTTTCGAGTGTATTCGCAAGACCACTAAATCTGCGCATATCCCTTATCCTTGTCTGTTGACTTTGGTGTTCCGTCATTTTCGTGTGCCTTTTCCTCCTGACGATAAGTGTCCCCTTGGTCCTCCACTGAACGCGACGGCCGTAAAGAAATCTCTTGCGGCACTCTGTCACGTGCAGCGGACGACTCCTTCAGCTTCTCAGGGCACTTCTTCTGCAGCTGCTTCTTCCACACCTCCCACCACTCTTGAGAGTCTCGCTCGTGACGTCCGTCGTCTCAAGTCTCGGTACGCTCGTTTCGAGGAGATTCTGTGTCGCATTGCTTGTGTCATTGGTGTTGAGGTCCCTCCTCCTGTTTTTGAGGATGAGGAGATGTACGATGAGGATATCGATGACCTCCTTGATTCTCCTGCTCGTGGCGCTGAGGCCACTCCTGCTGTTGCTACCACATCTGTTGCTGGGGCTGCCACTTCTTCAGGTCCTCCAGAGTCTACTGTTGCTCCAGTGACGTCTGCTCCTGTTGACGTGTCTGCTGATACTCCTGCCGTTGAGCCAGTCGTCGATGTCTCCACTCCTGCCCCGACGATCCCTTCAGTTCACACACCACTCCTTGCAGTAGAGCCTGAGTCCACTCACTCGACTGGACCCACGGAGACTGATGATCCTGCCACTTCCTCCTGAGCGTCGGTTTGGAGGACTCTCCGGTGATCATTGGATGATACATCTTTTTGAGAGTGTTTTGGGTTAGGATGGAGTTTTGGCGGTGTTTTGATGTATTTTGGATTTTGGATGTCGGTGTACTTGTACTTTCATTTTGTTGGATGTTTGATGATGGTGTTTCGATGATTATGTTGTATGTTTTTGATGTTGATATAGATGTTGCACTATATTTGATGTAGTCGATGTATTTGTGCATGTACTCATGATATTCTAATATATATACATCGATGTTCTCTTTTACTTCGTCGTGCACATTTAATATTCATTCAATGTATATGATATGTGATATCGTCGCTCGACGATTATTAACTTGGTTAAATAGAATTAAACCTATGATTGCATAGAATTGTTTTCCATGCACAAATTTAACCAAGAATATTGAGTATTGAAGAGTACGTTTCTTTATTCAATAAGTGAATTTATATTTGGTATTTTGATGATTTTAATTTTCGTTTTACGAAAATGGACAATTTGGCACACTTTGATTCGTTTTCGACTATTTTCCTTGGTGTCAATTTGGTCCATCGTCATATTCTACGACTCCCGACGTTGGATTTTCTTTATCCTTGTTGTTGTCATTGTATGCCCCCCATTTTGGGATAATGCCAAAGGGGGAGAGATAATGATAATGATTAGGGCAAATGAAAATTTAACTCAATTTCCAAGAATCTAATATGATATGTTAGATGCAAGGGGAGTTAAGATATATATAAGGATTTTCAAATCCGATATTTCAAAATTCGATTCTCATTATATATCTTACTCGTCTGATTGATGCAATTTATATATATTCAATTTGGAATTAACGTGTCATCAATGCAGGGGGAGTAAGTATTTTACATTTGAATCATTATTTTTTATTATTATTTATGTTAGTTTGTCATCACCAAAAAGGGGGAGAATGTTGAGTATTGGACTCCTCGGATTTGGTTTTGGATGATGAGCAAACATAAATAATTCATGAACTAACAATTTGTGAGCGCAGTTATGGAGATCGTCGCCAAATTCACGAGAACACTCAAAGCGACATCTCAAGACTTCTCAAAGCTCGTATTCAATGCCTAAAGCTTCGTTGAAGCTTTTGGACCATTTTGGAAGTCATGAAGATTTGATCGAAGCTCTCGAAGACCGTTCTTTAAGGTTTTATTTATAGTCTTTTAGTTTCGATCTATAGAATGTTAAGCCTTGAGTATATCTTACATTTCTATCTTCATAACGCTCATATCTTAGCTCTAGGATCTTAGTAGAAGTCCATTCTAACTTCCTCGAAGCATCACGCTTCGATTCGGACTTTATTATGCATGTTAGTTGGTTCAAGAAGAAGAACTGACCGACTAGATGGTGATCTAGTCGGTCGGCAAAGCTTCTTGGACCGACTAGTGTCAGTTAATCTTTTCTTGCTCTGTATTGTTTACAGTTAGTCGGTCTACGTTGACTCACCGACCGACTAGTTTGTGAACTAGTCGGTCAGTGATGCTTCTTTGACCGACTAGTTGAGATTTACTGTACATGCCAATTTTCTCCTAAGCTGCTGTTTATCGTTAGTCGGTCTAAGAACGTTTGGCGACCGACTAGTTGATGATCTAGTCGGTCAACATTTGTTCTTGGACCGACTAAATCAATGTGTATTCAGACTAATTGTTTTTGACTCTTAGTCGGTCTAAGTTCACTGAACGACCGACTAGTTGTGAAACTAGTCGGTCAGACATTCTTCTTGGACCGACTAGATTTCTAGGTCTGAAATTCAATCCCTTCACTGTTCATCACTTAGTCGGTCCATGTTGTTTGACCGATCGACTAGTTGATGAACTAGTCGGTCAGTGGTTGTTCTTTGACCGACTAACTGCTTCAGATTTCTATCCGTTGGGATTTGACCTAACTCGTTTTTATGGGACCCTATAAATACGAAGCTTGGTCATTTCTTTCTAGGTTAGAGCTGCCATTAAGAGATTCATTGAGATTGAAAGAGTTAGAGATTCTCACTCATTTCCAAAGCTCTCTACCTCACAAGAAATCCATTCTCTCACATTCTAGATCTAGAATCCATCTTGAGAGAAGTTTGTTCTTGGTGAGCCATTCAAGCTCTAGCTTGATTCAAGTCTCCAAATCATTCCTAGGCACCCTTTGCCGCTCATTTCAGTGGGGCTAGGTCATGGTGACTTCCTCTTCCTCAAATCCCTCCTTGCACCTATTTGGTAAGAATACTCAAGGTATAGGATTTTGTGGTAAGATTGTTTATTTCATTATAAACTCATTTATATTGCTTATTGATTCTCTCGGTTGTGAGAGAAGGTTGTGATCCCGGGTTGTGGGATTCACTATTGCCATTGCATGTATGATTTGATCTTGTGAAGGTTTTTCACAAGATATCATAGTGGAAATCTTGGGTTAGTGTTTCTAACCTAAGTATCCGGAGGGGATCCGGGTGGTTGGGACGTAGGATCACCGGGAACAAGTCGGGGAGACTTGGATGGATCCGAACCCAGTAATATCAATTGTTAGCATTGTTAATTTTGTTGTTGTCATCAATTTAAGCTTCCGCAAATTGATTTGGTAGTTGTTTGCACGATAATTAGGAATTATACTCCTCGTTATTTTTAAAGTACTATTCACCCCCCCTCTAGTACTTGTGCAGTAGCTTGTAGGGCATTACAATCTCATCTTCTCTCTCCTAAGTAGACTCTCCCGATGAACCGTGCCGCCACATCACTCTAACAAGATCGACGACCTTGTTCCGAAGTGACTTCTGACGCCTGTCCAGAATCTGCACTGGATGCTGGTCATACGTCAAATCTGGGCGAACGGCGATCTCCGAGAAATCCACAGCATGAGATGGATCGTTGATGTATCGACGAAGCTGCGACACATGAAAAACATCGTGAACTCCTTCCAAAGATGGCGGCAAGGCTAAGCGGTAAGCTACCTCGCCAACCCTCTCCAGAATATCAAACGGTCCAATGTATCGCGGGCTCAACTTCCCTCGCTTCCCAAAACGAATCACTCCACGATTCGGGGAAATCCTCAGAAACACATGATCCCCAGGCTGAAACTCCAAAGGACGGTGTTTAGCATCAGCCCAATGCTTAAAACGGTCCTGAGCAATCCTCAACCTCTCCCGAATGTTCCTGACAACCCCCACAGCCTCCACAATCATCTCAGGTCCCAACAGCTCCCCATCACCAACGTCATCCCAACTCAATGGCGATCGACATTTCCTCCCATACAATGCGGCGAAAGGCGCCATGCCAATAGACGCCTGGTAGCTGTTGTTGTAAGAGAACACCACCAAGTGTAGATGGTCCTCCCACGAACCCCAACATGCACGCTCTCAGCATGTCTTCCAAAATCTGAATCGTCCTCTCGGACTGGCCATCCGTCTGCGGATGGTACGTCGTGCTGAAACTCAGACGCGTACCCAAACTCTTCTACAAACTCTGCCAGAACTAAGATGTGAACCTCGTGTCTCTGTCCGACACTATACTCACGGGGACTCCGTGAAGTCGTACGATCTCATGCACGATTCACGTTACATCACTATCTAAACTAGGAAAAGGAAATAAAACGAAGAGTAAAAGAATTTACCTCCATATATCTCCTCGCTAGCGCCTCAATAGACTGTCCCACTCGGAATGGAATAAAGTGCGCGGATTTGGTCAATCGGTCTACGATCACCCAAATCGCATCGTTCTGCTTCGGACTCCGAGGTAGTCCAGTCACGAAGTCCATAGTGATGTGTTGCCACTTCCACTCCGGAATCGGAAGTGGTTGCAGCAACCCTGACATACGCTGATGCTCCGCCTTTACCTGCTGGCAAACCAAGCATTTGGCTACACTTCGAGCCACACTCCTCTTCATGCCGTGCCACCAAAAGTTCAGACGAAGATCCTTGTACATCTTGGTCCCACCAGGATGCACAGAATACGGCGAACTGTGTGCCTCCACCAACAACTCCTCTCTGATATCCCCAGCAGGCACACACAACCTGGCTCCATACCTCAACGAGCCATCCTCATGAATCAAAAAGTCAGTCCGCAGACTGGCTTCCACCTGCTCCCGAACCTTCACCAGCTTCGGATCCTCAGCCTGGCCGGCCTTGCTCCGATCCACGATCGTCGACTGTACATGCATACACATCAACGAAGAAGCCTCCCCAGGAAGAACAATCTCCACACCAGACTCGCAAAAATCCTGCTGCAATCTCCACTGCGAGGTCAAAATCATCACCGCCGGAAGCCTACTCAGCGCATCCGGCACCACATTCACCTTGCCAGGGTGATACTGCAGATCAATCTCATAATCCGCCATGAGCTCCAACCATCGACGCTGTCGCATGTTGAGCTCCTTTTGGGTGAAAATATACTTCAAGCTTTTGTGATCGGTGAAGATTTTCACTTTCTCACTCAGCAAGAAGTGTCTCCAAATCTTAAGAGCAAACACAACAGCAGCCAACTCCAAATCATGTGTCAGGTAATTCTTCTCATGAACCTTGAGCTGACGAGAAGAGTAAGCTACAACATGTCCATACTGATGCAAAACACAACCAAGACCCTTGCCAGAAGCATCGCAAAAGATCTCGAATCCTCCACTGCGATCAGGCACAGAGTCGTCAGCCTCTCCCTCAGAACACCAAAGGCATCCTCACAATCACCCGACCAAACAAAAGCAACATCCTTCCGCGTCAACCTGGTCATCAGCTCCGCAATACGAGAAAAGTCCTTAATGAAACGCCGATAATATCCCGCCAAACCAAGGAAACTCCGAATCTCAGACGCAGACGACAGAACAGGCCACTCTCTGATGGCCCTAATCTTCTCGGGATCCACTGAAATACCATCTCCAGTCACCACATGCCCGAGAAAAGCAACTCTGTCCAATCAAAACTCGCACTTCGAAAACTTAGCATACAACCGATGCTTCCTCAGAATCTCCAACACCGTCCTCAAGTGCGAGGCATGCTCTTCCTCCGACTTCGAATAGATCAGAATGTCGTCAATAAAGATAACGACAAACTTATCTAAAAAGTCATAGAAAATCAGGTTCATCAGATTCATGAAAACTGCGGGTGCGTTAGTTACGCCGAAAGGCATAACCACAAACTCATAGTCTCCATACTTCGTCCTGAAAGCTGTCTTCGGCACATCATCCTTCTTCACCTTCAACTGATGGTAACCACTCCTCAAATCCAACTTAGAAAACACCCTCGATCCTCCAAGCTGATCAAAGATATCATCAATGCGAGGCAATGGGTATTTATTCTTGATGGTCACCGCATTCAGCTCCCGATAGTCCATGCACATGCGACGCAAACCATCCTTCTTCTTCACCAACAGCATCGGTGCTCCCCACGGAGACACACTAGGGTTGATGTAACCCTTCTGCATAAGCTCATCCAACTGCCTACGCAATTCCTCCAACTCTGCTGGCGCCATACGATATGGTGCCTTCGAAATGGGATGCGCACCTGGAATAAGATCAATAGAAAAATCCAAAGCTCGATCAGGCGGCAATCCAGACATCTCCTCGGGGAAGACGTCATCAAAATCTCGCACCACAGCTGGCCTCTCCAACTCCATCTGCATAGCCACAACCTCCACCAGTCTGGCCCGAAATCTGACCGGACCCAGCGAACTGCTACCTCGACTGAACTCAAATACTGGATGTCCGGGAATCTCGAACATCACCTTCTTCCTCCGACAGTCAATCGTAGCATAGAAGCTCGCAAGCCAATCCATCCCCAGGACCGCATCGTAGTTGATGATGTCGTGGACAATGAAATCAACATAAAGATCATGTCCACAAACCACCAACGGGCAAGAATTGCAACCACGATGCACCGAGACCACGCCATTCCCTGTAACGATATTCCAACTCTTGGAAAGAGGGGACGTCGACAAGGAATGCTTCTCCACGAAGCTCCGAGAAATAATGCACATCGATGCACCTGAGTCAAAGAGAACTCGTGTAGGAAATGTGCAAACCAAAACCACACCTAACAACCAATCTAACAATCAAATCTTATTCTAGCAACAACCATGAGCAAGCAATCAAACATAACCAACAATCAAACTAACTGATGAAGAAAATAGCTAGAAAGAGCGTTACCTGTAATAACCTCGTCCACGGCCATGCTCTCCTCCTCAGTCATCAGAAAGGCATGCCCTCTCGGCGGAACAGCCTGTTGAAAGGCATGTCTCTGTGGAACAAGGGGCGCTCCACGTCCAGCGGGCACAGGGGCTCTCTGCTGCAACGGCTGGGCAGCAATAGGTCCCCGCCAAGGCTGCTTCGACCTCGGGCACTCTCTGATGGTGTGGGCAGGATCTCCGCAGACAATGCACTGCCCTAGGAACCTCCTACACTGATCCCTGAGGTGTCCGGTCTTGCCGCAGAAATGGCAAGTCTTCAGAATAGGCCCTCCTGGCCTCTTGAACTGAACAGGCTGGACAGACCTGAATCCAGGTCTAACCGCTGCTCTCGCCTGCTCCACAGGCCTCTTCCCAGCTCCTGCAACATGCCCCCTCCTCTGGTTCAAATTCAACTCCTGCCGCCTCGCGGCAACCAGGACCTTCTGATATGTCTCCAGGTCAGAAGAGGTCACAAAGCTCTGAAGCTCCAAGGCAAGTCCCTGGAAGAATCACTGAGCTTTCTCATCGGCATCTTGCACCATCTTCGGTGCAAACCGACTGAGCCTCGTGAACTCCTGGTGGTACTGATCCACCGACAAGCTCCCCTGCTTCAGATCTATGAAGCGCTGCAGCATCACCTGCCTTACAGCCTTCGGGAAGAACTCTCCATCAAATCTGGCCTTGAAGGTAGCCCAAACTACCAGCACCTCCAACATCTTCTCCTCAGCATCCCACCAGTTCCTGGCATTATCCTTCAGCTGCCTCTTGGCCAAATCAACCCATCCAGCCAGGTTAATCTTCGCCATCGCCAGGTCATCCTCAATGTTCCTCATCCACTCATCCGCAGCCAAAGGACCTTCAGAACCATCAAAATATGCGGGACCCAGCTCCCTGAACTGCTTCGCTCCAGGCTCGGGGCGAGGGGCTTCCACTGCCCTAGCAGCTCGAGCGGCCGGAACATTCTGGACCTGCAGCAGCACACCCTGCTGAACCTGTATCATCTGCATCATCCTCCTCATCATCTCCCCGTTAGTGGGCTCCTGCTCAGGCTCCTCAACATGAGGGAGCGCACCACTACCAGCACGGGTATTTCACCTGCCTGCCATCTAATGACACAGAAACGAAATAATTAGACTCAATAGCTTAGGGCTCGGATGTCGAATTTTTATTTGTTGGACATTCTTATATTAGTATCGTTATTCCGATAATTTGCAGTTACAGAGAGAGACATGCATAGGCCACCACTAAAACCTGTCACGACCCGCTTCCCTAAAATGGAGCCGAGACGTGAGAAGGTCCGCTCAGGCATGGAGCTGTGAAGCTGCACGCCTGATAAGCGTCAATTTAGTATAAGCAGGTCCCTGTAAACGCAAACGAAACAACAATAATAATAATAGAAAAAGGAGACGGATATGAAATACCAATCCCAAAGTTTGTCCACAAAATAATCAACATCACAGAAAAAGCCACCAGGCTAACAGGAAAGAGTCTAAAGGCCCAGAACAAGGCCAAACAAAACACAAACATAACAGAATATTAAACTAGGTGCCACGCACCGACAACCTAAGCAATCTAACAAAAACCAGACATAGACACTAAGACTGATCTCCAGTGTCTACGAAGTCCTCGATCAACGCGGGTTCTGACTCAGCGTCAGCGAACACCGCGTCCTCAGCAAGTATCTCAGGCTCGGGCTCTAACATGTGTCACCCAAAAGAGAAAAGGGACACATGTCAGCAAGTCGAAAGACTTGTGCAAGGAAACTGAAAGAAAGGTAAACTAGCAACCTAGCAGTTAAAGTATGGTGCATGGCATGGCAAGTATAGTAAGGAAGTAACAAGTAAAGTAAAGTACAAGTAGCAAGTATCAAGTGGTAGGAGTGACAGGTATTGTCAAGTAACAAGCACAAGTACAAGGGATCACCCACACATGGATGCCCTATTGCCCGTAGGCTGTATTCATGTCCAAGGGATCACTCAGAGAGTGCCCTATTGCCCGCAGGCAGTATTCATGTCCAAGGGATCACTCAGAGAGTGCCCTATTGCCCGCAGGCTGTATTGAGCTTGTTTTCTGGACCACGAGCCAGAATCGTAATTGGCCTAGGGTTGTGCCCGCAGAACGGGTGCCTAGCCGGAACAAATAGTACAAGTATGTAGCGAAGCTACGCAATCACGATGAGTGTTCAAGCATGCAATGACATGAGCAGATATTCGCGTACCGTTAAATTAAATTAAACGTGACAGGCAAAATGCAATTACATGAACATATTCGCGTACCGTTAATTTAAATTAAACATGACAGTTAAAATGCAATAGCAGTTAAGGATGCATGGATGACATGAACAGTTAATACGCGTACCGTTAAGGGAAAGTAAACGTGACATACAAGCATGATGAAGGTGACGGACCAAGCTTCGTTGTCAAGCTAGGTCAATGGCGTCCAGACGGCTATCCTTTCACCATCTAGTCTCTTTTACGCTAAAGCAAGGTAATGGCCTAAGACATGGCCCAAATCAAGAGATGCAAGTTTCACTTGCCTGATACCGGGATTGACGAGTAATGAAGATCGTCACACAAGCTAACTACGGAATAGATCACTGTTATAGCAAAACAATTATTAGAACAACGATTCTAAATCGATTTCTTAATAGAATCCTAATTGTCTAATAATCCATTTTATTAGGGTTATGCTAAAACTAAAGGAATCGAGTATTACCGTGAAGAAGCGAAGGAACGATGCCGAGCAACCGCGGCAACGGAAGAGCGATCCGGCTCAGATCTGGAAATGAGGGAAAATCTGGAGAAATGAGTTTTGATGTGGATTTTGGGGGTTTGATGAAAGTTTGAGGAAGGTGGAAGGTGAGATGTGTCAAGTAAGGGTTTGGATGATGGAGGATGAGCTTGGGATGATGGAATAAGGGTTTGAGGAAGTAGAGGGCTCAATGGGGGAGAAACTAGGGTTTAAGGTCATGAGGAAGAAGAAGAAAACGTTTGGAGGGGTATTTATAGGGTTTGGTGGCGGCTAGGGCAAAACTAGGGTTTCCTGTACTGATTAGTCGGTCAAAGAAGGACTGGTGACCGACTAGTTTGAAAACTAGTCGGTCGGTTGACCAACGCAGACCGACTAAGAGTAAACAGTAGCTCCTAACGAAAAATAGGATTTAGATTTAGTCGGTCAAAGAACAACTACTGACCGACTAGTTTGACATCTAGTCGATCGATGAACGTTCTTAGACCGACTAAGAATGAACAGTATCTGGTATCAAAATAATTAATGAGCTAGTCGGTTAAAGAAGCATTGTCGACCGACTAGTTTGCAACCTAGTCGGTTAACCAACGTTCTTAGACCGACTAACGATAAACAGTAACTCCTGAACATTTATCAAAGCCCACTAGTCGGTTCAAGAAGGTTTGCCGACCGACTGGATCGTCATCTAGTCGGTCGGTGCCCCTTCTTATACCGGCTAATGTGCACTGAAAGTTCCGAAATGGAGCGCGAAACTCCGGGATGGTTTCCTAAGTCCCCTAGGCTCGTTCTAACTCTAAGATATAGACGTTATGAAGCCCGTCATGAATGACTTACTTCAAACACGCCGATCGACGGAAGAATCTAGAGAATCACGACGAAACGAACGAAAAGAGAACTATGGAGACGGAAATGGAAATCACAAAGGAGGGCGAAAACAACCAATAATATAATATATATATATAATAAAATCCATACATGAAAACCAGTCGTTACACCTACTCTATTTTTCCATATAAGTTTATTACTGTCTTGCGTATTTATATATTAACATTTAATATATTTTCGTTATACATATTAATCATTGTTTCAGAAGCAATGTGACGACATTTGCCAAAATGTGTTTTCTTTTTGTATACAATTCTTCTGAAATCGTGACATCAAATATGTCACATATTCAGTTCCTCTTACTTATGTCTTTACTAATGATAAATAAAACTATCTTTCTCAATTGACTTTCCTCAGTGCCATCTTCCTTTTCTAAATCTCATTTAGATATTATATGACTCAACAAAAATAAGTAGCCATGCAAGCATCTCATGTATCCAAATGCCTAAGCTTTACAACCTTGAGTGTAGCTCAACAAGTTGCTCGTCTCAAGATCCGGTTTGGATACATAGTCTTGCACCGCTCATGCACTCATCTTCGAATCAAACAGTTTGATTGAAGTTTCGAACCTTGCAGATCGAAACCGTTTTCCATACAACCTGGAGTTGACTCAACAAATTGTATGGAGAAACATGCTTTTGAACATCAATATGTTCCAGCTGCCCCATATAGAGGATAGTGACATGTAGCGTGCATTTATTTTGTTGGACTCAGAACTTAATGAAATCATATTCCTTAAGTTGGTCCTTAAGAATGTCATTTTAATGGCAATGAGTATATAGTATAGTTTATCAATTAGAATTAGATATTCCATTAACCAATCATTTGGACCAGTTAACTTATTCTCTTAGAATATTACGTTTTTGATTCCATCGGTAAACATAGACTTACCCTAGTTTAGCATATGTTCAATATTAAATATAGATAGAATGGTTGTTATCAATCTATATCCTCCCACTATTTTTGTGATTATTTTAAGCAAATCAATGAACGATTTAATTAAATTGATGGGAAAGAGATCCAACCACCCGAGTCTTACAACCTTGAGTGTAGCTCAACAAATTGCTTGACTCTGCGATCGGCAGACGACTCTTCATCAATCATATCATATATGACTCTCTTATCAGTTTTTACCCCTAGCCATTTATGATCATCAGTGTCGCTCATCCAAATCATAATGACTAGTCTAGTCGGACCCTTGTCTTCGTGTCTAGCCTAACTTACGTCGGTGCTCGGTTGATTTCCGACATGACGGTTTGGGTCAAGTCTAGACTACATCTCATGTATTGAGAAGTTGGTTTCCATAAAGTGTCTATGACATAGATTGGGTGTATCTCAACAACCAGATCAAAGAACCTATAGTTGCCAACCTCTAAAACAAGGAGGGCTACGGCTAATCTTGAAAAAGATTATTAACGTATTAGACTTAGATATAGTCCAGTGTGTCATGTAATTATGATTCGCGTCATTGCGGTCCAGTTGAACACGGCCAGGGAATTGACTAAGCCAGGATCACTTATCCCTTAGACTAGCTAAGATGATCCAATAAACTTAGCCAAGCATATTGACCAGATCATGGTCCATTGAATAAAACTTTATCACTTTTATATGTGTGCCATAGAGTAAAAGGCTTTCATTAACAACTAATTAATCCTATCAACTAGTTGAATCCTTAAAATTCAAAATTTTAGGATTTGTTAATAACTTTCATTAAGTCCTTATCAACTATAAAGTTCATTTGTTCAACGTGATATCCTAATCATTATTAGGATTTTAACAAATTCAATAACAACACTTTAAAGTGTAGTCTTTTAATGAAAATTATTATGATTACGATTAAAATAATAATCGTCGTTAAAAACTACCCTAATCAGGAATTAGGTTTTAAAAGGTTGTAATGATTATTAAAACATAGCATGTCATTTAAAATTTATCTTATAAATTTTAAACAGGTTTTTAATGGATAACCTAAATGGTTTCATGAATTATCAAATAATTAAGCATGGCCATTAAAACATAATCTAACTTTATCAACTATAAAATTAGCATGCAATTATTAACCTAAATATCGCATAAAAGATTTATTGTTATGAATGAGGGAGGCCTTTGGCCTCCCCTCCTTCATTACCCATTCATTAGGCCCCATTACTTAGAGTAATGGGGACCCTTGGTCTCCTAGAGGCTTTTGGCCTCCCACTATGAGATATATAAATAGAGCACCATGGCTCTTAGCTATGGTGACTTATTCTTTTGCTAAGAAATCTTGTCTCTTTCTCTCTTGAGTTCATCATCATCCAACACGTTATCAGCACGTGTTCTCCATTCTTGAGCAAAAATCTTCATCTACATTCATCCCTACGCGCAAGGAATCTAACGTTGCTGTGGCGGTTCGTTGGAGCGTTGCGGCATCCTAAAAGCATTCGGGAGCTTGGATTATTATTTCTACGGATCATCGTCGCGTTCTTCCCTAGATCATTGATCTAGAGGTAAAACCCTATAATCCTGTAGATAAAATTAGACTAAATAATTTTTACATTGTTTTAATATACAAGTAAAAAAAATTTAGTCTAATAAAAGAAAAAAAAATTTATCCCTATTACAAAGTTTTTTTTTTCTATGAAAATTTTTTTCCTTTTGCAATTAAAATTCTTCGGTGGGAAGAAGAACCGGAATGAAATCCTCCCCTCCCCCCTGACGGAGGAGGGGGCCTTCCCACAATGCCGACCATGCCCCCCCCCCTGCAGTGGAGAGGGGGGCCTTCCGCGCCGCCCCCCCCCCCTGAAAGGGGGCAGCCTGAGGCCGAGGAAGAGCCCTGAGGTCGAGGCCGAGCCCTGAGGCCGAGGAAGAGCCCTGAGGCCGAGGCCGAGCCCTGAGGCCGAGGCCGATGGCAGGCTGAGCCCTGAGGCCGAGGCCGAGCCCTGAGGCCGAGGCCGATAGCAGGCCGAGCCCGAGTCCGAGGCCGAGCCCTGAGGCCGAGGCCGAGGCCGAGCCCGTGACCGTGACCCGAGGCCCGAGGCCGAGGCCGAGGCCTGAAGCCGAGGCTAATTGTTTATTTTTGGCTCGAAGCCATAATAATTGCGACAAACAACTTTGCAGAACTGCGAAACGGGCCACAAGCGCTTATACTAAAAATAATTTTTGGCCTGAAGCCACAAAATTCTACAGAAATTCGGCTTCTTCATAATTTTAAAGAAGAATTAAATTTGCAAATTGAAATTTATGAGAAAAACTTTGTAAAATCAATAATTACATTTATATGTTCCTCTATTTATTTAAACATCTCTCTTGCAAATTATTATGTATGGTTTACTAGAATTTTTAAAAAATATAATCATCTCAAAGATCCTGAGACCGCTCTGCCGTTAGGTAATTAACCTAACGGTGTATGACGTTTCCCCGTGGTCTACGAGATAGTTATATTTTCTAGTTTACTTTTTCCATATTTTTTTTATGCTTGAGATATATGCGTGGTTGTTTAATTTATGCCTGTAGCATATAAACTGCGTGGATGTTTAAAATAAGTAAAAATGTGTTTTTCGGGATCGGCCATTGTATACCTATTTACTTTCCTTGCACTTTTATTATCTTTTGAGAGAATTTGTAAGTGAGGAAATTTGTATTTAAAAGCCCAAGCTCGATGCAACAGCACATAGAATTGATGAAAACTCCTTCAATGGATCATGATGTCGGTCAATGTGCTTGGCTAAGTTTGCTGGACCAACCTAGCTTGACTGGGTAACAAGTGGTCCTGGCTTAGTCAATTCCCTGGCCGCGTCCGCTGGACCGCAAGGAGTCGATTCATGACTGTGTAAGCCAAAGCTCGATGCAACAGCATAAGAAGACGGATGCAGAAATAGGGACCGACCCGGGGTTTCCAAAGTTGTATTTTTCAATCTCTTTTCTTTGGACTGTAATCGAACTTTGGACTGTTTATTATTTTGGGTATCTGGCCGATCCCCGCATTTTTACTTATTAATTTATGCATGGTTTGTTGAATTTATTTTAATTCATGATTATCTTTAAATTGCATAGATAAAATGGCCAAATTGGCAAGCGTCGATTTCGATGTGCTCGATGCAGCTGGCAAGAATTACTTGAGCTGGCGAGTGGACCTGAAGTTCCACTTGCGCTCCATGGCGCTCCTGCACTCCATTCTGGCCCCCGCAGTGGCCCAATCATCGGCTCCCGCAGCATCCGATGCATCTGCTAGCAAAGCCCCAGAAGCGGCCCTTTCAGCTGGCAGTACCTCTACCACTGTCTCTGACATGGATAAGGCGAAAGCCATTATCTATATCAGACGACACATAGATCGGACCCTGAAGGCCGAATACTTGACGGTAGAGGACCCTCTGGAGTTATGGACAGCGTTAGAGGCACGCTACAGACATCAAATTGATGTCATACTCCCGCGTGCCAGCTATGAGTGGGAGAACCTCCGACTTCAGGACTACAAGTCCGTTGCTGAGTACAACTCAGCACTTCACAACATCACCTCACGCCTGAAGTTGTGTGGTGAAGAAGTCTCGGAGCACCGCATGTTGGAAAAGACATTTACCTCGTTTCACGAGAAAGATGCTATCCTCATGCAGCAGTATCGTGAACGCAATTTCACGAAGTTCTCTGAACTGCTCTCTTGCCTCCTTAGGGCAGAGCAGAATAGAGACTTTTTACTGGCCACTCATAACCAGCGCCTGGCAGGCTCAGCTCCTATTCCCGAAGCCCACAGTGTTCACCCCCCGAAGTGGAAGAACAAGAAGAGGGGCAGAAAGAACAAAGGAAATGCCCCTATGAAACCAGCCATTGCTCCTCCCCAAAGCAAGAATAACAAAGGGAAGAAAAACTTCACTTGGAAACGTAAGAACACTGATACAGTGTCAAATCCAAAGAAGACATGGGAGGACAAATGTCATCGTTGTGGCATGACTGGACATTGGTCCAGAAACTGTCGCACACCTCGCCACTTCCAGGAACTGTATCAGGCGAGCCAGAAGCCTCCGCCTGAAACAAACATGGCAAATGTGGAAAATCCGATGAAGTTCACTTCCAAGGATTTCGAAAATGACGACCTGCTCGATTGAGCTTCATCTTTATCTATGCTTTTCAAAGAATAAATTGTAGCTTCATCTCTAGTATGCTTAATAAAGACGATCTTTTATTTTGAATGTATGCATTTTACATTTCCATCAATAAATTTTTGTTTTTGGCTTATATAGATGATGTATGAGTGCCTAGTGGACAGTGCCTCGACGCACACTATCCTTCGCAATAAATGCTATTTCAATAGCATAAGTAAATATGACGGTCCTGTCATTACAATTTCAGGACTGTCCAAAATAATCGAAGGATCTTGTGATGCAATATTATTGCTCCCAAATAACACAAGACTAAAAATCAATAATGCACTATTTTCTCCAAGATCAAATAGAAATCTCATAAGTTTCAAGGACATCCGTTTAAATGGATATCACTTAGAAACTAGAGATGAAAATAAGGTTGAATACCTGTATGTCACTCTTCGTAAAGATGGCCAGAAGACCATCTGCGAAATATTTAAGGGACTCCCGTCGGGTCTCTACCAAACATACATTCAACCAGTTGAAGCCAATATGACTGAGCACCAGACGTGCCAGCCAATGCCACCATTTCAACTATGGCATAACAGACTTGGTCACCCTGGATCTATTCTGATGCGACGCATCTTATCTGAATCCCGCGGACATGATTTGAAGAACCAGAAGATTCTTCAGAAAGGTGAATTTTCTTGTCCCCCTTGTTTCAAGGGGAAACTAATAACGAGACCATCGCCCCTAAAAGTGGGTTTAGAGTCTCCTGGCTTCCTTGAGAGGATACATGGTGACATTTGCGGGCCTATTCACCCCGCAAGTGGCCCATTTCGGTACTTCATGGTACTAATAGATGCATCCACAAAATGGTCTTATATGTGCCTCTTGTCCACCCGTAACCTAGCTTTTCCAAAGCTGTTGGCACAGATAATTAGGTTACGTGCTCATTTCCCCGATAACCATATCAAGAAACTACGTCTTGATAATGCGGGCGAATTCACATCTCAAGTCTTCGAAGACTATTGCCAGGCAACGGGTATAGAAGTTGAACATCCAGTAGCTCATGTTCACACCCAGAATGGATTAGCAGAGTCCCTTATAAAGAGACTCCAATGGATTGCACGTCCATTGCTTATGCAATCCCAATTGCCGATGGATGCTTGGGGGCATGCTATTCTGCATGCCGCATCTCTTATCAGGATACGCCCCTCTGGAGGCAATACATTATCTCCGATGCAACTAGCATACGGCTCAACTCCAGATATATCTCATTTGAGAATATTTGGTTGTGCGGTCTATGTTCCAATAGCACCACCTCAGAGGACCAAAATGGGTCCTCAACGTCGTTTAGGAATCTATATTGGATTTGATTCACCCTCGATTATTAGATACCTAGAACCCCTAACGGGGGACGCATTTAAGGCACGTCTTGCTGATTGTGAATTCGATGAGAAAACTTTTCCAAAGTTGGGCAAACATTCCAAGAAGCCTGAAGCTTCGGAGACCATTAATTGGGAAAATAAGTCTTTGTCCTTTTATGATCCGCGTACAAATCTGTGTGAAGATGAGATCCTGAAGATCCTTCACATCCAGAATACAGTACACCAATTGCCGGATAAATTCACGGACAACCAGAAGATCGTCCGTTCACACGTCCCTGCTGCTAACACTCCAGCTAGGATTGACATCCCTATAAATGGATGCAATCCACCCGCAGCAGAAATGGATGTACCTCAATTGAAAAGAGGACGGCCACCAGGTTCAAAAGATAAAGTTCCTCGAAAGAGGAAGATTCCTGGTGAAAATAAGATTATCCCTCCACAGGATACTGAGCTCAGGACAGCTACCTCTCCCCTCCTAATTTCCCCCGCAGAGGAAACATTAGGAGAAACATCATTAAACTTTGTACGTACTGGGGAGGTACTGGACCGACATAGCACAGTCGTCGTCGACGATTTTGCGTTCACTATTGCCGTTCACGTCGCTGAATACGACGATGACGTCGAACCACTTTCTCTAGCGGATTGTAAACGCAGAGATGATTGGCCAAAGTGGGACGAGGCGATAAGAGTAGAGCTGGACTCACTCTCGAAACGCAAAGTCTTTGGACCTGTAGTCCAAACACCAGTAGGTGTAAGACCTGTGGGATATAAGTGGGTTTTCATTAGAAAAAGAAATGAACAAAATCTGATCGTCCGCTACAAGGCGCGTCTTGTAGCAAAGGGTTTTTCCCAAAGACCGGGTATCGATTATGAAGATACATACTCCCCGGTAATGGACGCTATTACATTCAGATTCTTAATAAGCCTATCATCTCTGGCAAGCCTAGAAATGCAGCTCATGGACGTTGTGACTGTATATCTTTATGGCGATTTAGATAAAAAGATCTATATGAAACTACCAGATGGGTTTAACTTACCCACAGAGATGAAAGAGATACCTCGGGAGGTATTCTCTGTTAGACTACATAGATCCTTGTATGGACTAAAACAGTCAGGCAAAATGTGGTATAACAGACTAAGTGATTTCCTTGCACAGCAAGGATTCACTAATAACGAAGTCTGCCCGTGCATCTTTATCAAAAGAACGGGAAAAGGATTCGGCATCATAGCAGTTTACGTTGATGAATTAAATCTCATAGGCTCTCCAGCAGAGATTAATGTGATATCTGCAAGGCTAAAGCAAACTTTTGAAATGAAAGACCTAGGCAGAACGAAGTATTGCCTTAGCTTACAGATTGAACACCTACAAGGTGGAATCCTCCTACATCAATCCAATTATACCAGGAAGCTTTTAAATAAGTTCCAAATGGATAAATGTCATCCTTTATGTACCCCTATGGTCGTGAGATCATTAGACGTACAAAAGGACCCCTTCCAGCCTCTGGAAGAGGGGGAGGAGATATTGGGTCCAGAAGTACCCTACCTAAGTGCCATTGGTGCACTTCTCTATCTGGCTAACTGCACGCGTCCCGATATAGCGTTTGCAGTCAATCTCCTAGCCAGACACAGTGCAGCGCCTACAAAGCGCCACTGGAATGGAGTAAAGCATCTTCTGCGATACCTCCAGGGTTCCGTAGACCTTGGACTTTACTACCAGAGAGGTGCCTCCTCCCAGTTACTTGGTTATGCCGATGCAGGCTATCTTTCAGATCCGCATACGGCAAAATCACAGACTGGTTTTGTCTTTACCTACGGAGGTACTGCTATCTCCTGGAGATCGGTAAAACAAACCACTACTGCTACATCTTCTAACCATGCAGAGCTCATCGCGATCCATGAAGCGAGCAGAGAATGTTTTTGGCTACGCTCCGTCGTCCAACACATTCTCCAATCCACTGGCCTGAAGACCGGTGATCTGGAGCCTACTGCCCTATTCGAAGACAACGCCGCGTGCATTGCTCAGCTTCAGAAGGGCTACATCAAAGGCGACAGGACAAAGCACATTTCTCCCAAATTTTTCTGGACGCACGAGCAGAAGAACGACAAGCAGATTGAAGTTCGACAGATCCAGTCATGCAACAACCTAGCTGATCTTTTTACTAAGGCATTGCCTAAATGTACTTTTGTAAAGCTTGTAAAGAACATTGGTATGGGACAGTTGAAAGACCTGCAAGCCTGAAGCTTGTACGGATCAGGGGGAGTAACATGTGGGTTGCACTCTTTTTCCTTAAGCTGTTGGGTTTTCCGACTGGGTTTTCCACAGCTAAGGTTTTAACGAGGCAAACACACTTACTCTGGATCCAGAAGTATCCACCCCTTGCCTCAGTAGCTGAGACCGAAGTGATGAATGTGTAAGGGGGAGTGTTATGAATGAGGGAGGCCTTTGGCCTCCCCTCCTTCATTACCCATTCATTAGGCCCCATTACTTAGAGTAATGGGGACCCTTGGTCTCCTAGAGGCTTTTGGCCTCCCACTATGAGATATATAAATAGAGCACCATGGCTCTTAGCTATGGTGACTTATTCTTTTGCTAAGAAATCTTGTCTCTTTCTCTCTTGAGTTCATCATCATCCAACATTTATAACTATTTAACAATTATCACATAATTATTAAACATGTATCAACACATTAAAAATTTATCCTATAATTATTAATGTGCAACTAAAATTTAACACTTAAATTAAAACCATGATTTTAAAACTTAAAACAGTTTCATAAAAATTATCGTATAATTTTTATTTTATAAACTATGTTTTAAAATCATCATAAAATATTCCATGTTTCTAAAAACAATTTTATCGCATAAAAGAATTTTCAAAAACATCTTAAATGAAAATGGTTTCATTTTTAACAATATCGCATAAAGTTAAAAAATTTAGCATGCATTTAAAAGGCATTCAATTTAAAAACGTCGCAGTCCTAGATCATCATGCAAACCTAATGCTCTGATACCATTGTTGGGCTTTGTAGGACCCTTAGGGCACATTTCTGTGCCCGTCCTAAGTCGGACGGACTACAATAGCAGAAGAAAAGCAGCGGAAATAAGAATTCGCTAAACAATTTAGCAAAGCCCTAAGGAAACTAGACCCTTGAGCCTGGATTTATGCCAACTTGAGGTGGATCTAACCACCCCAAGAAGGATCTAAGCTACTGCGACATAATTAAAATAAAACTTCTAAAATACATACCCGTAATCTTGCCTTGGTGCATGCAAGGTGTACAGCATCGCCTTCCGCTCCCCGAAGCTGAGCCACCTTGTGCCCTCGAATCGATGATTGAACTGCTCCGCGTCCTGAGACAAACAATCCCATTGTCGCCGAGCCAACTGATCACTCCATATTTTACACCTTTTTTTCCGCATATTTGCATGCCATTTCGATCACCCATATCACGCTTTTCACGATTATTCGACGATATTGCGTT
The DNA here is from genome assembly GCA_030789695.1 of Scilla litardierei. NCBI lineage: Eukaryota > Viridiplantae > Streptophyta > Magnoliopsida > Asparagales > Asparagaceae > Scilla > Scilla litardierei. Next base: position 73,603,227 of record CM061142.1, read on the forward strand.
ACTTTTCACTATTTCTTGTTTTTGTCGGATTTCAGGAAATATGGAGCGATCGGGAGCAAAAATGAGCTTAAAGGATTTGCACCCACTCCGGAGTGTCAACCATGGCTCTTTTGAGGGTTATTCTGCAATGGAAGACGAGTGGAAGAAGAAAGAACGTCGTAGGAGCGACGAGGAAGCGAAAAGATGGAGATTGGGCATTTTCAGCATGCCACTCGGCCGAGTGAAGGAGTCACTCGGCCGAGCATTGAGACCCCGCTCGGCCAGCCAGATCGTACACGCTACAGAGATGTATCAGCGTGCACTCGGTCGAGCATCGCACGTCCACTCGGCCGAGTGCGGAGGCTCCGTCCGCCCGAGTGGCACCCAGACGACGGCAAGCCAAAATGTCCAACTCTCTGTAATCTGTCAGTCGACTACGAGCTCTGACTCGGCCGAGTTCCAAAAGCTTGCCACTCGGCCGAGTGACGCCGAGGACACGCAGCGCCCAGATTTTCAGACAACCTCCCACTCTTTTGAAATCTTCTATCATTCTAGCAACCAAATTATTTTTCTCATATTTTTTATGAATAGTATACTTCATGGCGGTTTTAACGCCGCCAAGAACGCGCAAATCGGAGGTCGGATGAAATCTGGAGAATTTCTGCAAGTTGATGCTGCAGTGCTGGAATTTCCACTCGGCCGAGTCACATTTTCCACTCGGCCGAGTCGGCGACGGGCCCAGATTTTAAGTTACGGTTTGGGCTGTTTTGGGCACGAATTTGAGGGGTTTTCTAGGGTTTCTTGCTAGGGTTTTGGGGGAGTATTTAAGGGTTTTGTAGCCACCATTAGAGGGAGATATCCCATTATGTTTTCTTAGATCCCACATGTTTTCTTAGAGTTTATTTTAGAGGTTAGGCCATGCCCTAGGCCCCCTCTTGGATCTAAAAGCTTGTATTTTGGATTGAAGATCTTCATCAAGCTAAGTATTTTCTTCTCTTTATTTGAATCTTTGTTTTTCTATATTTTTGTATGCAAGCAATGATTTCTATTGATTCTCATATCTTTATTGCTATGCTAGAGTAGATTTGTTGTTCTAGGGTTTGGGGATGAACCCTATGGATCTAATTTCAGATTTGTGATGAATGAATTTCCAAATTGCTAGAATTGCTAGGAGGTTAGGTTGTGATTGATTTATTACGGATAGCTAGGGATTTCCATCGATTTGGGATTTGCAAGAGATTGGATTCTAATCGATGGGAAGGCCTAGATATTCGATTTAGGTTTACAATTGGGTTTCTCTAGATTTGGTTTGCAAGAGATTGGACCAAAGCTAGGATTTTTAATTGTAAATCTATACCCATATTCGTTTGCAAGAGATTGGACGAATACGAACTATCACAACCTAGATCGTAACTCGAGTTTGCACGAGAGTGGGCTCGAGGAGCGATTGGACGATGATGTCAATCTTCATGCTAGCGGCTTAGGTTAGGGTTTGCAAGAGATTGGGCCCTAATCTAGGTTGCTATAGACCGGCAATAGCGCGAGAGCGTGAGCTTGGTTCTCTATTCAGTTACGACTAGTTCACCTCAACACAAGTCTAGTAATATTGAGATTCACTATTTACGATGATGTATGACGATCCGTAGTGGGAATTCCCTAGCCCTAGACGTCTTTATTTGATTTTATATCCCCATACTTTGCCCGACGATTGTGACAGGATCGCCGCAAGGCAAATTCCATCTTTTATTATATTGTATTTGAATCGATATTTGACCGATTTCTTTATCATCGACACCGACATCCACCACCATTTCCATTATATCATACCATAGCCATCTCCACCAATAAAACATTCGTAGTCAAACCAACCTAGGATAGATTGGAACCAACACCACCTCCTCGTGTTCGATACCCGCTCGCCACTACGTCGTGCGCTTGCGGTAAAACTACAATCGTTCTCCGGGACGTGTATCCGGGGCCGATCAAGTTTTTGGTCGTGCTCTTGGGTTGCATTTTGGAGCGATCAAGTTTTTGGCGCCGTTGCCGGGGAGGTGTTCCCCGTTGGGTGCCAATTTGTCACAATTAGGTTGATTAGACTACGAAAAAAAATTAATTAAACTAACAAAAGGAAATTTTCACCCCCGCCACCATTATTATCATTTCTATATTCTTTTGTGCCACTGATATCTTTTCTCCAGGTATTTTTATTTGTTGATCAGGTGCTATGGATTATACTATGTGGACCACAGATTTTGATCAGAGTGCTCAGATGGGAGATTACTATTTTGATCAGAGTGCTCAGATGTGAGAATACTATTATGATCAGAGTGCTCAGATGGAAGAATACTTTTTTGATGGGAGTGCTCAGATGGGAGAATACTATTTTGAGGAGACGCACTGGCCCGAGCTTGATGAGAAACAAATGATCTTTTTTGATGAGATGCATGCACACCAGGTTGAAATGCAAGCCGGGCTTGAAAAGAGTAACCTTCTATTGGAACGGGTGAAGAGGCAACTTGAAATGAATGCGCTCATGTTTAAGGTTGCGACGATTCCCAAAGATATCAGTTTTGTTCCTTTATCTTATGGGCAAGAAGCATCTCCAGTCATATTACCAAAGCCAGAATGTGCCGCCGTCGATCCCACATCCTACAATACAGTTGTTGCATATGAAGAGTGGATGGACGAAGGAACAGTAGAGGAAGCAGAAATTGAACCGCCAGCGTAGCCAGAGGAGGATGGATTTCAGAGATTATTGGAGGGTCTCTTGGAGTCAGTGAGGTTCACCGGTTCAGAGAGCATTACAGCAGGTGATGCATTTGAGCTACGATTTGCAGATTTTGTTATGAACCATGTTTCAGCTGCAGGAACAATTAAGGAGGACATCCATGTCAGTCTTGAGGGGGATAGACTATATTTTCGGATTGCTTGCGGGCATTCCCCTCCACATGATACATCCCCACAAGTTGACACACCTGAGCAGCCAGCATCACCATCCCAGAGAGAGCCTACATTGATAGTTGATGAGAAGGCAAATGAGCACACTATCGAGCCAGAGCATGCTTCTGAGGAGGCCTTACACACAGAGCCAGAGCTTATCACCGAGGAGGTCATGCATCGGGACGAGGACACAGCCATTCATGAGGATCCCGAGCACTATCCTCCTCCATTAGAGCTTCCGCAGCCACCTCATCCTCCCACTGACGCAGAGGACTACCCCACAGAGCTTTTGGCCCCCCTTCAGGGAGATCTCTTTACTCCCTCGCCCTTTATCTTTGATTTCCCTCCAGTGTATGATGTTTTTTATGATTCATCGTGCCTTTTGCAGGATTCATGTACATACGATCAAGAGGTACGATGGGACGTATATGAGGAGGAGAGCGAGGAGTTAGCACCCATGGACACATATGAATATGATCAAGGGGTGCACTGGGATGAGTCTGACGATGATGAGGAGCATCTTGATGGGGTCCGCATCTATGATCAAGATTTACCTGAGCAGCATAGAGAAGACACCGTGGAGACAGCTATCAAGGCACGTGAGGATATTGGATTATTTCCAGGGAAGTATTGTTCACCATTATTTATTCCGTACATTTCTATAGACGATTCTCTTTGGGATACTTTTATTATGAGGGTGAATTTTTTGCGGCGAACTGATGCATCCTATTCTCTGCAGGGTACAGGTGGAGTCCTTGTGGGAATGCTGGAGGATGCATTGCTGGAGTTCGTTGGTGTTCGTGGACGCATGCACCTGGCGGAGCCACGGAAAGTGCAGTTGGAGCAGTTGTCTGCACCGGCAAAGATACTGGATCTGCCTTTTGCTATAGGTGATATCAATCCAGTAGTGTAGAAATTTTTATGCTTTCAATAAACCCGAATCCTCTCGACAGTGAGAGGACCGTATAGTTTGATTGAATAAATATCACCTCTTATGACGGTAACAAAAATTTTAACACCACAAACCCATTATATATATTAATTGCCCACTTTATATTTTGATACGCCACATCCTTTTGCTCACCACCATCGAGCATTTCTTTCAAGTGAATACTCACTTTCTTATTCATTTGACTTGATCGCGCTTTGCAAAGCCATGACATTTTTGATTGAGTCACTTGAATAGGATTGTTTGGTATAAGCTTGGGGGAAAGCGCTCCCATGCATCATTGTATGTGCATGTAGTTGCATTAGGATTTCATGTCATTCATTTCATCATTTTTCATTCACCCCCCTTATTATTATCGTTGTTCCTCATATTCTTCCATTATGATCACATTGAGGACAATGCGAAGTTTAAGCTTGGGGGAGTGCATTTCCATGCCATTTAGATACATTAGTTGCATTTTTATTTTATTTTAGGATTTTTTTTAATTTTTCAAAATTTTTGCATCATCTTTCTGATTTTTCCATCTTATTTTCCTTTTATGTGTGTTCATGCATCATAGTGCGTACTTGTTTTTCTTTTCTTTCCTCTCTTTAATTTTTATTTCTTTATTTTCTTTTCCTCCTTTTGCTAGATTTGCTCCTTATGATGATATCTCTTATTGCTTTAGCAGCCATCACGATGCTTATTATTCCTTGCCATGCTACTTAGAGTATTTCAGTATCATGCTTTCCATGTGCTCGCTTATATATTCTTTTGATGATTTCTTTATATGAATGCATGATATTAGTTGAAACTGAATGTATGGATTAGTGTTTAGTATGCTTTTGTTGGAAGTGCACCAAGATTCACGCATCAATTGTATAACGGGAGCATCTGCCTTATCATCTTATTCACCTTTTGTTGCATGCTTGATATGAAAGTACTCTTTACTGCTTGACTTCACTTTTTATTGAGATGATTGAGAATATCCATGCTTACATATGAGTTTTAGTTGATGTATTATCTTATTGAATCGTTCGTGCACATCTTAGAGTGAACCGAGTATTACACTATTTCTTTCTCCACATATATCTTTTTATTATCTACATGTCACTTGAGCTCACCTCCTAAAGCTACTTATATCGCATCTATTTCCCAAAAATCCCTACAAAAGAAAAGGTTGCTCCAAAAAGTCCAAAAAGCCAAAAAGGAGCCAAAAACCAAAAATACAAATCAAATAGCTCCTACAAAAATCCAAAAAGAAAAGTGAGAAACAAAAAAAATTCAAAAAGAGAAAAAAAAAAGAAAAATGTTTCTCTATCTCATTATTGGAGCCACAAAACACTTGGGAAAACCAAGACCAAAATCCCATTTTCCATTATCGTATTCCTTTAGATGCGATGCCTCAAGCTAAGCTTGGGGGTGAACTCGTTTGACCATATGAGTGAGTACGACATTAGAGTGGAGAGGTGCACGAATGGGGAAGTTTGATAATGCTGAAACTTAGCAAATTACTTTAGCTATGGAGATTTCTTATGAATTGATATAAATATGTGAATGCCATGATTTATTCTATTCTCCATTGCATGTTTGGTGTGATTTTTATATGCTTCTGTTATAACTCTTGATTGAAAAGTACATCGCCAACAATTGTATATTAAATTCTATGAAATGCATGATGTGGATATGAATTGATTGTATGAATTTAGAGAATCCCTTTTGTTGATCTGAAAAGCTTGCAAGTGCCATGTTTAAGTAAGATATGAAATCTTTATAGCATGTGATTCGTATTTCCCAAGTTATCGTGATGTGTAGCTTATGGCTTGAGAACTGAGAGAGTAATCTAGCGACCCCTTCCACTTCGTATTCTTTTTCATTTTTTCCTTATTTTTACCCTTCGGGTTCGCCTTCTACTTGTCTTCCTCGAGGACGAGTAAGAGGTAAGCTTGGGGGATTTTGATCACTCCATATTTTACACCTTTTTCCGCATATTTGCATGCCATTTCGATCACCCATATCACGCTTTTCACGATTATTCGACGATATTGCGTTACTTTTCACTATTTCTTGTTTTTGTCGGATTTCAGGAAATATGGAGCGATCGGGAGCAAAAATGAGCTTAAAGGATTTGCACCCACTCCGGAGTGTCAACCATGGCTCTTTTGAGGGTTATTCTGCAATGGAAGACGAGTGGAAGAAGAAAGAACGTCGTAGGAGCGACGAGGAAGCGAAAAGATGGAGATTGGGCATTTTCAGCATGCCACTCGGCCGAGTGAAGGAGTCACTCGGCCGAGCATTGAGACCCTGCTCGGCCGGCCAGATCGGACACGCAACAGAGATGTATCAGCGTGCACTCGGCCGAGCATCGCACGTTCACTCGGCCGAGTGCGGAGGCTCCGTCCACCCGAGTGGCACCCAGACGACGGCAAGCCAAAATGTCCAACTCTCTGTAATCTGTCAGTCGACTACGAGCTCCGACTCGGCCGAGTTCCAAAAGCCCCTCGGCCGAGTGACATTTGCCACTCGGCCGAGTGACGCCGAGGACACGCAGCGCCCAGATTTTCAGACAACCTCCCACTCTTTTGAAATCTGCTATCATTCCAGCAACCAAATTATTTTTCTCATATTTTTTATGGATAGTAGACTTCATGGCGGTTCTAACTCCGCCAAGAACGTGCAAATCGGCGGTCGGATGAAATCTGGAGAATTTCTGCAAGTTGATGCTGCAGTGCTGGAATTTCCACTCAGTCGAGTCGGCGACGGGCCCAGATTTTAAGTTTCGGTTTGGGCTGTTTTTGGGCACGAATTTGAGGGGTTTTCTAGGGTTTCTTGCTAGGGTTTTGGGGGAGTATTTAAGGGTTTTGTAGCCACCATTAGAGGGAGATATCCCATTATGTTTTCTTAGATCCCACATGTTTTCTTAGAGTTTATTTTAGAGGTTAGGCCATGCCCTAGGCCCCCTCTTGGATCTAAAAGCCTGTATTTTGGATTGAAGATCTTCATCAAGCTAAGTATTTTCTTCTCTTTATTTGAATCTTTGTTTTTCTATATTTTTGTATGCAAGCAATGATTTCTATTGATTCTCATATCTTTATTGCTATGCTAGAGTAGATTTGTTGTTCTAGGGTTTGGGGATGAACCCTATGGATCTAATTTCAGATTTGTGATGAATGAATTTCCAAATTGCTAGAATTGCTAGGAGGTTAGGTTGTGATTGATTTATTACGGATAGCTAGGGATTTCCATCGATTTGGGATTTGCAAGAGATTGGATTCTAATCGATGGGAAGGCCTAGATATTCGATTTAGGTTTACAATTGGGTTTCTCTAGATTTGGTTTGCAAGAGATTGGACCAAAGCTAGGATTTTTAATTGTAAATCTATACCCATATTCGTTTGCAAGAGATTGGACGAATACGAACCATCACAACCTAGATCGTAACTCGAGTTTGCACGAGAGTGGGCTCGAGGAGCGATTGGACGATGATGTCAATCTTCATGCTAGCGGCTTAGGTTAGGGTTTGCAAGAGATTGGGCCCTAATCTAGGTTGCTATAGACCGGCAATAGCGCGAGAGCGTGAGCTTGGTTCTCTATTCAGTTACGACTAGTTCACCTCAACACAAGTCTAGTAATATTGAGATTCACTATTTACGATGATGTATGACGATCCGTAGTGGGAATTCCCTAGCCCTAGACGTCTTTATTTGATTTTATATCCCCATACTTTGCCCGACGATTGTGACAGGATCGCCGCAAGGCAAATTCCCTCTTTTATTATATTGTATTTGAATCGATATTTGACCGATTTCTTTATCATCGACACCGACATCCACCACCATTTCCATTATATCATACCATAGCCATCTCCACCAATAAAACATTCGTAGTCAAACCAACCTAGGATAGATTGGAACCAACACCACCTCCTCGTGTTCGATACCCGCTCGCCACTACGCCGTGCGCTTGCGGTAAAACTACAATCGTTCTCCGGGACGTGTATCCGGGGCCGATCAAGTTTTTGGTCGTGCTCTTGGGTTGCATTTTGGAGCGATCACCAACCATGCACCGAAGAAAGTTTCACCGGAGTGTGATCCTTCGCCAAGACTCTGGATCGGATCCGAACCCCTTCGTGGCTTTGCTAGAGCCCTTCAGCAGCAAGGCAGAAATTTAAGGAGAAGAGAATATTAATTTTAAGCTTAGATCCGAGCGTGCTCCAACATTTTTGGGAGCTGCTTAGATCTAGAGCTTGGGACGAGTTTAGAGGAAGGGTGCATGCCCCTATTTATATAAGCGGCTGACTCCTTCCTTTTACTCAACTTTCGATGTGCGACTAAATATTTGGAGTTAAATAATTCAAGTTAGTTTGCCCTTCATAAAGGCCAAACTTCCATGAATTTTAATGCCCTCACCGTTGAGCTTCACATTTGATACAAGATATCAAATCGAAGAACGATGAACGGTGAATGCGTAGGAAAATACGGCGAGTCAATCGGACGTCGTTTGACCCCTCAAATGTCGTCTTAAAGTTTTCCAAAAACCATTCAAACGCACTAAGTCCCGCCGCCATTTTCTGGGCACAAATCCCTAGGCGCGGTGGGGCCCACCCATGCTCCAGGCACATGCAGTGCACATGCCTCAGCGTGCACAAGTGGGCGGGCAGGTCCCACCCGCATGAAGCGGGCCCGCCCGCCCGCTGCTTGAGGCGCGTGCGCCTGCCCACAATGTGGGCTCGGGCGCCCGCCCCCTTGGCGGGTGCAGACCCGCGCCTGCTTTAGCAGGCGGGGGGCCCCGCTACTATAGCGGGTGCCCGCCCCATCTTTTGGCTGGCTGCTTTCACAGAATGGGCTGGGTCTGCCCATAAACCCCTTTTATGGGCCATTTTGGCTCTAACTTGCACGTTTGGACTCCGTTTTTGACGCGGTTTGACCCTGTGTTTAGATCGGGACGATCCCTTCATTCAGGTAACCTTTTCCACGCGTTTGTTATATTAAATATTATCGTAAACTATTTAAGACACATTTAACTCAGCGTGCATCATATGTAAAATAGTCACTATCTAAGCTTAAAAATCATTTGCATCAAATACAAATGATCTGAGGGCATACATCCCCCAACACCAAATACATTCAAGTAGTTTCTTTCAGGACATATGGATAATGGACAGCGGATGCTCCGCACACATGACCTGGAATGCAAAATTGCTTAGCGCTCTAAAAATGTATGATGGAGGAATCGTAACTTTTGGCAACAACAAGAAAGGTAAAATTATTGGCAAGGTAAGAAAATCTATTCTATAAAACACAACCTTTTTTGAATTTTGTCCCAGTCATAAGTCCAGTCATATCTTTGTTTGTCCCAGTCATCAAGAACGGCCTGGATTTACTTGGGGAAGGGCTAGGATTTAGCCACGTAAGCAAGTGGGTCCCGCAGTCCCGCGCATGCAGTGCACAAGTGGGTCCCGTAGTCACGCGTAAGAGAGAAAACGAGGGGGAAGCTCGAAATTTTGGGGGGGAAGCTCGGACCTCACAACATCTTCTTCCTTGCGACCTCAAAAAAATGAGGGGGAAGCTCGAAATTGGTGGGGAGCTTGGACCTCATAGATCTGTAAAATGAGGGGGAAGCTCGAAATCTTCGGGGGAAAAGCTCTGATAATTTTGAAGGACATGCTATGATTTAAAGTTGTTTGAATACATAATACATGATTAGGATAGCACCATAATAATCCTTATAGTTGATAAGTGCATTAATAAAATTTATTAAGCAATCCTAATAATTTCGAATTTTTGGATTCAACTAGTTGATAGGATTAACTAGTTTTAATGAAGCCAATTACAATCGATGGGACACATAAGAATAATAAGTTTCTTTCAATGGACCATGATCCGGTCTAGTGCTTTTTGACTAGTGTTGTGGATCACCCTAGCTCGACTGGGGATAGTGATCTTGGCCTAGCCAAATCCATGGCCCTGTCCCACTGGACCGCAAGGATGCGAATTATGATTATGTGACATCGTCGATTATATCTAGTCAATTACGTTAAAAATCTTCTTCAAGATTAGTCGTGACCCTCCTTGTTTTAGAGGTTGGCAACTATAGGTTCTTTTATAGTTGTAGAGCACACTCAAGCTATGTCATAGATACTTTATGGAAACCAACTTCTCATTAAATGAGATGTAGTCTAGACTTAACCCAAACCGTCGCATCGTGCCCATACATCGAGCGCCGACGTAAGTTAGGCTAGACACGAAAACAAGGGTCCGACTAGACTAGTCATTGTGATTTGGATGAGCACACTCATGATTATAAGTAGCTAGGGGTAAAAACCAATAAGAGAATCATATATGATATAATTGATGAAGAGTCATCTACCTATCGTAGAGTCAAGCAAATTGTTAAGAACACTCAATGTTGAGAGGCTCAAGGTGGTTGGATCTCTTTCACATTTAATTTAATTTAATTTAATCGTTCATTATTATGGCTAAAAATGATCGCAAAATAGTGGGAGTATATATTTAGATAAAAGCCATTATATCTATATTTAAAATTGAACATATGCTAAACTAGGCTAGTTCAATGTTTACCAATGGAATCAAAATTATAATATCCTAAAAGAATAATTTAACTAGTCCAAATGGTTGGTTAATGGAATATCAACTCAAATTCTAATTGATATACTAAACTATATTCTCACCTACATTAAAAATGACCTTCTTAGCACAGGTTTAAGGACAATGATTTCCTTAAGCTCTGGGTCCAACAAAATAAATGCATGCTACCTGTCACTCGCCTCTATAAGGGGCAGCTTGAACATACTGATGTTCAAAGCATATTTCTCCATACGATTTGTTGAGTCAACTCAAGATTGTATGGAAACGGTTTCAATCCGCAGAGTTCGAAACTTCAATCAAATTGTTTGAATCGAAGATGAGTGCATGAGCGGTGCAAGACTATGTATCCCAACCGGATCTTGAGACGAGCAACTTATTGACCACACTCAAGGTTGCAAAGCTCAAGAATTTGGATACATGAGATGTTTGCACGGCTATTATTTGAGGCGCGTAATATCTAAATGAGATTTAGAAAAGGAAGAAGGCATTAAGGAAAGTCATTTGAGAAAGAAATTTTTATCTATCATTAGTAAAGGCAAAAGTAGGAGGAATTGAAAATGTGACATATTTGATGTCACGGCTTCAGGATAACCGTTATACAAAAAGGAATAGATTGTCATATGTGTTGGAAAAGGGAGCAATTGTTGTTTCTTGGAACATAAAGGACATCTAACATTTTTTGGCGAATGTCGTCACCTTGCTTCTGAAGCAATGAGAAATTTGTATAACAATGATGTATTAAATGTTTATACATGAATATGCAAGATAGTAGCAAAACTTATATGGCAAAATAGACTAGGCCGTACCAAAGAGACTAAGCTTCACAAGTCACATAAAGAGAGATCTGACCAATCGTATTATGAAGTCTATAGACATTTGTGAATCTTGTCTCAAAGGTATGCTGGCTGAAATTCCATCTATAAGACAGTGGGAAAATGAGTTGGTGAACTCGTAGTTTCGTACATATGGATGTACCCAGACACAAGTCTAAGTTAGCTAGGATAAGTTGCTCTTATTTTATTACGACACATGTTCTTGCTGAAACACAAGTATGATAAAATAGATAACACAATGAAAGGAGCATGTGAACTGCTTCGATCAGATCGAAGAGTCGAATACTTAGCTATATAACTCTTGCGTAATTAAAAGAAAATGTGATTTTCTCTCAGATCAAGTCTCTTAACACATCAGTGTGTTAGAGAGCATGAATCGTACTTTGTTAGACATGGTGCAATGCATGGCAAGTGGCTCTGAGTTACAATCCTCCCTCTGGATTAAGTCCCAGATAATAATGAGTAGTTTCTTGATAAGGTTCTACGAGGACCTTATCAATATGATATTCATTAAATCAATCGATAGGAAGTTACTGGATTACTCGAGTCTCGTGAGACGAATACGTTGAGTAAAACATCATAGTTGATGATGACTTAGTCAACTTCCAGGATGCCATTCCGAGTAGGGACTCTGATTAATAACTTGATGCAATCCGAAAAGGTCCGTGCACGTGAATAGAGTATGGACTTTAGTTTACGTGCCCAAAGAAAGTGTTTCTTATTAGCTACAAGAAAATCTTCAAGACAGAAGATTGGTGCAGAAAGAAAATAGTAAAGTACAACTTATGTTGGTTGAGAACAGTTATCATCCTAACTCCTATAAACTGATTATGGTGAAACTGCCTCGCCAGCAGATGTGTACAGATCTACTCGGACCAAACTCGATGTAAATGCTCATAAGGACCATGAAAACTGGAGCTGTATAGTCTGTTTTCTAAATATGATTTAGAAGAACGAACTTATATGAATCGACGAGAGAGTTTTTAAGGTCAGTGTGAGCGAATAAAAAGCATGCAAGGCATCAAGGAATCGAAACATTTGTTTTAACAAAGTGGTCAAAGAGTTTGACACTTTATTAGAAATAATTATGAATCGTCTGAATGACCAGTAACTAATTTGAATTATTCTCGTAAGGTACGATTAGCTGGATTATATCTAGGCAAGACATATATTATGGATTCCAAGTGACCAAGGAAATTATTTGGATAAGATTCAAATATGTGGTCTAACATTAACATAGAAACCCTTTAAGTCTATACAATAAACGGTTTAGCAGATTCACTCACGAAGGTTCTATCACATAAAGTCTAAAGAGACTTATGTGTAAATACGGTATGAGATACCAGGATAAATGGGCCCGAGTGCAAGTAAAAGATGTTGGGAGATAAGTATGCCCTCGAACTCGAGGCAGTTTATCCCTTTGTATGTGTACAAACATCTTGTTCAAAATAACAGTAAGCTGTATGGTAAGAATATATCTAATTTAAATCATAATGTAGTCGACATTAGAACTTAGGTAAAGTCCTAAGACTTAATGTGAGGTTAAACAAATATCGAAATGAGGATCTCGATCATAGAGAATTGTTTAGTCGTTAGTAGCATAAGTCTGAAATCGTTCGTAGTCATAGATGTTTCGAGAAAAGGATATCGAAACATCGAATAGACCATTGTGTCTTAGTCTTCAATATGTAATGGTGACGATGATCTCATGGTCGTTTGACTTGGCGAAGTCGAAGACGAGACACAGGTGCTCATTGGAGAATGAGTTCACTGAATGACCTAACAAGAGTTATCATAAGGTTATGATTGACTAATATATCAATGATAACTCTTAGTGATGATAGGCAAGTTGGTCTTTTGACTTGATGTCATTGTACGAACATATACGTGAATGGTGTCACTTAGGCAAGCCTCGTTGAAAGGCTTTTGGCTGGGTGACATTTAAAGCGTTCAAGGATAGTAATGATCAAGATAAGATTCGTCTCTCTCGGTCAATGAAAGTTAGTGTCATAGTGTTAGTTCGATATTTAATGAAAACTCTGGCCAGAGTATGTTGGAAGAAGTCCAACATTGTTTGACTAAAGATCAATGGAGACTAACCAAGTTCAAGCTGGTAGGATTGACAATTGACCATATCCTACGCTTGACTAAGCGACATAGTTTTGACGAAAAAACTATAACTGTGGTATTCATCACGGACTCAGTCAGGGTGGTCCCGACAATACTCATGTCAATGAGTTAACCACATAAGTATGATACCGAAACAGTGACGGCACCTGCTTCTCGTGGTCTCTGCCGTCTGGGGTTTTCGAGCCCCACCTGTAGTAGGGTCAGGCTGTAGGGTCTCACACAGGTGAGACCTTCGTCAAGTAATAGGTAGAAATTAGGGAGAATATGCATTCGATGCAAGGGATAGAAAACTGCAAAGAGTTTGCAGTTAACATCTGCATTCGGGATAAATGATCCTGAGTGCAAGTGGGAGATATTGGGGGATGTATGCCCTCAGTTCATTTGTATTTGATGCAAATGATTTTTTTAATATATGTGGGAATTTTGCATATGATGCAAAGGGAATTAAATGGGTCGTAAAATGTTTACATGCATATTTAATATTATAAACGCAAGAAAAAGATTGCCTAGATGATGGGATCGTCTCGGTCTAAACGCAGGTTCAAAACCGCGTCAAAAACGGACACCAGATGCACAAAATAGAGCCAAACAGTGAAAAAAAGCCAAATTTGGCATTGCGGGTCGGGCGCCCGCCCGACCCGCCTGGAGGCCACAGTATGGGTTTTTTTAATCCAGTTTTGTGCGACGGCTGTAATTTTTGCGAAAAACTAGTTTTGGGCCATGTTTGAGTCCTCGGTTGAGGGGTCAAACGAACTCGGACTGACGTACTGTTTGTTCCTACGCGTTCACCGTTCAACCCTCTTCGATTTGATAGGTTGTATCACTTGCAAAGCTCAACGGTGATGGAGGAAAAATTTGCTAAAGTTTGGCCTTTGTAAAAGGCAAACTTTAATTAATTTTTTTCTCTAAAACTTTTAGTCTCACATCCGATATGGAGGGCAAGGGAGGGGTCGGCCGCATATATAAATATGGACCTACTCCTCACCTTGAAACTCGTCCCAAGCTCCAGATCTGAGTAGCTCCATTAAATGTGAGCAAGCTCGGATCTGAGCTGACATTAAATATTCTCTTTCTCCTTAAATTTCTTCCTTACTCATGTTCGGGCTCTAGCAAAGCTACGAAGGAGCTCGGATCGGATCCGAAGTCTTGACGATGGATCCACTCAAGGTGAAATCTTCTTCGGTGCATGGTTGGCTCAGCGAAAAGGGTGTTGCTTTCCTCGGGAAGTGGTGCAGTTCGGGAAGCGGTTCGGCTCGGGACGAGGAGCGGCTCGGGACGCGGTTCATCTTGGGAGAAGCGACGTGGGGCCAAAGAAATATTGCTGAAAATGACGCTTCGTATTCTGCGGAAACGAAGCGAAAGGTATTAGTTTAAATTAAACATGCGATTATAAATTGAAAAGGTTAGATAGATCTATCCATAGGGGTTGGTCGGACCCAACCCTGGGATAATAGAGATATTGGCTAGGGTTTGTTCCCTTTAGGGCTTGATTTAGAAATGTTTTAAATCTGTTTTTCCGCGACTTATTCGATTTCGTCGTCCGTCCGACTTAGGACAGACGTCAATTTTATTACCCTAAGGACCCAGAAAACCATACACGCTCGATCGAGCGCCCCTCTGCAGACGACCCCCATTTTGCCTTGTAACTCCCTGCCTACTACGCTCGGTCGAGCGACTCATACTGCTCGACCGAGCAGCCTCGCTCTTTGACAAGCCAAAAAGGAGGCCATTCTCTGCCCACTGTGCTCGGTCAAGCAGCCTACCCCGCTCGACCGAGCGACATCTGTTCACCACTTTTGAAGCTGAAGCCCCAAAGATGCCGCTCGGTCGAGCAACTCATACCACTTGACCGAGCAACCCCTTCTCCAAGCGCCCGATGGGAAGCAACAAGGGATGTGCTCGACCGAGCGGCTACCCCGCTCGATTGAGCGTGTCGTCGACAGCCTACAGAAATGGCGTTTAATATGGGTTCCGAGTTGGATTTTTGGTGAAACCCGAACTTAAGGGGTTTTGTATATAAAGTAAACTCTGTTTTAGATTAGGAGAGGCTTTTTATTACTCAGAAACTCTTGAGCCATTATGGGGACAGAGAGAGTTCTTTGGGCATTGTTCTTCAATCTAAATCTTGGTGCATGCTTCTTGCTCCTTAATTTTATATACTTTGCATTCTCATTCCTTTCTCTGCACTTTGAAACTAATTTCGTGATGTTTGCTCAGTTTTTGATGATAATCTCTATTGCTCTTATCGTTGTAGCTATTGGCATGGTTGAGTAGTGTGATTCTAGGGCTTAGGGATGAACCATAGGACCATAGGGATTGGATGTTAGGTCAAATATCAGTTGGATGAATCTAGGGTTGCCCTATGGTAGTTTGAACAAGGGTTTTGGGGATTAGCTTTAGGATCGGAGGATCGCGAAAGTAGCTCCATAGCCTAGGGAGAGTCCACACGAACTCGATTTGGGCTTAGTGGCTGTTTCTAGGGCTTATGATTACGGGAGTGACTCGAGAGCTAGGGGTGATCACTAATCCTCGATCCTTTAGTCGATGACTACGAAAGTAGCCCGACCGCTAGAACCAACTGTCGCATGGCGTCGCAGTCTGTAGATCATGCGAGTGGATGCGGATTGTGGGGTGGGACCCAGTGTCAAGCGTAATGCATGCATTCCCGTGCGAAGCCAACTGCAAAAGCGCAGCTCCGCATAGGGGTGCGTTAGACGAGCGTGACGACGAAAGTTAAACATTCGTTCCCATCTCCAGATGTGACACTCCTACCCTCATATATCGTCCAACGAAAGACCCCATGACCTGACATCCATGACCGAAAGGCCTAGCATGGACTCCAGAACGTCCTAGACTTTTAATATTTAGTAGACCCCATTTCCCGTAACAATCCAATTTCATGTGACAACACCTGACTACGCATTCTCACCCTTCCAAAAAGCTAAACACTAAACCACCGCCTCCCTAGAGAACGACAATCTTTATATAGTACAACCATTGTGCACTTGTGGTGATTCGTGCCCCTGGGTGTGAGCCCGGAGGACGGTGCAACTACCATGAGGTGGTGGGTGACACAAATTTTGTGATAGTGATTGAGGGACGATGGCCGAGGGTTGACGAGCAATGGGAAATGGCACTGAGAGAGAAAACATGACGGGAAGGGACATAGAAAGTTGACGAGGGTTGGTCGGTGACTGTAATGAAGTGGCAGGCGACGTCGACCTGGGTAAGGGATGAAGGCGAGGAATGGCGAGCATGAATTTCTTAGGGCCTGTTTCTTTTGTCCATAGCCCGTTGCTTTGCTTTAAGAAAGTGATTTTTAGCACTGTAGCCCGTCACTTCGGCTACTATTACGTGGATTCCTCTCTCTTTTTTCTCTCTGTGTTTCTTTGGGCGAAAAATTTCTCCGCTGCTTTTCTCCCCTCCTTCCGACCTCTCTCTCCCACGTGGATCCCCTAAATCCTCCCTCTGAATCCGTGGATTTCATAGGGATTACACCCATTTCTCTCCGATTTGAGCCCCAACTATTCAGATCACCCCTCCTCTCTCCTTCTTTGCACGGGTTTCAGTTGGTTTGGGAAAAAACCCTAGCTCCGGCGGGTTTTAGTTGGATTCAGTTGCTGCCTTCGATTTCTTGGTCGGATCTAACGCGGGTGTGCCTAGCTTGGTCGGATCGCATAGCCGGCGAAGCTCAGAGCAAAACCCTAACTTCGATTTGGTCCCCACTGTCTCACCGGAGTCGGAGCATCCTCGTGTGTATCTCGATTGACTGGGAGGGAAGAGAATCGGAGGAGATCGTCAGGATCGGTGAGCTTTACCCTATTTTTCTGCGATATTATCGACGAGGTATAATTTCTTCAGCTCTCTTATAAATTTTGCTTTGATCTGATGCTGCCATGGGTTCCTCTGTGCGTTGATTTTTGCTGCCAAGTATTTTGCCATGCTACCCTTGCTGAATTTCAAGGGTTTAGGCCCTTTGCGGATATTATTACGTGAAGTTGGTATCGATGTGTGCATGCATTCTTTGTATGATGAATTATTTGTATGATGAATGTAAAGAATTGTGCATTATTAAAAAAGCCCAATGTTGAAAAAATGAGGAATGATGGAATGAATTTGATTACGTACGTACATAATGGATGGCTTGCTAGTTGGTTCCATTTAAGCCCCAATTTGATTTTTTACATTGTTGGATCCCCATTTCAACTGAAAGTTCATGATTTTATTTGTTTTAAATGAAGTATATTTAATGTTAAAGTTTCAAACTATTAGAATTTAAAATTTATTTTTCAGTATACAAAATGTTTAATTACGTCAAACTCTTGAGAGGGAATTTATTAAGATGTGTGTATTTTAAATTGATTTACTGATATGGTATTTATGGGGTGAAAAGGCATGAGCAACGACAAAGCAACCTCGTGTGTGACTATGATTACACATTAAATCTGAGGGCTAATGTTTTGGATATGCACAATTTTATATGAAATGTGTTACTCATATTTTTATGGTATGTATTTAATTTATAGGGGATATATGCGGGGTTTATGTTTTGAGCTTGACATAAGTTATATAAGATAATGTGAAGAGACATGTATATTTTTTTCCATGCCATCCTAAATGGTAATATCATATGTCAGTCAACTCTTACGTGTTAAGTATTGTTTGAATCAATTAAGGGGGCATGGATACACAAGGAGACCATTCGGTTTGTGAGTTATGTACCGCTACAGCGGCGGCAATAACGTTTGTCATATTAGCCTTACAACTGGACAATAATGCTGGGGCCGACCCTATATCCAGAGAGCCCTCAGCTATGCGGGATCTGCATGGAAAATCCCACATGCAGAGAATTTTGTTTGGGTCTGAAAATAGCTGTTTGGACTACTTACAGATGCGAAGAAATGCTTTCACGAATCTTGCATCACTAATGCGTCAGCGTGATCTTCTCAAGGACACAATTCATGTATCCATCGAGGAGCAGTTGGCCATGTTCCTGCATATTGTAGGGCACAAGTCAAAGAATAGAGTCATGCAAGTGGATTTTATTAGGGGAGGGTGGACAGTGAGCCGGTATTTTAACAAAGTTATGGCGGCAGTGTGTGCACTTCGGGATATGTTCATGAAGCAAGCTACAAATGAGACGCCACCAGAGATAGTCAATAATCCAAATTGGTACCCATTTTTTAAGGTATGTGTGATTATCTGTATATGTGTCAGTATAATAAGTATAGTCATGGTGATTTAAAATTAGGCTCATTGATTACGTTATAGGACTGCATTGGTCTCATTGATGGGACGCACATAGATGTCATGCTACCAGCCAGGCTCGTACCCCGCTTTAGAGGTCGCAAATGGGTTACGCAAAATATGCTAGCAGTTGTTACTCCAAATAAAAGATTCACATACGTAATGGCAGGGTGGGAAGGATCCGCAAATGATTTTACGGTCCTGAAAGATGCATTGTCTAAACCCCCCCAATGGGGCTGAGAGTGTATGAAGGTAATATGCATAAATTTACATTTACATACGAAATACGTCTCTCGGAGATCATTGGCTCATAAACTGGGTTTATTTTTTCGAATGTAGGTAAATATACTGGATATACTACAATGCCAGGGTTCATATCTCCATACATGGGCGTTAGATACCATTTGAAGGACCATACTGATCGGGTTCCTCAAAACCAATGAGAGCTATTCAACCTACGACATTCTACCTTACGATCAAAGATCGAGTCGATATTTGGTATCCTAAAAAACAAGTTTAAAATACGGACAGCCAAGCCTCACTACCCATCCAAAAGTCATGTCGATACCTTACTAGCTTTCACTGTTTTGCATAATTACATCCAAATAGAAGATCAGTATGACCCCCAACTAACTGAAGATGGAGATGGGGTTGAGGAGGCTGTAGAGGGTATCGATGAGCATGATGACGATGTTATGGATCTATCCCAACAGGTTTCCGTTCGTGAACAAATCGAACAACGAGATCAATGGAAAATACGTAGGGAGCAGATAGCTTGGGATATGTGGGTGGACTTCTGTAACAAAAATAATAACAGGAACACATTAGAGCATGGGCTATGAGGGGGTCGTCGTATAATTTGCCTACTAAGGCTGAACATGTTATCCTTGTATCTTGAGTATTACATTATGTTTGCTATGTTGCATATGCCAAAATTTTCATGCCTTTGTTTATCAAGTATATGGTTTACAATTATGAAATTTTAGTCCCCTTGCAGTATAGTATCAGTTTATATGATGGTTGGATGTTTATAGCCAAAATGTGCATTTTCAATTTCATCTGCTTGATGTTGTAGGGATGGAAGGAGCAGCAAATTCAGGTCAGGGGTGATCCATACCGGGACGGGAGTGATCACATGCATCCAAGTAATGAAAATGTATATGGGTCCCAATGGAGAGAAGTTGAAAGAAGGGTGGATCCCCTTGTCAACCGACCAATGCCTATGAGGATGCCAACTATCCCATATCCCATGCATGGCTTCCAAGCATGTGGGAATGGGTTCCAAGCAGGTGGGCATGGAATGTGATATCTACAGTATCCAAATTTCAGCATTCCAATGCACATGCCAATGTCAATGCCATCGTCGCTTGGACCGAGGTATATGAATATGCTCCAAGGGGGAGAACCACCCACTTTCAGAAGCCCCTCTTTCCATGGTGCCTTCGATATGCCTACGCCACCAAGTGGCAATGAACGAACACCCGGCAGTGACTCCTCCAGGAAGTCAAGCCGGCGTAGCGAAGATGCCGAAGGGTCTGTTTTAAGCCCAAGGAAAAAGTCTAAGCATCCATCCTCTTCTACACATCAGAACAAACTGTGGAAGACCGAGCACGATGAAACCCTCACTCCATACCTAGCTGAGCTTGCATGACAGGGGTTTAAATCAGATAAGACATTTAAAAATACAGCCTTCAATGCCGCTGCAGTCGAAATCAATAACATCCATGGGACTTCTTTCACAAGTGTTAATGTGAAAAATCACATGAAAGCGTTGGGGACACGTCTCAAAGACGTACAGGAGTGCATGGATATTAGCGGTGCAGGATGGGATTTGGAGAGGAAGATCGTTGATCTGGATCCAGAAACGTATGCTCTGTAGGCGGCGGTAATTACTTCTATCTTTTATGTAGGCTATGTGCTAATACATTAACTATATCTTTGCATAACCTTTATCATATTTGATATTCTAATCATTCAGGCAAACCATCGGAAGCAGGCTTATGTGAACCGTCCAATTCCATAGTATGACGATCTTGTTCTCATCATTGGTGATGACGCTGCTAGGGGGATCATTCAAAGACTCTTTTCGAAAAATTTGGCGGTCAATATTCTGGAGGCGAAGGCGAAGGCGAAGGAGAGCCCGTAACCCCTGATCCGATACATATTGATTCACCAACTCACTATGTCCCGGATGACATCCCCACCCAAGCGTCGACCGGTCCTGTTCATCAGGGAGGACATGCCATGCTACCCCAACCATGCTGGGGAAAAAGAAACATCGTAGATGGGCCATTCAACAAGATCCCGACGTCATGCAGGATATAGCAGAAAATGTGAAAGAGGTCGCGGATGTTATATGGTCCGCACACTCTCATTGGACAGCACCGCTTGCCCAGCTTGTTTACGAGCTTACTGAGTATACGCCTAGGATATTGTTTAAGGTGTTTAAGGCCCTACGCCAGGATGAGATAGAGGCACGAAGCTTTTTGGCATTGCCTCCATCGGCTAGGAAGATTATGATTGAAGAGGTAGTTGCTGGGTTGGATATGGACGTGTAGGATAGATGATTTGACATAGGCAGGAGAAGAGGCTGGGAGGTGAAGATGGCCTTTTGGTGGTGGGGTGATTGGGTTTGGATGGGATGGGGTTGGGTGTTATGGTAGGTATGGGTTGGTTTTCTAAGTTGAAGTTATGTGGTTAATGTTAAGGGTCACAAACAATCTCTATGTTGTTGTATATATTCGTTTGTAGCTTACTCATGATAGTTATGTTTTGGTATGGGTTGAGTCTGAATGGTTTATGATGTTGTTGCAGGTAATTGGTGCATGCAAATAGCCCAATGATGATGAATTTTTTGAACTATATATCCATATGCAAATAGCCCAATGACGATGAAATTTTTTAAGCACTTTGTCCCTATGTTCTTCAGAAATATTTGGAATTTGGCTTGGAGGTTCATTTATAATGAGCAGCTGCCGATTTCCAAGTTAAATTCATAATACGTCATAATTTTCCTGAGGGCTAAAAGTAAATATTTAATGTTTCTGCATATTGCATCCAATATTTGCTTTCCGATACATACACAATGACCCAAGACACAACAACTGAAGCTGATACATCCACACAGTCCCCATACTGAAACTGCTACATATGCTTAGATTCCAAAACACCTAAATATAAAACTTCAATTTTTTTGGGTTGGTCCTATGTGGAATATTTTGAAAATGTGGGGGATTGGTTACTATAGCCCTAATGATGATGAACAATAAATGAGTAATTTGACCATATGATAAGATGAAATAGGGGGTATTTGGCTTGAAGGTTCATTTATAATGAGCAACTTCCAACTACCTACTGATGTTCATGCTACAAAACATGTTTACCTGAGGGCACAAGTCAAATTTTTATTATTTGGCTTGGTTATGGACCAAGTTGGTATGGTGCAGCTACATACAAAATTACATCAAGTCAAATTTTTTTGGCCATGTTTTTTCCACCAAATTGATATTGGGCTGTTTCATTCTGGGTTCTGATGGAAGTATCAGTTTCTGTTGTTGGTTCTTGATGGAATTATGTAAGTATCAGTTTCAGTCTGGAGACTGAGATGTTTTTGGGTCTGGGGCATTTTTGTTTTGGGTTGTTCTGATGTATGTATCATTTTCAGTTGGTTATTGATGGAATTTTGTATGTAGCTGTTGCAGTCTGGAGACTCAGATGTTTGTGATATTGGCGCAGTTTTGGGTTGGGTTGTTCTGATGTATGTATCAGTTTCAGTTGTTGCTTCTTTAAGAAAATTTTGTATGCAGCAGTTTCAGTCTTGAGACTTAGTGGTTTTTGGGTCTAGGACAGTTTCAGACAGGGTTTGTAAGGTCTCTGGTTATGAGGAAAACACTAGAAGGGGGTTGAATATTGTTTATGCAATTTAAAAAGATAGTTACACCAATTTAAATTCCTAACCAACAAATGGTGCAGAATATAAATGAACCCAAAATGAAACAAATGCAAACGCAAGGATGTTTCAAGGGTTCGGATTACCCAAGTCACTTCCCGACTTGTTCCCGGTAATCCTACGTCCCTTCCACCCGGTTAACAGCTGGATACTCAAGTTAGAACCCTAACTTGAGGTTTCCTTAAAACCCACTTGTAGCAACCCTACAAGTGAAATCGAAATACAATTGATTGACATTGACTCCCACAACTTGGGAGCAAGCAAACCACTCTCACAAACCGAGAGTAAATTCAATAACGAAAGTTATGAAAATATGAAATAGAGCAACACTTACAATCACATATGCCTTGCAGTAGAACTTGAAGGAGAAGTGTGTTGTGTGTTGAAAGACTCTCTTGGAAGATAGGAAAGCCCTTTCTCTTGACTGCACCAAATGCCTAGAAGATATCGCTTTGGTTCTAGGATGGAGAGCAAGGATTGAAGATTGGAATTCTAGGGCTTTAGGATTTGAGAGCTTTGATCTTGAGAGAATGAAAGCTTGAAAGTTTTAGCAAGTGAGTTGGTCACCTCTCAATGGAACAGTAGAGGCTCCTTTTATAGGTTTCTCAAACCCTTCAAACGAAATCAGCAAAAACCCCTTTGAAATCTGCGAGGAAAAATTCAACGGATAGAATCTGCGCCCGCGACAGTCGACTGTTGAAGAATTCACAATCGACTGCTGCACAGTGACAGAGGGTATGAGAGAATTCATAACGGTAACTTACCACTACGACAGTCGACTGATGAGACATAGACAGTCGACTGTAAATCCTGCTACAGGCGACTGGCCGTAAGTTAGGTAAGTTGATGAAATCTGGAAAACGTCTGGGAGAACAGGACAGACGACTGATGAAGAGAAGACAATCGACTGTTAAACTGAACATGCGACTGTAATTCCTTCTACAGAAGACTGTAAAAACCCTGAGATTTTCCAGAGAATTGAGTCATCAAATAGGCTCAAGGACAGACGACTGTTGAAGCAGTGACAGTCGACTGTTCCATTGGATAGTCGACTGTAAATCCAACATAAGTCGACTGGCCAGAGTAAACAGAGAAATAGATTTTGGGCTATAGATAGACATGCGACTAATTAACAAAACACAGTCGACTGTCACTTGGACAGGCGCCTGTGAATCGTTCATAAGTCGCCTGTGAGAGTTAAAGCTGAGAAGCCCAAAACTAGACTGAAAAAGTTTGTGCATAACAGGCGATTGTAGAATAAAACACAGTCGACTGTTTCGAGACAGGCGACTGTAAATTATTCAGTAGTCGACTGTTATAAACATGACATGCACAATCTAGATAGAAATGAATTGGAGTCTAAGGAAGGTTGATCTAATAATATCCTAAGACTGAAATGAAGATGTGTGTGCGTGCTCCAACAAAGTTATACTTCTAAGCTACATACTAGAAGAGAGATAAGAAAGTTACATATGACGAACTCTCTCTTCTATCCAACGCATGAGCTTGAAGTCTTCTAGGAGCTTCAATCACCATCTACGATCATCCAATCCATTTCATTTGATTTCAATGATCTTTGAGTGGCATCCATTGCAAGTAGATCTTCATAATAATCTTAGGCAATGGATTAACTGCAAAATAGGGGATTAGTCACAAGTATTTATGTTTTCTCATCATTAACACCAAGCAGGGAGAAGTCCAATACTCAACATTCTCCCCCTTTTTGATGATGACAAACAAACATAAACAAAAAGATAAATAATTGTGCTTAAAGAAAACTTACTCCCCCTACATAGATGCCAATCAAGTTAGTCAATACGTATTAGGGAATCTATATATCAAATGAAGCAAATGAGTAAGATATGCATGAGTGAAATGAATTCATGAAATCTAGGAATTAAAATCCATATTCATTGTATCTTACTCCCCCTGAATCTAAGGCAACTTCAATTGTAGATTCAAGTTTTATTAGTATGTACTTAGCACATTCATTATGAATCTATATGTTTATTTCTCTCCCCCTATGGCATTATCCAAAAGGTGGGAGTAAAATAACAACAACAATTGTGCTAAATAAGAACTAGTAACAACAACAAGAGTCTAAAGATATATAAATCAAAACTCATAAAACCACATCATAAAATTATGTGAGTAGAGGAATGGGAGTCCAATATCAACATTGAGATATACGAAGAAAACATATTGTCTCAAAGCACATCACATGAAGAATACAGCATATACGGAGACAATATCTCAAAATTCACACAGATATGATAAGCAATTATACATTGAGTGAGATATACGAAGAAACTGCAACTTCATATGTGTGTGTGTGTGTGTATATATATATATATATATATATATATATATATATATATATATATATATATATATATATATAGCAAAAAATGTACCTAAGAATGACCTCGGGTAGAGATACCTGAGCACACCCCCGCTGTTCGGGGTTTGTGAGTATTTTTTTTGAAAATTTTTTTTGCAGTAGGTAGATATACGTGTTATGTAGCTCCCCACAAAATTTTAGGTCGATCCGACACCGTTTGAACCTCCGTTCATCGATTTCAAAAACGTTGCGCAAAACTGTCCAGAATTTGGACAGTTTTGCGCAACGTTTTTGAAATCGATGAACGGAGGCTCAAACGGTGTCGGATCGAGCTGAAATTTTGTGGGGAGCTACATAACACGTATATCTACCTACTGCAAAAAAAAATTCAAAAACAAATACTCACAAACCCCGAACAGCGGGGGTGTGCTCAGGTATCTCTACCCGAGGTCATTCTTAGGCACATTTCCCTCATATATATATATATATATATATATATATATATATATATATATATATATATATATATATATAAGACCACAAGAGTACAAAACATATGAACAACATCATGTGTCTCAAAATGAACAAAATACATGATAATCATATATCATCCATCCATATATCATCACTACACAAAATATCCATCATACATACAACAATGAACTACTCAACCCTAACCAAAACAAAAAAAAATCTAGGTCTCAGGGTGAGTTTCCAAAAATATCAACTGCAGCGTCAGTCAATATTGATGACAGTGGGGTCTGAGGGACGACCAGACGAATGGAACATCAGCCTGACAGAGCGGCAAGAAGGTTAAGCAGGAGCCTTCCTCTTGGAAGACGATGCACCACCAGCAGAAGACACAGCACAAACATGCACACTGGGCTGGACACCAGTAAACGGGGGCACGAAACCCGGAGGAGGAGGGACAGCAACAGACTCGGTACACTCCTCAGGAGGATGAAACATGGCCTGAAGATCAGCCTGGATGGGAATGCCGTGAAAACGGAAAGACTTGAATTGAAGCTCAAGAAGAAACGAGAGCTTGTGGTCCAAGTCGGATACACGACGTTTCGATCAAGGAACCGCAGTCACACAGCCTGCCGAGGAGGACATCCTCGAGAGGAACAGACGGTGGAGTCGAGGATCGGTGGTCAGCTGGCGGAGAGGAGGGTACAGCTACATTCGCTGGGGGAATAGGGTCACCAATTGTGATGTCCAATAACTCATCAGACGTCGGAGGACTGACAGGGTCCATGAGGTACAAAGGGTAGTAGCTAGGTCAAGCAAGAAATAATAAAAGAAGTAGGATGAAACCAAAGCTTTGATGATCAACAGACGAGTATAATCAAGTAATCAATCGACGTCGAGAGAGGCTTCGAGTAGGTTCGACTTCGACAGAGGGGAGATCAACAACGGATTTGAAATAAATGGCACAAAAGAAACACGAGAGGAATTGAACCTAATTCGAGAGGCACGGACGAGACAATCGAGATCCGAGCGACGCAATCGACAGACGACGAGAAGTGGGGACGAAGAGCGCCGGAGGAGCGAACGACTGAGGGTTTTAGTCGGGAAGACGAAGCGGTTTCAATCGGAGGAGAGAGAAGCCGTCGAACGAAATGAACTTTCTCGTACATATAACATTGGGGCAAAAGAATCTGGGCCGTTGGATCAAAGAATCGACGGCTCAGATCAAATGAATGAACCACCACAAAAGGAGACAGTCGACTGATGAACAATAGTCAGTCAACGGGTCGGAGTGATAAGAGATAAGCTTAGGTTGACAGACAGTCGACTGTTGGGTAACTTACAGTCGCCTGTCTGTGAGACAGTCGACTGTATTATACTCATCAGTCGACTGACTGAGAATCAATAAAGTTGATGATAAAACAGAGAATACTGACGAAATTGACAGGCGCCTGGTGACTAAAATGCAGTCGCCTGTTGATTCAACAGTCGACTGCAAATTTGTCATCAGTCACCTGGGTGAAAGATGCTGGATATTGGACTCCCCAGATTTGGTTTTGGACGATGAACAAACATAAATATATCGTGAACTAACACTTTGTGAGCGCAGTTATGGAGATCGTCGCCAAATTCATATGAATATCAATTACGACGTCTCAAGACTTCTCAAAGCACGTGATCGTATGCCTAAAGCTTCGTTGAAGCTTATGGACCAATTTAGAAGTCATGAAGATTCGATTGAAGCTATTGAAGACGGTATCGTCAAGGTTTATTTATAGTCTTTAGCTTCTTTCGTAGAATGTTAAGCCTTGAGTAGGTCTTACGTTTTAAATCTTCATAACGCTCATATCTTAGCTCTAGGATCTTAGTAGAAGTCCATACAATCCTTCCCGAAGCATCGCGCTTCGATTCGCGACTTCTTGTGCATGTTAGTTGGTTCAAGAAGAAGAACTGACCGACTAGATGGTGATCTAGTCGGTCAGCCAAGCTTCTTGGACCGACTAGTTCTTCTCAGTCATTTCCAAGCTCTTTACTGTTTACAGTTAGTCGGTCTAAGTTGACTCACCGACCGACTAGTTTATGAACTAGTCGGTCAGTGATGCTTCTGTGACCGACTAGTTGAGCTTTCCCTGTACATGCACATTTGAGCTTGAGCTACTGTTTATCATTAGTCGGTCTGTGTTCATTGATCGACCGACTAGTTGATGAACTAGTCAGTCAACTTTTCTTCTTAGACCGACTAGTTTAGTTTACTGTACATGCCAAATTTTTCACCATACTTACTGTTTATCGTTAGTCGGTCTATGTTCATTTGGTGACCGACTAGTTGGTGAATTAGTCGGTCAACATTTGTTCTTGGACCGACTAAGTCTAATTCTTCTCAGACTTCAGTTTTATCTGTTAGTCGGTCTCAGTTGAGTAACCGACCGACTAGTTGTAAAACTAGTCGGTCAGCTACTCTTCTTGGACCGACTAGTTCCTTAGTCTGTACTTTGATCTTTTCTCAGTTTACCCATTAGTCGGTTTACGTTAATTGACCGACCGACTAGTTGATGAACTAGTCGGTCGGTGGTTGTTCTTTGACCGACTAGTTGGGTTCAGAAAAGAGCCGTTGGAGCTTTAATTGAAACGTTTTTCTCTCTCTCTCTCCTTTATCCTATATATACTTGATGGGCTGCATTCATTGCTGCCAAGGCTGATATTATTGCAAGTTTAGAGATCAAGAGAATTCATTCCAAGTTCATTCAAAGCTCATTCATTCCATTCAATAATCTCTCCTCACTCTTACTTCCAAAGAGAGATTCATTGAGTGTGAAGCCTTCCAAGCCAAGTGCTTGATTCTAGGTCACCAACATCCCCTAAGCTCTCCATCGCTGATCTACATCTTGGAGCTAGGGTTTGGTGCCACTTCTTCCCCAAAATCATCCTTGCCTTAATTCGTAAGCAAGATTCAAGGCATAGGTATTTTGTTCGGTAAGAAGTTTTCTTATTTCATTTCATATTTGATTTGTAAGTTTCACTCTCGGTTATGAGAGTGTGGTTGTGATCCCGGGTTGTGGGAGTCACAAATTACATTTTGTATGATTTGACTTGTGGAGGATTTTCACAAGTATTTCATAGTGGAAATCTTGAGTTAGGGTTTCTAACTCAAGTATCCGGAGGGGATCCGGGTGGTTGGGACGTAGGATCACCGGGAACAAGTCGGAGAGACTTGGGTGGATCCGAACCCAGTAACATCTCTTGTTAGCATTGTTAATTTTGTTGTTGTCATATAATTTAAGCTTCCGCAAATTGATTTGGTAGTTGTTTGCATTATAATTAGGAATTATACTCCTTGTTATTTTTAAAGTACTATTCACCCCCCCTCTAGTACTTGTGCAGTAGCTTGTAGGGCATTACATTTGGTATCAAAGCCAGATACTTAGCTATGTCTGCCAACGACAACAAGACTGTGCGTCCACCTTCCAACTATGACACCTTCAGGAACCGTGAAGGAGCGTCTTCGGTGATGGAAGGACATTCCTCTACGAGGCCTCCATTCTTCAACGGTACCAACTACGGGTACTGGAAATGCCGGATGGAAACCTTCCTCCGGAGTGCATCTCTATGGAGGACCACAATGAAGGAATACATCGAGCCCGAAGAAGAAGACTTTGAGAAATGGACAACCGCGGAGGTCACCGCGGAGGTAAGCAATGACAAGGCAATGAACGCCTTGCAATGCGCGTTGGAGCCCGAGGACTTCAATAAGATATGCACATGTAAGAGTGCATATCAAATTTGGAACTCCCTCCTCATTCTTCATGAAGGGACGAGTAGGGTAAGAGACTCTAAACTCGTAGTTGTAAACAAAGATTACGAAATGTTTCATATGCAACAGGGCGAGAAGATGAAGGAATATTACGCTCGCTTCGTTGACATCATAAACGAGTTAGAGGCTCTCGGCAAATCCTACACCCAAAAGGAGAAGTGCTCGAAGCTTATCGAATGACTTCCTTCTTCTTGGGAGAAACGTACCTTCGCCATCGAGGAAGGTAATGACATGAATAAGTACACCATAGTTCAACTAATGGGTACTTTAATGTCGTACAAGGTACGCAAGGATAGCAAGCTCAAATTGCAGGAAAAGATGAAGTCCTACCTAAAGCAAGACGAGCCAAAGAAGAAGGCGATTGCTTTCAAGGCCGCTCCATCCACATCCACATCAACCGATAATGAAGACTCGGAAAACGAGTTGGACTTGGAGTCCATGGCACTCATGGCCAAGAAGTTCAACCGTTTCTTCCGAAAAGGTAACTATAAGAACAAAGCTAAATTTGGTTCTTCTAACGCATCTTCCTCTCCTTTGTGTTTCAAGTGCAATAAGCCAGGACACATGAAAGCGGAGTGTCCTCTCAACAAGCAAAAGGAGAAGTGGAAGGCGCCTAAATTCGATAAGTCCAAGAAGTACAAGAAAGGAAACAAGAAGGGACTTGTCGGAGCAACATTCACCGACTCCGAGGATTCCTCAAGCAGAGAGTCGGATGATGAGCAAGTGGAGCAAGCGCACATGTGCTTCATGGCAAGAGAGGAGCATGATCAAGGATCCTCCTCTTCCGATGATAGTGACGACGAAGGCGATGAGGTAACTATGGATGACCTTAGGAATGCTAACTCTCAATTATGGTCTAAATACACTAAATTAGTAAATAGATATACTAAAGTAAAAGATGACCTAGCTAGCATTCAAACCTCGCCTAAGACTATCATCACCAACAACGACACCGTTGTTGAAGAGTTAAGAAATGAGATTGTTAATCTCAAATCTAAACTTGAACATGTTAGTATAGATGATCCGGAGGAACATAAGATAGCGGATTTAACCTCTCAAAACTTGACTTTGAGTATTGAGAATGAGAATCTTAAATCTCGTGTTTATGTGCTCACATCGCAAGTATCCAACTTGGATACCTCTATGCGTTCTCTCAAAGAGAAATATGAGAACACATTAGGCCGAATTAATAAATTCAATAAGGGTAAGGACCATTTGGATAAAATCCTAAGTGACTTACTTCCGGCCAATCACCACATTGGTTTGGGGTATACGATGGGATGTTCATCCAAATCGGCCACTACTTTTGTTAGGCCAACTTCCGGTGACTCTACGAGTGGTAGCAAACACTCTATTGGTAGTTCATCTACCAATGGTGCTTCCACCTCGTCCACACCCTCTTTCGGAAAGAACCCCACTTTGGGTGGACCTCCAAAGAAGGGGCATGCTTATATGTACACAAATACCATGCCACGTAGGAACACACGTCCTACTCCACCGGCTCACACATATGATGATTTTTATGCAACACATTCTCGGACACGTGCACACCAAGTGAGACACCCTCACGCACGTGTTCCTACACATGCGTATGTTCACCCACAACATCATATGAATAATTCTCGTCGTGCACCATTCCATCATGTTCCTTATGCCTATCCACAACATGCATCACGTAGAAATCAACGGCGCATGCATGCACCCAATAGGATGAGGGCTCCCAAGATTTTCATAATTTGGAGCCCAAAGGACACAAGCATGGATGAAAAACAAGTGTATATGAATGCTTATTTTTCGGATGTTGTGCATAGTAGGAATTATGTGGGGAAGTCTAAGTCCAATTGGACTTGGCTTCCAAAGGTCTAATCTTTTGGACCCAATGACCTTGGGTATCATGATAAGAAATTTTCTATCTTTAGGTACTCAAGGAAAAGAAAAAGAAAAGGAGCAACAAATTTAAATTTAGCTCCAAGGGGAATTGGATACTCGATAGCAGGTGTTCAAAACACATGACGAGTGACGCTCGATTGCTCTCCGGAGTGGTTCCCATCGCAAATGGAAACCGCGTCGTATTTGGAGGCAACGAGAGCGGAACCATCATAGGTGTTGGTAAAGTGGGTAACCCATCTAAACCCTTAATTAGTGATGTTTATCTTGTTAATGGTTTAAATCATAATCTTATTTCAATAAGCCAACTTTGTGACAAAGGTTACAAAGTTAGCTTTGCGAAAGGATTGTGTTATATTTTAAGAAAAGATAATGATAAATTATTATTTTCCGGCACTCGTCATAAAGATATTTATATTTTGGATCTTCCTAAGTCTTATGAACAATGTCTCGTTGCCAACACAAGTGAACAACACTTATGGCATCGACGCTTTGGACATGTGAACTTTGGAACACTTTATAAGCTTTCAAAATTAAATTCCATTAAAGGTTTTCCGAAGCTCATTTTTGAAAAGAAAAGTTTTTGTGATTGTTGTCAACGTGGCAAGCTTCCTAAATCTTCATTTAAACCTAAGAAAAGCATTTCTACTAAACGGCCACTAGAGCTATTACATCTAGACTTATTTGGGCCAACTAGAGTTGCTTCCTTAGGAAATGCAAGATATGGACTTGTCATCGTAGATGATTATTCGAGATTTACATGGGTATTTTCATTATGTAATAAAAATGAAGATTTTGAAAACTTCACAATTTTTGTTAAGAACGTACAAAATCTCTTAGGAACCACCATTGTCACTATTCGTAGTGATCATGGAGGTGAATTTGAGAATGAGTCTTTTGAGACATTTTGTGATGAAGTTGGTATTACTCACACCTTCTCTTTCCCTCGTGCACCTCCTCAAAATGGTGTAGTTGAGAGAAAGAATAGGACGCTAGTGGAGTGTGCTCGCACTATGCTTGATGATAGCCAACTTGGCCATCAATTTTGGGCAGAAGCGATACACACCGCTTGCTATGTGTTTAATAGAAAACTTTTGAGGCCCGGCACTAAACAAACTTGTTATGAATTGTTGTTTGGTAGGTTGCCTCAAGTTAAACATTTTCGTGTTTTTGGTTCGAAATGTTTTATCAAGAACACGTATGGTAGTTTGGACAAATTCGATCCAATATCCGATGAGGGGATTTTTGTTGGATATTCTTCGCGTAGCAAAGCCTACCGGATATTCAACAAACAAACCTCAACGATCGAGGAGTCGCTTCATGTTTCATTTAATGAAGGATTTGTTCCAACTAGAATTTCAAATGATAATGATTCTATGGATGTTTTATGTGATTCGTTTGATAATTCTAAGTCTAATGATTCTATTGATTCTATTGATTCTATTGAGACTAACCCATCTAATGAAGTTGTTGAGAATGTTCCTAGTGATCAAGGTATTCCCAAACGGCTTCATACCGTTCGTGACCATCCTCATGAGCAAGTCATTGGCAATATCTATGATAGTGTCAAGATGAGATCGCAAGTAAACTACTTCGCTCATTGTGCCTTTGCCTCCTCGATAGAGCCAAAGAATGTTAATGAAGCAAGCGAAGATAGCGCTTGGATCTTAGCCATGGAGGAGGAACTCATTCAATTCGAGAGGAATGAAGTTTGGGAGCTTGTTCCATTGCCATCGAAGAACCACACCGTCATAGGGACAAAGTGGATCTTCAAGAACAAAACCGACGAAAACCAAGTCGTCGTCCGGAACAAAGCTCGGTTAGTTGCTCAAGGCTACCGTCAAGAGGAAGGTATTGATTTCGAAGAATACTTCGCTCCGGTAGCTAGATTAGAATCAATTAGATTATTATTGTCTTTTGCATGCCATAAGGATTTTAAATTATTTCAAATGGATGTTAAAAGTGCATTTTTAAACGGAGATGTCGTTGAGGAAGTTTACGTTTCTCAACCTCCGGGCTTCATAAATGAAAAATTTCCAAATCATGTTTTTAAGCTAAAGAAAGCACTTTACGGTTTGAGACAAGCTCCTCGAGCTTGGTATGATCGCCTAAAGAATTTTCTTTTGGATTTGAATTTTAAAATGGGAGAAGCCGATTCTACACTTTTTGTTAAGCATGCGAATAATGATATAATTTTAGTTCAAATATATGTTGATGATATCATTTTCGGTGCTACTAACTTTGCTCTTTGCGAAGAGTTTTCTAATGTTATGAAGGAACAATTTGAGATGAGCCACATGGGTGAGCTCAAGTATTTCTTAGGTCTCCAAATTCGTCAAATGGACGATGCAATCTTCATCCACCAAACGAAGTACACGGTGGAGTTGCTAAAGCGATTTGGAATGGAGAGTGCTTCCGGGAAGAAGACTCCAATGAGCACGACTACGCATCTTGATAAGGATACGGGCGGTAAGGATGTAGACATTCGTCTATATCGAGGTATGATAGGTAGTTTACTTTATCTTACCGCAAGTAGGCCCGATATTATGTTTGCCGTATGCATATGTGCTCGTTATCAGTCTCAACCTAAGGAGTCTCACTTAGTTGCGGTAAAACGTATTTTCCGTTATCTAAGTTATACACTTGATTTTGGATTACTTTATCCAAAATCTAGCACGTATGAGTTAATCTCATATAGTGAGGCCGATTATGCGGGATGCAAATCCGACAGGAAAAGTACTAGTGGCACTTGCCATTTTATAGGAAATTCCCTTGTCTCTTGGTTTTCCAAGAAGCAAAATTTCGTGTCACTTTCAACCACCGAGGCGGAATATATTGCCGCCGGTGCCACGTGTGCTCAAGTTCTTTGGATGAGACACACACTTAAAGACTTTGGTATTAATTGTGATACTTGCCCTATCATGGTTGACAACCAAAGTGCAATATGTCTTTCCAAGAACCCGGTACACCATTCCCGTTCGAAACACATAGATGTCCGACACCATTTTTTAGATGATCATGTTGCTAAAAAGGACATCATTTTAGTGTACGTTGAAACCCAAAAGCAAATCGCCGATATTTTCACGAAACCCCTAAAGGAGGACTCCTTTGTGCGGTTGCGTCGAGAATTGGGGATTATGGGTGAATCCGAGATATAGGATTCATGTTTCATTCAATAATCTTGCATGCTATTATATTTCGAAATATTTCGTTCATGCTAGACTTATTGGATTTTTCGGGAATTTATGTGATATTTTGAATTTTTGCTCGAATTCATGTTTTGAATGTCGTATTTAAGATTTCGATGTTTAATGGGGTAGTTTAGATGATTATTGAGAGTTTTGCGGTATATCGTCCAAGTGTATTGAGGAGAGAACTTGATTATCAACTTTTGGACTCTTTTAGTCGGTTTCAGTTCAACCACCAACCGACTAGATGTTCATCTAGTCGGTTAGTAGAAGAACTTAGACCGACTAACTCAAGCTTTTTGAGTTTCCTCTTCATTTTAACTCTTTAGTCGGTTCATGTTCAATGACCGACCGACTAGATTGAGATCTAGTCGGTTAGTAAATGAACGCAGACCGACTAAATCTTGTCAGTAAATCTTGGATTCAGCCACTGTTTGCAATTAGTCGGTTCAAGCTCATTGACCGACCGACTAGATCGTGATCTAGTCGGTCAGTGCTTAAACTGTGACCGACTAGTTGTGCCAGGGACTGTTTGGTCATTTGCGATCTCGACCGACTTAAACTCAGGTTAGTCGGTTTGTTTTCATTCTAATCGATCCAAACTCTTTCTCCCTCAGCTCAAAACCCCGACCCCTCGCAGCCCCTTCAAATTCCGATCGATCTCCGGCCGTTTTCCGGCCATCTCCGTCGATCTCCACCGTCGGCCCCTCGTTCTAGGTGATTTCCTCTCCTTCTAGGGTAAGCTTTCCATTCCTAGTGCTAGGGTTAGCTCGGTTTCTAGGGTATCTAGGGTTTCTAGGGTTTAATTCTTTTTCGGCTAGGGTTCTTTTGTTTGATCTCTTGTGTCGTGTTGTGCCGAGACTATGGCAAGAACACGTATCCCGATCACTCCGTCTAGCCCCTCGCCGATGACCGTAGAACAAAACCCTTCGGATCCCGAGCATCCAACCCCTCCGAAACGCCGTGCCAAGACCACCCAACCTTCGTCGTCTTCGCCTCCTCTCAAGAAGAAGAGGACGACGACCGCCAAGCCTAGAGGTCAAGCCAAGCCCAAGCCTAAGCCCAAGACCAAAGATCTTGCCTCTCGTTCTTCATTCCATACTCCTACCGATTCCGATACGGAGTATAACCCTGAGACAGAGACTCATAGGGAACCCACTCCTCCTACCCATCCTGAGTCTAGCACCCACCCTCGTACGTCTACCCGTAAGCCTAAGGGAAAGGCTCCGATGCCGGTGGGCGGTGTCGATATCTCGTTGTGTCGCGACGACCCGATGTGTCTCGCGGCTTACAACCGTATCGAACATTGTCCACTGCTTCTGGAGCATTTCGTCCAGTTCAGTGACTTCATAGGGTTAGCTGATCTTCTTTCGTCGTCGGTTCTTCTCGATTATCTTCGATATGACCCGAAGGCGAACCCTCACCCGTACCCTCGTTTAGTGAAGCTTTTCTATGCGAATAGGATCCGGGGTCAGTACGATCAGACCCACTCTGTTGAGACAACCGTTTTGGGGACTCCTATAGTCCTCACAGCGGAAATCTTAGGAGAGATTTTGGGTATCTCTTCGTCTGGCCTCCTCCCCTCTGATATCTCTGTTGACGATATTTCTTCTCTTGATCAGACCATCCTTTCAGAGATTTTCCATCAGATCCCTCCCGCCATGATTGGCGTGCCATCCAAATCTTTTAAGCCGAATGCTTGGGTCCTAAATCTGATTCTGAAGTCGTGCTTGCTTCCCAAGTACGGCTCCTCATCTCTCCCGTCCCAGCCCTTTCTGAAGCTTATCTATGCTATCTTCATGGGGAGCTCGATTAATTGGGCTCGCATTATACTCGATAAGATTGACTCTTTCGAGTGTATTCGCAAGCCTCTAAATCGGCTCATATCCCATTTCCTTGCTTATTGACCCTCGTGTTTCGTCACTTCCGTGTCACGTTGCCTCGTGACGATGAGCGTCCCCTTGGTCCTCCCCTGAACGCGACGGCCGTCAAGAAATCTCTTGCGACGCTTCGTCACGTTCAGAGGACGACACCTTCAGCGTCTGCCTCTGCCCCCGCCTCTGCCTCTGATGCTCCCTCTGCCACCCTGGATGATGTCGTACGGTTACTTCGTCGTCACGAGTCTCGCTTGGCTGGTACCGAGGAGGTAGTTTGTCGTATGGCTCGTCTGATGGGTGTTGAGCTTCCTTCTTCCGTTTCTGAGGATGAGGAGTTAGATGAGTTGGCTGAGGAGGACGTTGAGGAGCTTTGTCGTGCTTCGACTCGTGCCCCCGAGGGCACTTCTACTGGTACTGCTGCTGCTGGTGCTACCACTTCCGGTGATGCTGTTGCTGCTTCGTCTGCTGGTGCCCCTGAGAGCACACCTGTTGCCGCCACTCCTGTGGTGGATACTCCGACTGGTGCTCCCGAGGCCACTACGGTTGCTGCTTCAGAGGTTGCCACTTCAGCCGTCGCTCCTGCTGATCTTCCGGACGTTCCTGCTGATCCAGTCACCTCCTCTGCTTATGCTGAGCCTGTAGTTGCCTCTGATCCTACCGCTGCCTCTTGAGTTTCTTCGAGGCCTCTCCCGATACTCATTGGTTGATATATCTAGTTGTGAGAGATGTTGGGTAGGATAGTGTGGGTGGCTATGTATTTTGGGTCATTTTGATGTCTTTTTGATGATGGTGTATTTTTTGTTGGCACTCCGATATTTTGTCATATGTTGATGTATTTTTGTGCCCCGATCAGTCGATCAATGTTTTGTATGTCGGTGATGTACTCTGCTTCATACTTTATATATATATACATCCCAGCTGACATTTCATTCTATTGTGCACTTTATAATTTTTGTGTCTCTGATGTTTGATTTCGTCGCTCGACGACAATAACTTGGATTAATATAAATTTCTTCTATGAAAACATAGAATTGTTTTCCATGCACTAAATTAACCAAGAAATGTTGATATTGGAGAGTATATTCCATAACTCAATCCGTTAAATTGATTTGAGTTTTGATGATTTCGTTTTACGATTTTTCGACTTTGGTATCATTGACACGCCTTGATTCTACTCGTATTTTTCTCTTTGGTGTCACTTGAACCCCCCCCCCCCCCCCCCCGTCGTCGTATTCTACGACTCCCGTGCTTTTAATTTGAGGCCATTGTTGTTGTCGTTGTTATCCTCCCGCTCTTTTTGCTTATGCCAAAGGGGGAGAGATATAATAATAACGATGTGCCAAATGAAAATTTAAAGCATTCTCCAAGAATCTAACTTGATGTGTTAGATTCAGGGGGAGTTAAGATATATAAATGGATTTTCAAATCCGATATTTCAATAATCTACGTTTGGTATTTCAATAATTCAATAATCGATTCTCATTTAATATACTTCACTCGTCTGCTTGATGCGTATTATTTTTGTTTAAATTGGAATTAACGTGTCATCAATGCAGGGGGAGTAAGTAAATTTCATTTGAATTATTATTTTTGATTATTATTTATGTTGGTTTGTCATCACCAAAAAGGGGGGAGAATGTTGGATATTGGACTCCCCGGATTTGGTTTTGGATGATGAACAAACATAAATATATCGTGAACTAACACTTTGTGAGCGCAGTTATGGAGATCGTCGCCAAATTCATATGAATATCAATTACGACGTCTCAAGACTTCTCAAAGCACGTGATCGTATGCCTAAAGCTTCGTTGAAGCTTATGGACCAATTTAGAAGTCATGAAGATTCGATTGAAGCTATTGAAGACGGTATCGTCAAGTTTTATTTATAGTCTTTAGCTTCTTTCGTAGAATGTTAAGCCTTGAGTAGGTCTTATGTTTTAAATCTTCATAACGCTCATATCTTAGCTCTAGGATCTTAGTAGAAGTCCATACAATCCTTCCCGAAGCATCGCGCTTCGATTCGCGACTTCTTGTGCATGTTAGTTGGTTCAAGAAGAAGAACTGACCGACTAGATGGTGATCTAGTCGGTCAGCCAAGCTTCTTGGACCGACTAGTTCTTCTCAGTCATTTCCAAGCTCTTTACTGTTTACAGTTAGTCGGTCTAAGTTGACTCACCGACCGACTAGTTTGTGAACTAGTCGGTTAGTGATGCTTATGTGACCGACTAGTTGAGCTTTCCCTGTACATGCACATTTGAGCTTGAGCTACTGTTTATCATTAGTCGGTCTGTGTTCATTAATCGACCGACTAGTTGATGAACTAGTCGGTCAACTTTCCTTCTTAGACCGACTAGTTTAGTTTACTGTACATGCCAAATTTTTCACCATACTTACTGTTTATCGTTAGTCGGTCTATGTTCATTTGGTGACCGACTAGTTGGTGAATTAGTCGGTCAACATTTGTTCTTGGACCGACTAAGTCTAATTCTTCTCAGACTTCAGTTTTATCTGTTAGTCGGTCTCAGTTGAGTAACCGACCGACTAGTTGTAAAACTAGTCGGTCAGCTACTCTTCTTGGACCGACTAGTTCCTTAGTCTGTACTTTGATCTTTTCTCAGTTTACCCATTAGTCGGTTTATGTTAATTGACCGACCGACTAGTTGATGAACTAGTCGGTCGGTGGTTGTTCTTTGACCGACTAGTTGGGTTCAGAAAAGAGCCGTTGGAGCTTTAATTGAAATGTTTTTCTCTCTCTCTCTCCTCTATCCTATATATACTTGATGGGCTGCATTCATTGCTGCCAAGGCTGATATTATTGCAAGTTTAGAGATCAAGAGAATTCATTCCAAGTTCATTCAAAGCTCATTCATTCCATTCAATAATCTCTCCTCACTCTTACTTCCAAAGAGAGATTCATTGAGTGTGAAGCCTTCCAAGCCAAGTGCTTGATTCTAGGTCACCAACATCCCCAAAGCTCTTCATCGCTGATCTACATCTTGGAGCTAGGGTTTGGTGCCACTTCTTCCCCAAAATCATCCTTGCCCTAATTCGTAAGCAATATTCAAGGCATAGGTATTTTGTTCGGTAAGAAGTTTTCTTATTTCATTTCATATTTGATTTGTAAGTTTCACTCTCGGTTGTGAGAGTGTGGTTGTGATCCCGGGTTGTGGGAGTCACAAATTACATTTTGTATGATTTGACTTGTGGAGGATTTTCACAAGTATTTCATAGTGGAAATCTTGAGTTAGGGTTTCTAACTCAAGTATCCGGAGGGGATCCGGGTGGTTGGGACATAGGATCACCGGGAACAAGTCGAAGAGACTTGGGTGGATCCGAACCCAGTGACATCTCTTGTTAGCATTGTTAATTTTGTTGTTGTCATTCAATTTAAGCTTCCGCAAATTGATTTGGTAGTTGTTTGCATTATAATTAGGAATTATACTCCTTGTTATTTTTAAAGTACTATTCACCCCCCCTCTAGTACTTGTGCAGTAGCTTGTAGGGCATTACAAAAGATACAATTTGCTGACAGAGAAGATAGAGTAGAGCAGTCGACTATCGAAGGAAAGACAGTCGTCTGTCCTGGTCCAAAAATGCACAGTGAGGTTAAAATCCAGAGGATATGTACAACTCACCATATGACCTATACTCTAACACAAACTCATCATAAAGTTAATTTCAAACGATAAATTATTTATAACATAAATCTCTTAAAACAATCTGAAAACTCATGTAATCACAGAAATCTCAATAGCCTTTCTTAAAACCAATATATGATATATCAAATGAAGAGAGGCAACATGATGGTATGAATTCAAAAGAAGTTATAACAAGTAAGTTGAACTCCTAAATCTCAGATTCACCCATAATCCCTAATTCTCCACGCAACCTCACAAATGAATCTTCTTTAAGAGGTTTTGTGAAGATGTCGGCAATTTGTTTTTGGGTTTCAATGTACTCTAAGATGATGTGGTGTCTCACATCTATGTGTTTGGTACGGGAGTGATGTACCAGATTCTTGAAAAGACATATAGCACTTTGATTATCAACCATGATAGGGCAAGTATCACAATTGACACCATAGTCCTTAAGAGTGTCTCATCCAAAGAACTTGTACACATGCAAGACCCGCGACAATATATTCTGCTTCAGTCGTGGACAATGATACCTAGTTCTGTTTCTTGGAGAACCAAGAGACTAGGGAATTTCCTAGGAAATGGCAAGTGCCGCTAGAATTTTTCCTATCGGATTTGCATCCGACAAAGTCGGCATCACTATATGAGATTAACTCATATGTACTAGATTTAGAGTAAAGTAACCCATAATCTAGTGAATGATTGAGATAATGAAAAATTTGTTTAACTGCAATCAAGTGTGACTCCTTAGGTCTAGCTTGATATCTAGCATACAAGCATACAGAAAACATGATATCGGGCCTACTAGCAGTTAAATAAAGTAAGTTACCGATCATACCTCGATATAGAAGAACGTCTACATCTTTTCCGTTATCATCCTTGTGTAGATGGGTGTCGTACTCATGGGAGTCCTTTTGCTTGATGTCGATTCCATCCCGAATCGCTTGATAAACTCCCATGTGTACTTAGTTTGATGTATGAAAGTCCCATCCTTTATTTGTCGAATTTGCAATCCAAGGAAATAGTTGAGCTCACCCATGTGGCTCATCTCTAATTCATCCTTCATGGACTTGGAAAATTCTTGACAAAGATTAAAGTTAGTAGAACCAAATATTATATCATCTACATAAACTTGAATCAATAGGATGTCATTTTCATAATCCTTAATGAAAAGTGTTGAATCAATTTCACCCATTTTAAAACTTAAATCCAAAAGAAAAGTCTTGAGTCGATCATACTAAGCTCTAGGAGCTTGTCTCAACCCATACAACGCTTTCTTAAGTTTGAAAACATGGCTTGGAAATTTTTCATGAATGAAACCGGGAGGTTGAGAAACATACACTTCTTCATTGATAATACCATTTAAAAATGCACTTTTAACATCCATTTGAAATAATTTAAAATTCTTATGAGATGCAAAAGATAAAAGCAATCTAATAGCTTCTAATCTAGCTACGGGGGCAAAGGATTCTTCGAAATCGATACCTTCCTCTTGCCGGTAGCCTTGAGCTACTAACCTTGATTTGTTATTTGTGATGACCTCGTTCTCATCGGTCTTGTTCTTGAAGATCCATTTGGTCCCAATAACTTGATGACCACTTGGAAGAGGAACGAGCTCCCAAACTTCATTTCTCTCGAATTGCATTAGTTCTTCTTCCATTGCCACTATCCAAGAGCTATCCTCATAAGCTTCTTGGATGTTCTTTGGCTCAATGGTAGAGACAAATGCGCAATGAGAGAATTATTCAATTCTAGACCTTGTTCGAACACCTACACCAATATCTCCAATAATTTGGTCATGTGGATGGTTGCGAACGGTTGGGTAAGCTTTGGGTATTCCTTCATTACTTGGAACATCTTCAACAATCTCATTAGAAGTGTTGGTCTCAATAATAGAATCATTAATCTTAACATTACTAAGAGAATCATATATAGCATCTACACTATCATCAACCACATGAGGAAAATCAAAATCTTCATAAAATGATACGTGTAGTGATTCCTCGATCGTTGAAGAAGTTTTGTTGTATATCCGGTAGGCTTTGCTACGTGTGGAATATCCAACAAAAATTCCTTCATCGGATCTTGGCTCAAATTTATCTAAATTATCAAAGGTGTTCTTGATAAAACATTTTGAACCAAAAACTCGAAAATATTTAACTTGAGGCTTTTTGTCATAAAATAACTCAAAACAAGTTTTTTTTTCATTTGGGGTCTCACTAGGATCCTATTGAGCACATAACATGCCGTGTGCACCGCTTCTGCCCAAAATTGTAGTCCAAGATGACTATCATGGAGCATAGTACGAGCACACTCAATAAGAGTCCTATTCTTTCTCTCAACAACACCATTTTGTGGTGGTGCCTGAGGAAAAGAAAAATTGTGAGTTATCCCAGTGTCATCACAAAACTTTGTAAAAGACTCATTCTCAAATTCTCCTCCATGATCACTACGGATAGTGATAATGATGGATCCTAAGAGATTCTGAATCTTCTTTGCAAATATGGTAAACACTTCAAACTCTTCATTCTTATTAGTTAAGAATGAAACCCAAGTAAATCTAGAGAAGTCGTCAACGACAACTAATCATAATGAGTATTGCCTAAAGAAGCAGTTCTAGTTGGCCCAAACAAATCTAGATGAAGTAGTTATAGGGGCCTCTTAGAAGTAATGCCTTCTTTAAGCTTAAA
The DNA here is from genome assembly GCA_030789695.1 of Scilla litardierei. Lineage (NCBI taxonomy): Eukaryota > Viridiplantae > Streptophyta > Magnoliopsida > Asparagales > Asparagaceae > Scilla > Scilla litardierei. The sequence continues at coordinate 73,645,741 of CM061142.1, forward strand.
AGATGATTACTAAGTTTACCTCTTTGACATAAATCACAAAAGTTTTTCTTACTAAAAGCAATTTTTGGAAAACCTTTGACTAGATCATGCTTAGCTAACTTATATAAGTGCTTGAAATGAACATGACCAAAATGGCGATGCCATAATAGTTGTTCATTTGTATTAGCAACTAAGCAATGTTCTACGGTTTTAGGCAAGCTCAAATAACAAATATTTTTATGCCTAATACCTGTAAATAAAACATGTCAATTAGAATCAACAATTTTACACAATCCTTCTCCAAAGTTACCTTGTAACCTTTGTCACAAAGTTGACTAATGGAAATGAGATTGTGACACAAACCACTAACTAGAAATACATTAGTAATTAAAGGTTTGGAGGAGTTTCCGACTATACCTACTCCAATGGTGTTTCCCTTTTGGTTACCTCCAAAAGTGACCGTTGCACCATTCTTGATGCTAATCACTTCGGAGAGTAATGAAGGATCTTCTGTCATGTGTTTGGAGCAACCACTGTCGAGAATCCATCCTTTCTATTTAGAGCTAATTTGACCTTTATAGCTCTCTTTCTTTCTCTTGGGTACCTACATAGTATACCATAAGCTCATGGTACCCAATTTTTGTTGGGTCCAAGGAGATTAGCCCTTTAGAAGCCAAGTCCAAGTAGACTTCCGCTTCCCAACATAATTACCATTATTAATAACATCATGAAAATAGGAATCAACATAAGTATTCCTATCATTTAAGCTAGTGTTCTTAGGACCCCAAATGGTGTATGTTTTGGGAGTCCTTTTCCTAGTTGCATGCATAGTTGTTAGATTTCTATGTGGTGCATGCTTCTTAGGAACATGGGTTCTAGCATAAAGATGAGGTGGTGGTGTAACGGCCAGTTTTCTTAGTGCACGTTTTTTCGCAATAAAGATTAATTCAAACGATTCCAATAATTACTAAATGATTTTCTCACTATTTTTCGTCGTCCAATCTTAAAATGAATTTTGTATTCGTACTAGAGGGGATACGAATCCATGGCATTTTCGTAATTTTCGGTGTAGGTTGTGAAAATCGGTATTTTAGTGTTTAAATAAATTATTCTTCCCTAATTACGTTTACCCTTCTACCAAATATTTTTACTAATTACTTTTACTAATTAGTTTTACTAAGTAGTTTTACTATTCACTAACCATTTCCACAAATTACATTTTTACCTACCATAATTACCCTAACTAATTAAACTAGTGTCGGCAGACACCTCCCAACGACCCATACGGCTATCAATTATCAACAACCCTCTTCATTCTCATCCCCACCTCCAGCTCCTCATCAAGCTACCCCCTCATTTCATTGCTTAAGACAACAACAACAAGCAGAGGCACGACGGAAATTCCTCCATCTCCCTGCTCATTTTCTCAAGCCAACATCCTCCTCCTCCATTCAACCCCAAACAAATCCAAATCAGCAATTTCATCAACTCCTTCCCCGCTCAACCCAAACTGAAATCAAACTCAGATTCAGCCCCAATTTCACCAAATCTGTTCATCAATCCACAACCACAATGAAAACCCAAATCTGAAAACCCAAAAATTCAGATCCAAAACCCAAAACTTCAAATCAAAAACCTAGAATCAAGAGGAAATCTGAAACTAAATTCAGCTTCATACAAATTTCAGATAAACCCAAATCATGCAAGCCCAAACCCCATCAACTTCAACAAATCAAACCAATCTCTTCAAGGCTCAAAATCAAATTAGCCCCAAACAAATTCCTCCTAAAATCTTTCCCAAACAAGTATCCACACTGAAATTTAAAGAGGGAAAATCTGAGACAAAAATCACACTGAAATTACAGATTCTTACAAATCAAACCCTCATCAAATCTCCTTCTTCATCTTCTCCTTTTTCCCCCTTGGCCGCACCACCCACCGTCCCCATCGCCGGAGGCCGCTGCTGCGCCACCCGCCGGAGGCCGCTGCTGCGCCACCCGCCGGAGGCCGCGCGTTGCGGGAGGCCGAACCCGCCGTCCGACGCTCCTACGCGCCACCCTCCGCCGCCGGGGAGAGCCGCCGCCCCTCCGCCAGAAACCGCCCAGCGCCGGACTTCCCCGCCTGCCGCGCGCCGCCTGCATCCGCTGGAGCCGCCCATGGAGTCGACGGCCATCCTTCCCTTGCGTAAGTCTCGTTTGTTGTGTGACTTGCTACCTGCAATTTCGAAACATATAAAAAAACAAAAGACATGCAAGAGAGGAGACATGGAGAGTGACAGAAGAGAAAGATAAGTCTCAGCCTTAATAAAGAAATATAAATGAGAAGGATAGAGAGAGGTTATGTTATTAAAGAGATGACAGGTTGTAAAGGTAAATGGAGAGAGAGTTAGTGTATTGTATATATTAAATAATGTTAAGTTCTATCATGTTAGCTTTCTACCCTTAGTCAAACTTAGTAAGTTAGTATGTGGATTATTAAACACCAAGTTAAGCCGTGTAATTAGATTAGTAGGTTAATTAGCTTAGTTAATTTATTGTTTGTTAATATTAATTAGTGTAATTCAAACGTTAATTTGATTTAACCATGTTAGTTTAATTAAATAATATTAGGTTAACAATTTCAGAATAAAATGAGGCGTATAATATTAGTGTAACACAATATAGACATCACCCTAGCCGGAGAACCCAATAAAATTAACCGAACCCAATTTAGAGAGTAACTTGATATTTTGCTTTTCTCACAATAAATCTAATTCAGTGACTTGTTTAACTAAAACAGAGAACCACTATCACCGTAACGAAGTACCTGTCGGGACATACCCAACGTCACCAAAATCACCGAAATCAGGCAAGTATGCAATTTATAGTGAATTTACGAATTGGATGTTAAATTAGTCTCGTGAATGTAAATGTTGCTCGTTACTCTCGTAACCATGGAAATTGTTGTATAAAGATAACTGGTCTTGTTATTTAATTGCTTCATGCCTTGAAATAATTAACTAATGTGAGACATCGTGAAATCGTGCGCCTCGAAGGCGAAATCGTGATTTTCGTGATGTCATGTGAGTTGACAAATTCGTGCTTGTAATTCGTGAATTAGGCTGGCTCGTGTTCCAGCACAAATCTTGGGTGGGGTAAGGGTTGAGCGGCCGCTAGGCGTATGAACGAGTACTCTCTTCAAGGGCACCACCCGTATGCGGTGGGTTAGCGCCAATCATAGTAAGCCCCCGTGAGAAGAACGACTCACTCATCACGTCCTAAAGGCGAGAACCCTATTATAGACATGACTTGCTAACTATCATGAAATACTAACAAGAAACTTGCAACTTGAAACTGTTATCTCGGTAAAATTGACATGCTTTACTTTACTCGTCAGATTGTTTAGAACTGCATGATAGGATGTACTTACTTTAAAATCAGCATGTTTAAACTTTCATTATTATCTCGTTTAATTTATAATTGCCTCTTAAAATTCAGTGTAAATTGTATATCTTGCCTTGGGTTCTAACATCTTCTTGCAGACCCTTGCTGACATACATTCATGTTTTTGGATGTATATCAGATCCCGAGCCATAGCACCAGGAGGGCTAGTTGCGATAGCTGAACCAGTAGGCCAAGGATCGTTGACTCGTGAACCGTCATTGTAATTCACTCATTTGTTGTACGGGTCATAAGACCCTCTCTTTCCTATTTCTGCATTGTTGTAATTCCTTTGAGATGTCTGAGATTGTAATAAAGTTCTTTTTATTTGTGTTGTTTTGAGTAATGCAAAGCAAGAACCTGCAGTTTTCACACAGACGCTTATTGTGTAAGTCAAGGGGGAAAGAAAAGCAAAAGTACCTCCTCCTGACTTACACAAGCGGGCCCGTTCGCGTCCTCGCTCCCAAGCCTAATGGGAAGCGGGGCGTGACAGGTTTTAGTGGTGGCCCATGCAGGTCAAATGCTCATGCAAAATACTTTAAAACAGCATAGATAATTTTACAATCTTGACTCTCAAACAACATTTTCCCTAGAATCTTCTACCCCGATCAACTTCATTAGAAGATTCCAGTCCTAAGTTTCCTGACCCTTAGCCAACCAAATCAGTATAACCTTGATTTTTAATCTCCCTTTATTTTTCATCCCGCTCTTGACCTTAGAAATCCATCGTAGCCTTTTCACGTGTCATTTCCTACCCGTACTCACAATCGATCATCCTATTCTAATCCTTGCTCTCAATCCATGCGATCTTCCTGACAGCCAACATTATCCTTTAGAATCATCCACATTACTATACCGATTCTACTTTCGTTATCCCTCCCATGGAATTCCTCGCCCAGCTTTATTCCGTTTAAAAATCTTTAGTATATACTTAAATCTCATACCCTCCAACTGACTTAAACTCATTCTTTGATTTTGAAACTTTCCTCGTCGTAACCCTTAGTTACTATCTCGCCACGATTCTCTGACATATAACATCCATACTCGTATATTTACCATACTTCCTTTATATAATAAACTTCATTTTAAAAAAAACATTACTTCCTTTTCACTAATTCAAATATAGGAATTTCTTTTCTTACGATGCTACTAGTATATTTCAAAACAACCAATCATATATGTTTTTTTTCAAAATACTTTCTTTACTAAATCTATCTCCATTTGCATTCACAAAGCAATCGCTGCTTCACTATACTCCTTTGTATGTTACTCTTTTCATTCATTATTTAACTAAATCACATTTCATGTTCTAACTTATACCATTTACGCATTTCATTATTTTTCGCATATTCGTCATTCTCCTTAATCCCTTAATTAATCATAACTATTTTATGCTACCTAACCAACCTAACTCCCTATCCATGCCTCACCGGAAACCGTTCATCACAATCTTGACCCGTTATGTCTTTCAACTCTAAATCCTACACTATGTTTAGTTATCATTAGTGCTCGTCATTAATTATTACAACCTTAACAAGATTCGTTTTAAAATTACGTTATAGCCCTTAAAATTTTCCCTTCTATTCCATTCCATCATCAGCAGTGTTAATTTATGTTAAACATCATATTGTTAAAGCATTAGATATGATCATTATTGTTATAAGATTAGGTTTCAGCTAGACATAGTGAGAGGTGATATAAGGGTAATTGTGATTAGTCGATTATGAACACAACGAATTTAGATTATTCCATTTTATGTGACGAAAATAGAATGAGGTGTTCAAGACTTACATTTGGATAATACACATGCCTAACAGATTCAATTGAATTCATTTTTATGAGTAATACACAAGACGACGAGTACATTACAGATTTGAAGTTCAGACTAGTAACAGCTAAGAGTACCTATGAAAGTACACCATGATTCATAGAGACCAAAAAAAATGAATAGAGTATTTGAAGTAACAAGACTTAATTATACGGGTATGGTAATAAAGATATTAGAAATGCTACGTTATGTTGATGAGAATGGATAGTTATGTGGATTGATTGACATTATTTAGAACAAGACACAGTGAAAAATGGCAAGATGTGATTCGGTAGTTTGTTAATTATGGGAATAAATTTATGAGTTGTCACGAGGAAGAATGTGTTGGGAACAAGACAATTATTGATTGTAAATAGTGATGTATACTAGGCGTATTTGTAATGGTCATCATACATTGGCAACTAGCGTGTCATCATTATATTGATTGCTTGATATAAAGATAAGGTTGGAGTTGGGAGATGTCACAATCATAGTGTTACCAGTTAGGTTATGCAATGGACAAGGTGATGATATATAATGGATGAGACAACTTAGGAGAATAAATAATTTTGGAGAATTTGGCTATAGGTGAACTATACATTAGGGATTTCATAGGAGATGCTACTGCTCTAATATAAATGGAAAGTGAAGGGTGAAGGAATTTGCAATGGTATTGATTGAGGATATTTAGTGTTTTCCTTCAAAGGTTATTTTGTATAAAGTATTGATCATTTTGAAGCGAGAACTTTGAGTCAGAATTCGGATGATAAGGTTGGATCTATAGCTAAGTTTTAGGATATGATTATAGTTGTAGCGTTATTCGGTGACGAGACGAGAAGTGGTGATTTATTTTAGTAAAACTTGTTTGAAATTATGAGTTTAGCAACATGTGTGTTAAGATATTGGTGTTGCTGTTAAGAGGATACGTATATACAATATTCATCACTCATCCTCATCCGTACACATCTTGGGTATCCGTCCCTAGTCTTCTCTCTTGCCCACTAACGGTTAAGGCCACCGATGGTGCTTAGTCATCCGAACCTCTTTTTGAAACTTAATCTTAACTACATCACATGTATCACTTCCTGACTAGTTTCACTTTTTCATCTTGAAGTATTTCCAGATCATAGTTTACCTCGTAGAATACGACGAGATACATAGGTATTACCGGCATCTCTTCATGAACTCAAATCCCAAGAAATTCCGAGGACGGAATTTTTTATAAGGTGGGTAGAATGTAACGGCCAGTTTTCTTAGTGCACGTTTTTTTGCAATGAAGATTAATTCAAACGATTCCAATAATTACTAAATGATTTTCTCACTATTTTTCATCGTCCAATCTTAAAATGAATTTTGTATTCGTACTAGAGGGGATACGAATCCATGGCATTTTCGTAATTTTCGGTGTAGGTTGTGAAAATCGGTATTTTAGTGTTTAAATAAATTATTCTTCCCTAATTACGTTTACCCTTCTACCAAATATTTTTACTAATTACTTTTACTAATTAGTTTTACTAAGTAGTTTTACTATTCACTAACCATTTCCACAAATTACATTTTTACCTACCATAATTACCCTAACTAATTAAACTAGTGTCGGCAGACACCTCCCAACGACCCATACGGCTATCAATTATCAACAGCCCTCTTCATTCTCATCCCCACCTCCAGCTCCTCATCAAGCTACCCCCTCATTTCATTGCTTAAGACAACAACAACAAGCAGAGGCATGACAGAAATTCCTCCATCTCCCTGCTCATTTTCTCAAGCCAACATCCTCCTCCTCCATTCAACCCCAAACAAATCCAAATCAGCAATTTCATCAACTCCTTCCCCGC
>CM061142.1:73653283-73726240 GCA_030789695.1 Scilla litardierei
CAAATGCAGTACCTTGGGCAAGAAAATCACTCTGCACATCCCCATCATAGTTTTTACAAGCCCACACATATCCACCATCACTTTTCAATGCATATGCCACCATATCATCAATCAAACGATGTTCATACCTAGTTGCAATAAAATCATTTTTATAAAAAAACAATTCACAGATAGTGCTGGAGTGCGAAACATTTAATTGCTTCCCTAATTGACCAACCATATTGATTGCTCTTCAAATTTTTCCTTCCATTTCTCTTCATACACCTCCTGAAATATGTCCTTGAACCTGTAGAAGTATTGATGACAATGAGCTCCATTACAAGTTTTTTAATTCACAAGGCATATATCAATTGGAAACTGCGTTTCTGGTCTCTGATGCAGAGCAAACAAACATGATAGAATCAAATGACTAGGAAAAACAACCAGAAGAGAAGAAAGTAAAATGAAGGTATATGTATGAGAGTAAAAAGGTAAATAAACATATTCATATTAATGAGAAGTGCTGGCTAACCATGGTAATATTCAATAAGCTGGATAGAAGAACTGAGTTCTTAAAAGTATATATAAATAAAAGCGTTGTGTCATGTTTGCGACTGAAAGAAATTTGTTGATTACATGAAGAGTGGGGGACTGTACCTGCCATCATATTTTTCAGAATGGTATTTTTGGTGCTCAAGTAAAGAGGCCACCTTTTTTCAAATGCCATGGCCATTGATGACTCAGCAAATGCCCGAATAGACTGTGGAATAGATGGTAGGAAACATTCTAAAGAAAAAGGACATCATGCGAGCTGTATATCTTCCAGGTAAACGTTGGAAGATGACAAACCTCATCAATATTGTGCATAGCTAGTGCAATTCCGGGGCCTTTAAAATCATAAACATTTAACTCTAAAGGTTCACCATCTTCTGGGACTGATGGACACAATAACAAGGGAAGCAGTCAATGTAAATCGGTATCTAAGCTTCTCGACAATATCACTAGACAATGGTGATAATCTATCCTCACCAAAAACCATTTTAAGCTTTCCCGGGCCTTTCACAACTGTATCAGTTGCCCGATATTGATCTCCAAACGCATGTCTGCCAATGCATATAGGTGTCTTCCATCCTGCATGCCAGCATGTGAAATATCCAAAAGAAAACAATCCCATGATATTCCGACATAAATTTGTCAATTTCTATGGCATCAAATGTGAGATTTTACCGGAAACAATCCGTGGTATATTCCGGCAAAGAATTGGCTCACGGAAAACAGTTCCTAAAGAGACATATTCACATGTTTAGCCTCAACTGAGTACAGATGAAAAGGATAACAATAAAAAGAGTAAAAAAAGTATTGAGCAATGCATGAGTAGTGAAAATTCTGAGCCAGTATATTTTCTCTCTCTTAAATACACTTGAAATTGGTAGGTCAGAGGAAGCAAAGTCCACTTGTCGAAGCAAATTCAGACCCTCCAAGACAACAAGAGAGAAACTTATAAATTGTTTCTTTATCTCAGATAGGACTAATCTTGTATATCTTATTTTGATCATATTTCGTATCAGTTAAATATCCTAACTCAAACCAGAACCGAACTGAACTTGCTTGAATAGCATGTTTGAACCAAGCATACCTTCATGGTTTTTTTTAGGTTTGGTTGTTGGAAAATCTTTTTAGAAAATAAATCATTTTTAAAAAGCTTACGATGTATTGTCAATATCAATTTCAACCCTCAGGATACAAGGCCTCAATTTCATAGAACAAATTTCTGAAGGCATTTGGTGAGACCGCCTCCTAATTGCAGATCTGCAATTTTGGCTCATCAACGACATTTTCGTAATTTTCGGATTTCTATGGTGTTTTAAGCAATTTTCAGTTTTAGGGGGTCTTTTTGTATGTTCTTATTTTCAGTTTATTATTTAATGGGGCTCAATGGAATTAGGGATGCTCATGTTAGATAGCGTTTGAGAATTCCCTTTTTAGGGAGAGTGCGGCCGTCCTCTAGAATTGGCGGCTTGGGAGAGAGAGTTCATCTCGAAGGGACTCAAAGTTACGTTGTATCCTCTCTTTTTTCAATTTTTCTTCAACAAAAATCCCTCATGTTCCCCGCGTCTTCTCATCAAAACCGCAAAAATCCCACCTTTCTCATAAAAAATCATATCTTTCCTATAAAACCCTACTTTTACCCATGAAAATCTAGTGGTTCCTATTTGGTATCAAAGCAGTGAGATCCATGGTGATGACAATATTGAAAGACAAGTTCAACGCTTTCGAGGGAAAATACAACGGCGAGATTGAAGGTTTGAAGAAATCCTTGGGACAACTTAGGGCATCGAGCAAAGAAAGATCCAAGGAGATTAGTTCGAATGTGGATTCACTTGCACAAACCCTAGCGAAACATAAAGACATCTTGCTAGCCCTAAATCAACAACTTTTGAATCTCACGACGGCAAAGCACTCCGACACGTGAAAACCCCAGCCTAGGGCAAAAGACGACAGCTTTAGAAAAAGGAAAGGGAAAGGCGGATGAATACAACAAGGGTTTGCTCTCCGACGCCGATGAATACTTCAAGGAAGCATAAGAAGAGAACACGACTTGCAGCCTGGAATATCGATGTGACCCCTACGGATTTCCTGCAGGGTTGGCCGACCCCTGCAGCCCCTCTGCATGGGTGGCCGGCCCCTTTTACAGACCCTGAGGGGGCCTGGCAGGGGTGCCCAGCCCCTGCATTGACCCTGCAGGACCGCCAACCCAAGCAAGGCACATGCAGGGGCGCCCATCCCCTGTAACGTCTTTGTAGGGGCGCCGAGGCCCTGCCAACATACAACGAGACTGCCGGGTTCCCAATGGCCCCCGACGACCTACAGTGTCCCCAGCGACCCATGGCAACTCCCTTGTGACAGAACGACAATGAGAATGATTTTGTGGGCCTCACAGACCTCGATACACGGCTGAGAGGCGACGACGTCCACTTCCAGCCTGCAGGAGCACCCAGATGACTACACTTGATAAAACCCTAGCTGCCATCCCTGGAATATCGACGTGACCCCTACAGATTTCCTGCAGGGTTGGCCGACCCCTGCAGCCCCTCTGTATGGGCGGCCGGCCCCTTTTGCAGAACCTGAGGGGGCCTGGCAGGGGTGCCCAGTCCCTGCATTGACCCTGCAGGACCGCCAACCCAAGCAAGGCACATGCAGGGGCGCCCAGCCCCTGTAGCATCTTTGCAGGGGCGCCGAGGCCCTGCCAACATACAACGAGACCGCCGGGTTCCCAATGGCCCCCGACGACCTACAGTGACCTCAGCGACCCATGGCAACTCCCTTGTGACAGAACGACAATGAGAATGACTTTGTGGGCCTCACAGACCTCGATACACGGCTGAGAGGCGACGACGTCCACTTCTAACATGCAAGGAGCACCCAGATGACTACACTTGATGAAACCCTAGCTGTCATCCCTGGAATATCGACGTGACCACTACAGATTTCCTGTAAGGTTGGCCGACCCCTGCAGCACCTCTGCATGGGCGGTCAGCCCCTTTTGCAGACCCTGAGGGAGCCTGGCAGGGGTACCCAGCCCATGCATTGACCTTGCAGGACCGCCAACCCAAGCAAGGCACATGCAGGGGCGCCCAACCCCTGTAGCGTCTTTGCAGGGGTGCCGAGACCCTGCCAACGTACAACGAGACCGTCGGGTTCCCAATGGCCCCCGACGACCTACAGTGACCCCATCGACCCATGTCAACTCCCTTGTGACAGAACGACAATGAGAATGACTTTGTGGGCCTCACAGACCTCGATACACGGCTAAGAGGCGACGACGTCTACTTCCAGCCTGCAAGGAGCACCCATATGACTACAGTGATGGCGTCAACTCGAAGGCTGACGACCGATACACAGAAGGGGTGATGATGACTAGGGTGGCTATGGTCACAGAGACGAGGACCGACAAATGATTTGGAGCGACACAGATGGAAATACACTTATCCCTCATCATCACATGCAAAATGGGAAACGAGCAGATCAAGAAAATTCTGGGGTAAACAGAGTAAGCTAAAGCTGCCTCTATTTGAGGAGGATGATCCTTATGGCTGGATCTACAGGATGGAGAGATACTTTGCTATTACACATATGACGGAGACTCGGAAATTGGTGGTGGCCGGAATCAGTTTCAAAGAAGAGGCACTCTTGTGGTTTCTTTACAGGAATCAGATGCGACTAGTACGTTCATAGGAGTAGCTCGAGGACCGCTTGGTGGACAGGTTTTGTGAAACCAATGAAGGAAATCTACGTGAGCAATTGTTGGCCCTCAGGCAGTATGATCCGTCAGAAAATATATGAAAATATATGAAGAAGTTTGAAACACTCCGAGGCAAGCCAGTGGCATGTCAGAAGAGACTTTGGAGGGAAGCTTCATGAAAGGACTTAAGCCAAACATACGCATAGAACTCCGCACTCTTCATTCGAAAGGATTGTTGGAGACGATTGACTAAGCACAGCTGGTAGAGGATCGTCTTGCTGTGGAGGATGTCTAAAGGAACTTGAAATGGACCCAACTTTACAGACGAAAACCAATAGGGACCGAAGACATCAGCAAGGATAAAGCAATCCAGTAGCAAGAAACGTGGCGAGTCGCAGTCCGGTTGGCAGATCAAGAAGATGACGGATGTTAGGATGCAAAAGAAGAAAAAAAACAGATTGTGTTTCAAGTGCAATGAGAAATTTATCCTCAGACATTATTGTGGAGTTCGCAAGCTCCAACTTATGAAAGTGGACGAGGACAAGGACGAGGAGGAAGGATTGGAGGACAAGTCAGGAGGAGGCGTGCATCTTTACTTGGAGTAGCATGGCATGGTTTTCATGCACCACCTTGAGAAAAGCATCCTAATGGTAGATCTGTAATTTTGGCCAATCAGGGACGTTTTTGTAATTTTGGATTTCTAGGAGGTTTTAGCAATTTTCAGTTTTGGTGGTCTTTTTGTAATTTCTTATTTTCAGCTTATTATTTATATGGGTCTTAGGGGGATTAGGGATGTTCATGTTGAATTTAGTGAAGAAACTTCATAAGGGTTGAGAATTCCCTCTTTTCAAGAGAGTGCGGCCGTCCTGTAGAATTGACGGCTTGGGGGGAAGAGAGTTTCTTTCTAAATGACTCAAATTTATCTTGTATCCTCTTAATTTGTTTTTCTTCGATAAAAATTCTTCATATTCCCCGATTCTTCTCATCAAAACCCCAAAAATCCCATCGTTCTCATAAAAATACTATCTTTCTATAAAAACCGTACTTTTACTCATCAAAATCTAGTGGTTCATATCAATGTCAACAAAGTAACATGTAAGCATTTGAACCAAGTAACGAGCTAAAAAAGGAAATACAGAAATACACATGTAATTCAGTAACACGCGCATTCAGTAATACACACCAACCCACCCACCCATACTAGGAAAGAATACCCAAGCTAAGCAAGAATCTTCAAGAACAAACCATTTAATATGTTGCGAATTGTGCCATTAGGACTCCTCCACATCGACTTCAGGTTGAACTCCTTCATCCTAGCTTCATCTACAATGTAGAAATGATGGGGTAAAATAGTTAAAACACTGGGTCAAACTGATACCACAATTATTTAGTTGAAATAATAAGATAAAGAATGAACTAGCATCTGCATGATGAGGATGTTACTGTACATATACATACATACGTACATACATCACAAGCTAAAGGATATCAGACAAAAATTTAGCAAAGATGGACTTCATAGTTTACGAATAAAATTTAGTAAGTTTAGAGGAATAAAGCAACTAGGAAACACCAATAAAATAACCAGACATGAAAAAAAAATTCAAGAATATTCCATCAACACCATGAAAGCTTATAAAGAGCTGTTATGTGATAAATACAAAATGTTTTTTCTATGCTCTTCTAGTTATCAGATGCAACCAGAAGTCATCTTTATCGCACATATGGGCATGCGTGCAGATAGACACAGCAACCATGTCCAAGAACATCTAAATGAAGATCACAGATGTGCAAGCACTTGACGAGCCGTATAAAATTTATAAGACTGATGTGTTCGAGGAACTTCAGCTGCATTGACAAAAAAACACAATAAGAAAGTGATTACTTTTGTTTTCACTTTCCTCCAATCTGAATATTCTAATAGTCTAAGAGAGGCATACACATGCATATGCATTCAGATTTCCTTTAGGCACATAAACAAACAGCAATGTGGGTCATTTTCTCTACATTTTTATCTAATCCAAAGAGTTCACCAAATCAATATATAAGTGTATATAAACAATTAGAATCAGCTTTTTGCAACCATGACACTAAAATTTCTACCGCACAAGCATGATATGCTATTTAAATGACCATGAAGTGGGGAAATATGATTCTATTACATAATGTAGATCTCCTCCCAAACCTCCAGCTACTGAATAGACCCAGAAATTTGGAATAATGGCGCAATGGCTTAGAGCATCCATGTTAGAAAGAAGATTCTAGGTACAATGTAACGAATTGAATCCTGTGACAGCCTTTGCCTCCCCTTCCCAATTCATATTACAACCAAAACAGGGTGAAAAAGGAGGAAGAAGAACAACTTGCCATGTTCCATCATTACTTAGTACTTCCCAAGCATTCCTCCTAAAAGGTATAATACATTTGACATCTAGTAATCATGATTCACACGGCAACAGACAGCACAAGAATGGATAAGTCGGAATAAGAAACATGTCATCATGAGTCAGATCAAAACAGGAAAAAAATATAATACAAGAATGGATAAGGGACAAGAAAATTCTCCACCTGGAGTTATAGTCGCGCATTTGACGGCAACATTACACCTTCCAATACCAAATAAGGAAAATGGTGTTGCAAATAAGGAAAAAGATGAAAAGGAAAAGCAGACAAAAAGAACGGAAATTTTGACTGCAAGCACTAACTGTGTCATGTATGAGACGTTAAGAAAAAGAATCTAAAATGTTGATCCTAATGGAAAGGTAAGCACTCCAACATTCTAATGCATTACTTCAAACTGCAATTAGAAAATTTCGCTTATGCTATTTTTATTATAACTACTTTGCTGAAGAGATTGATACTCTGTATTGGGCTAATTCAACAATTGAACCAATAATGCTAAAAGGAAAGAAAAATTGAACTTCAAGGAGAAATGAAGTTGGTACTGCTGCTGTTATGTGTGTACTGAATGAAATAATAATACAGCACTATCTCGTCATATAGGCTCAAAAAATGAGTTATAACAGTGTGCACGGATGCTTTAGTTTCAGGAATAGAAATGTAACTGTATACTCTATTTTAGATATTTTCCTGACCTATGACTTAATATTAGCCAACACCTAATTTTGCAAAAGAGATTCACACTTGATAATCTTTAGAGGTGGAATGAATACCGGTCAAATAGAATCTTTCTGACTAAAGGATTGATAAAAAATATTACAAAGAATGCAAGTTAATACTATTAGAGAATGTAACTCCCAACATAAAATTTTAATGCTAGATGTGCATATTACAAAGTGGCATTAGAACCATAAAGCTAAAATAGATCTTAAATTAAAGTTCAATATGGATACGGTACTATGTGGATGAAGATAATGAATTGTATTAGAACGATACTTACAATAGAATTTGATGTATCTAAAGGTATTGCACCTGAGATATGAAATGAGTAAGTGAACGTTGATGTTAGAGCTAAACATGACATCTATTTGAAATCTCAAGAGATATAAAAATAATGATACCAAGAGATAAATTAGCTAAGAAGGTAGCTAAAAGAGTTATCCAAAATGTTATATTCAATGTGTATACCGATACTTATAAGTCAGATACAGCTGCGGAAGAGAAAAATATACGTTAATCCGTTAATGAAGGAGAAAAAGTGAATGGACTCGTGTGCAATTAAGTGGATTAAAAATGAAAACAAAAAAATTAGTCAAAATGAGAAGATCAGATGTACGTGGAGAGAGTATTTTGACAAACGCTGTAATGAAAATATGATATAATGAGGGTTTCCTCGGAAGAGCTGAATCATAATTTTATGCGGAGAATTGGAGTATGGAAGGTGAGAGAAACTTTAAAAAGAATGAAACAAAAAAGCATGTAAAACGGATGGGATTCATATTGCCATATGAAACTGCATAGAAGATGTAGCTACTATATGATTGGTAAACCTGTTCAATAAAATTTAAAAATCAAATATAATACCAAAAGATTGGAGGAATATCACTTTGGTATCTTTGTATAAAAATAAAGTTGATATATAAAATTTCTCTAATTATGGTTAAATCAAATTAATGTGTCCTATCATGAAGTTGTGGGAGAGAATGATTGAGTTTAGTCTAAGAAAGAATATTACCATATCAGAAAATCAATTTGGTTTCATGTCAAAATATTCGGCAACAGAGTTAACACATATTATCAAGCAGATTATTTCAACAATGTATAACAAAGAAAAGGTATATGCATATGATCTTTATATCGACCTGAAGAAAACTTATGATAGTCCATAAAGAGATTCTACGATGTGCCTTAACAAAGAAGAGTGGCGTCTTAAAATATGTTACTATAATTCAAAACATGTACCAAGAAACATTACTAATATGAAAACTTATGGAGAAATAACAAATAATTTTCCAATCAATGTTACATTAAGATTTGACTCTGAGTCGCCTTCTCTTTGCTATAGTAATGGATCAGCTCATTAGGCATATTCAAGATGATGTCTTTGTGTATGTCATTTGTAAACGAGCTTATTTTAATAGATGAAATCAAAAATGAAGTAAATGCAAAAATAAAAATTTGAAAGTAGATATTAGAGACTTGATGTTTCAAACTAAGCATGAACAAAATCGATTATATTGAATAGAGTACATTGAATGTAAATTTAGTAACAAGAAAATCATAACGTAGTAAAACAGGATCAGGAAAGTATATCGGTAATTAAGTGTTGGGATCATGTGGATGGCAAGTAGACACTAAAGGGGTGTGATTGGTGTCTCAAAAAATATTAAAAATTCCCTCTATGAATACTACCTAAGTTAACAATTGGTGTTACCCAAATTTAACTTAATCAACAATAATTATCTTGGTAGAAGAGTGCAACAGAAATAAACACGAGCAAAAGATAATTGCAACACAGAAAATGAATACCAAACACAAACACGAGTAAACCCCATGCTTTGGATACCCAAGTCTCACTTGGCCAATGTATCATACTCCAACCACCTGAGTCCCACTCGGCTATAACCTACTATTTTCCAAATAGTACGATTGACTCTTCCCAAAAGGTCTTACTTAAAAACTACTTCTTAAGAAAAATAAAACTTGCCACTTCAGCCCTTTGAGAATTTTCTACATACTCTTTTTAATAAATATAACGCTTTTACCTATAACATTGCTTGAAGCTTGTATAAATCTGTTGGCTATAGTGTTGATCTCCAAAGATGATGAATTAAAGCATTTGGATATCAAAAAACTTTGGCTAAGCATTCAAGAAAACTTTAGAGTATTGTCCAAAGAAAGAGAGTTTTACGGCTTTGAAACCAACTTAGAAAATGCTTTTAAAACTTGATTTTTGCTCATTAATATGCTCATAAAAGCCCCAACAACTCAGCTTTAATACGGTGAAAACCGTTGTAAATCTATCCCAGAAACATCCCTCAAACGGCTATATCGTCAACTTTTGAAAAGATCGAAGAACTTTTCTGAGCTGTCAATAGTGCAATAGTCAACTACCCAGTTTACTGTAGTCGACTACTTTGGGGTACAGAGCATATCCACTGTAAAGTAGTTGATTCCTATATAGAGAATAGTCGACTATTTATGTGATATATGGATACATGCTCTAAAAGGTAGGAAACATTTTAAAACATTTTAAAATATTTTTAAAGCATTTTATGTGTGATCCTAAGTGTGTGTGAGCTTCTAATACGGCTTTAACATACTAAAACAAAATAAATAAAAATACAATAAAGATATTACAATGAAGTCCAATGTGATGTATCTCCATTGTTCAAGCTCATGATGTGCTCCAATTTGGTCTATAACCTTGTTTGCTCATCACCTTATCCTTTGGGTGATATAATTGATTTTCTTAAGTTCATGCATCTAAAAGATGTTAGATGTACTAGTTGTTCATCATCAAAACCACATGGAGTGAGACTCGATATCTTAACATTCTCTCTTTTTTATGATGACGAACAATGCATGCATAATATCAAAAATACTTGTGTAAACAAATGCAAGGCATCTAATCTCTCCCCCTTTTGTTATCAACAAAAAAGATATTCAAGTAAAACGATCTATCCCCCTTTCTGAAATAAAACATGTAATTCCTTTTTAAACATTTCCCTACATGCAATTCTCCCCCTAAATGTATGCATGAGTCCAAATAAGAATATAACTCAATATCCAAAACATTAAAGAGAGTGCATGAAAAGTAATTAAACAAAAATATTTAGCAAAAGCGTTTAGCCCCCTCTACAAATAAGATTATTAATCCTCCCCCTGCTAATATGCAAATTTTCTTATAGATGTAAGAAAGCAATTCTTTTACTTCCCAAATATACTTGAGTATCTAAAAATCAAGAAATTTTTGGTACTCTTTTATTTTGAGCACATGGGGTTAGTAATAAAAAAATGGGGTTAGTAATAAAAAAATTTGGAAACCAAACCAAATTGGGTTTAGATTTCCTATCATATGTAAATCTATAATTGTCACCATAATGAACATTATTCATAAACCCATAAATATATTCATCCTTTATTTGGTTGGTCACTCTCTTGGGTATCCAAACTTAAATGAATCCATTTGTGATTTTACGAACGCTATGATGATGAGCAACATTAACATTTTGATGGGTCTTATATCCTAGGCCATTCTTGCTATTAGACGGTGTTTGTGAGCTAATTAAATAATCTAATTTTTCCTTACCCTTATTAAACCTAGCAACATTTCTACATAAATCTTTATGTTTGGCCTTAATAGCAGTCAAAGTGTTTTCTAAGTCACCAAACATACCATTGAGGTCTTTATATTCTAAACTAAGCTTCATATTCAATTCATCCGATTCTTTATTCTTAGTAGCCAATTTTAAGTTTTATTCCATAATCTTTTCTAAATCAAGATTAAAAAACTAGTATTACACTCTTTATGCTTTTTCTTGAGAGTAAGAAGTTCTATTAATTTCCTCTTGTACTCGGCATAAAGTTTATAATAGTCTCCCTCCCAGTCACACTCATCATCACTAGAACTATCACTAGAGTGTGAGTTATAGTAATTTACCTCTTTGTCCTCCTTGGCCATGAAGCACATAATATGCTTTTTCTTTCGTTTCACTTTCGGATGAAGATGAAGATGATGATTATGATGATACATCTGTTTTCCTGGACTCCTATCCCATGCCGGAAAAGCCTTTCTTTTTGTCTTTTTGATCTCCTTGTCATTTACCTTTCTTTTTAGCAATGGGCAATCTCTCTTTAAATGCCATGGCTTATTACATTCAAATCAAATAGATTCGTTAGATAATTTATGTTTTTGAGTTTCGAGACTTACGTGCCTTGAGGATCTTCTTGAACCCCTTAAAAATGAGAGCTAGTTGCTTCTCGATCTCATCTCCGAAATTCTCCGTTTCGGATGAGGCTTTGAGAGCTAGGGTCTTCTTCATCTTAGCTTCCTCTTTTTCTTTCCTTTGTTGGAGGCGGTTCTCATAAGTCGTGAGGTTTGCAATTAACTGCCCCAAGGTGAGCTTTAAGGTGTCATTTCCTTCATCAATAGTTGTGGCATTCCTTTCCCACTCGAGTGTGAGATAATCAAAAATCTTGGTCGTGTGGTTTTCTTGGGTGTACTCCTTGCCAAAACTTACAAGGGTGTTCATTATGTCGGTGAAGCGGGTGAACATCTCCGAAATTGACTCTTCCGGTTCATTTCAAAGCTTTCATGACAATTAACATTTAGAATAATTTTGAAGATTTAACCTTAGAATTACATTTGTGTGTTACCTCAAGAATTTTCCAAATTTTCGGAGCGGAGTTGGCCTAGGTGTTGTTGAGTACACAAAGAAGAGTGCTCATCACCTTAAGCTTAATGCATCCTTTTCTTTCTCGGCCTTGGTCCATTCATTTTGTGGCTTTGATGGCTCCATATATTCTTTCTTTGCCATGATTCAAATGCCGTAGGAGATGGGACCTTAAGTAAATACGGATCCGATTCTTCCATGTGTTGCAGTTGGATCCAATGAGCAGAGGTGGACGATTTGTTGATTGTCCTTCAAGATATATGTCATTGTTGGTATTGCTTATTGATGCCATCTTAGTACCAAACTTTGATAGCACTTGTTAGAATCCTGTGGATGGCAAGTAGACACTAAAGGGAGGTGATTAATGTCTCAAGAAATATTAAAAATTCCATCTAGAAATACTATCTAAGTTAACAATTGGTGTTATCCAAATTTAATTTAACCAACAAAAATTATCTTGCTAAAAGAGTGCAGTGGAAATAAACTCAAACAAGGGATAATTGCAACTCAGAAAATGAATACCAAATGCAAATACGAGTAAATACTCTGGTTCGGATACCCAAGTTCCTCTTGCCCATTGTATCATACTACACCTATCCGAGTCCCACTCGGTTCAAATCCACTATTTCTCAGGACAATTGCATCTTCCCACGAGGTCTTGCTTACAAATTTCTTCTCAAGAAAAACGAACGCTAAGATGATGAAGAAGAAAAAAATATCTTTCTGTTGAATATCCTTCCCAAACTTGCACTGTAATGCCAAATTTATCAAAATCATAATCATAACATTAACTATAATTTTGTTATAGACTTGAATATTACAATTATTCAAATAAAGTTTGGCAGTTAGCATAAACCCCAAGGAAAAGGTCAATGGACTAGGTGAGTGGGTGAAATACGCACCTTCCTCATAAGATGAATCCAAATGTAATGGAAGTAACGGAAATGCTTATGGTGTCTTGCGTCCTATGATCCTATTTGTTTCTCTTTCCAGAAGCAATTTAAGTATTTACTCTATAAAATTGCAAGTTGGCCACTTTTGAGATTGAGGAGGTGCACCAAGCCCACTTGATACGTGCACCCGACAGTTGACTTTGTCATCACAACCAAGCACCTGACCAAATTTCATTATGTATATGCTTTATCTAGTTGTGTGTAAAATTATAAGTAAGACGGTTTGGCTCAAAATTGGTTATATAAGGTTGGCATAGAGACTATCTTGCATGCATGGTTTGTTAATTTTATTAGACACCATCCATGCCTTTCTATTACTATGTAACCACTCTCTATTTCCTTATCGTGAGGGATCATGGTATGTTTGCTATTATTATACTTCTCTTACTTGTTAGGTGTCTTTGGTCACTTGATGTGGGGAAGATGTTGGGTTGCTTCTCATGTATATCTCCATTGTGAAGCAAGCTCTTCTCTTTAGAGTCTTGAGGAGAAAAAACTTCAACTAATTTCTATGGCAAATGATAAAGTAGAATTGTATCTCTCTCATTGTTTGTTTAATCGCAAAAGCTATGTATGTCCATACGGTTTCCGCATCAAAAAGCTCTTTTTCGTAGTAAATACATACAGGCTGAGAAAATTGGCTAAATGCCACCGGTCAAAGTTGGGTTTTAATTTTTACCACCATTTTTTAAAACTTTGCTAGAATAACACCCTAACGAAAATAGTGACGAAAATACCCCCAGTCAAAATAATATAAAACCCCTTGAAAAACGAAGCGGTCGGTGGTCTTTCTCCGCCATTTTGCCGCCTAAATCGTCCACTTTTCCTGCGAAACCCATAAATCCTCCCATCGTCGTCCTCGCCGACCATCCCTCCACCTCTTTTCCCGGCTACAACCGCATATGTCGAAGCTGCAATGATCCGAACCACCGAACGCACAAACCAATCGCCGCTTCTCCAACTCATTCGGCATAGCTCGCAAGCAGAACTCACAGCACCGCCGTACCAAGCCTAAAGCTCCTCTTTGATTATCGAACGATGTAAGTGATTAGCGATTTTTTTGGAATTTTTTTAATTTTGGGTATCATTTTAAGGCTTCATCCTACTCAAATTCTTCGCAAATGTAAAGGATATTGATGCTCATAACACTAAACATGCATAATTGGACATTAGCATCAATATACGTTAAAATAAGTTGGAATACGCTAGTAAACGCTAGTTTACGCGACATTTAGAAGCGCAAAGCAGCGCATTTCAGCGCAAATTGGCGTATATAAGTGCATATCAGTTAATTTGAGGGGATAATAGTACGTACCTATCTAGGAAGCAGTATAATGCGATGAGGGTCATGTTTTTCTATTTGTTGTGTAAAATACGAAGTTATAAGATGTTAAATGCTGACTTAGTGGGTAAATAATTTGACTGATTGGTGTTATACGCTGACTTGGAGTTGTGCAAACCACTATACTAGCATAATTGGAAATGAGCATCAATATACGGAAAAATACGTTGAAATACGCTAAAAACGCTGGATTACGTGACATTTAGAAGCGCAAAACAGCGCCTGTCAGCGCAAATTGGCGTAAATCAGCGTAAAGCAGTGCATATCAGTTAATTGGAGTGAATAATATTACGTACCTATCTAGGAATCACTTTTATGCGAAGAGCAGAATTTTTTTGTATTTTTCTTTGTATAATACGATGTTATACGCTATTACTAATGCCACCACTACATTTTTAGGGTTTCAACAAGAAGCAACCATATTCTGAGGACAAAATCCAACTTCGAGCAAATGGATTCGAATAAAGGTGAATTTTACGATGTTATACTATGAATTTTTTGTTAGATCTGACATGCGTCAGCTGTATACGTTGTTATGCATGCATAAACGTTAGAATACATGATTAACTTTCCTGCAGGTATACTAGTTCCAATTAATTATGGGGGAGAGTGGAAAAAAGGTAGTGATGGTTGTTGGACCTATGATGCATTGTTTACAAGGTATGTAAGAGTTAGAGGGTCGACAACTTACCCGGAACTAATTGATAAGATCTGTGCTGAAACTGGGATTAGTAAGGATGAGAGCATAATTGACGTGAAGGCATGGATTAGTTACCCGGTGAATACCGTGATGCCGCCCTTTATAATGCTGAGGAATTCAGATATTTCAACATTCATTGAGCTCATTGCCAAGAGAGATTACAACGTTCCTTTATGTATCAGTACATCGCCAAAACCAAAGGTTGTGATAGCCCCTAGTCTGCCAGTTGTGGTAGACAAAATAAAGGTGAAGGCCGTCGCGGCCCAACCAGTAAGCAAGAGCGTGAACAAGCCCATAACAGTCCCATTTGGTATGCAAGACAACAATGATGGTTGTTCTCCTATCGGTCTGGAGGACATTAAACTGACCAATCCAATAGATAATTTTGGTGGTAATGATGAAGCGTATTCGATGCACGAAGATGAAGTCGAAGAAGAAGATAGTTGTAATGACGAATTTGACAACGATGACCCCTTCAATGATGTTTGTGATGATGATTCGTATGAACGACCGGATCCATTTGTGTGTGTATGTGATGGTATGTTTGATCCATATTTTGGTGTGTTTGTGGAATCACGCCTGGCCGTACATCCATTAGAGGGTGATCATGCAACAGAAAATATAGACAATTATGATGATGGCCATACAAACAAGCATGCAGATTCACATCCTCTCCCCATAGTCCCAACTGAGACTGTTTTTACAGGTATGCTGTAGTAAACTGGCTATTACTATGTTTATATTGGTGTATACTGTAGTAAAGTAGATAATTGTGCAGGTAATCACAATCATACCATCACTTGTGGTAACGATGGACCTTCTGAAGCACATTCGACCAATGTGAACGTTCATGTGATGAAGGATTTCAGCGTTGGTGAACTTGTAAGAAGCAAGGTTGAACTGTTGCTCCGACTGCGTATTATAACCGTGAAGGCGAATCGCGAGTTTCGCATTACACATTCTGACCGCAAGAGGCTTATTGCTACCTGTGTTGACAAGTCTTGCACGTGGAGGCTTAGGGGGTCATTGTCAAAGAAGCATGGAGCATGGATCATTCGGTCATACGTGAAGGGTCACAGTTGTTCCATTGATGCAAGGTTTAAGCGTTATCGTGGAAGTGCAACAAGCGAAGTTATTGCGCAAATGGTTAAAGATGATAATAATGATCCGTTGGATATCGTGAAAATGTTAGAAAAGGTGTATGGTATAAAAATAAGTTACTGGAAAGCTTGGAAAGCCAAGGAGATTGCTACACAAATGATACGTGGCAGTCCGGAAGAATCTTTTATGGTACTCCCATCTTACTTGTGGTTGTTGGAGCATGCAAATCCCGGAACGTATTCGGCATATCAGTTAGACGTGAACAATTGTTTTGTGCAATGTTTCTTGGCATTTGGGCCCTCAATTGTGGGTTTTGAATCTTGCATCCGACCCGTTATAGCTGTAGATGCATGCTTCTTGAAGGGACGTTACAGAGGCAAATTATTCATTGCTACTTGTATGGACGGAAACAACCAAATTTATCCATTAGCATTTGGCGTCGCAGCAACGGAAAACGATGCATCGTGGGCATGGTTCTTTCAGCAACTTCGCCATGTTATTGGGGCCCGACAAGATTTAGTTTTTATTTCTGACCGTCATCCTTCAATTGAGAAATGTTGCAAGGAGCAATTTCCTGAAGCAGTGTATGGAATTTGCATGTTCCATCTGGGGTTGAACATGAATGCAAAGTACAAGGTGAAGGAGAAGGAATTCTTGTACAGTGTGGCTAAGGCTTATACAGAGATAGATTTCGAAGAGAAGTTGCAGCATGTGCGGTCAACAAAGCGGCAAGTATACGACTATCTTATGGATGTCGATCCCAAAAAATGGGCTAGGTGTTTTTTTCCTGCGAGGCGATACGGTATCATGACGACCAATATTGCCGAGTCAATGAATGCTCTCTTGAAGGTGGCTAGGGAATTTCCTATTATCACTTTGTTGGAAACTATTAGAACAAAGTTACAGGCTTGGTTCCATGATCGCCTACGACTCGCCAACAAATGCACTAGCATACTCACTCCTTATGCTGAGAGAAAGATGGGTAAGCGAGATGATAAGTCACGCCACTTCATGGTACATCCAATTGATGAATTCAGGTTTTACATTCTTGATGGTCAACGTGATGCAACGGTTGATTTAAATTTGCGCAATTGCACGTGCTATAAATTCCAGCTAAACCAGTTGCCATGCGCACATGCAATCAGGGCTTCCAGGACGCGTAATATATCTTCTTATACCCTTTGTTCAAGGTAAAATTCGTTATACGTAGGTATACATTTGTATACTTTCCGTGTATCAGCGTTCAAAAGCGTATAATAGTGTCTAATGGCGTAGAGTAGTGCATACTGGTATATTAGTTTTTACTCGAGTGTTACAATATGATTCTTATCTTATGCCGGTTTTACACAATTGAATGTTTAAGGCTGGCATACGCCCTCCCATTGAATCCAGTTCCGCATCGAAGTGAGTGGTATCGAGTCGTACCACAAAGTGTCCAAGATGTGGTTGTACGTCCGCCAGTTGTTTCGAACATAAAAGGAAGGAGAAAGAAGAAAAGGATGCCGTCACAAGGAGAGGAAACCCCTGGAAATCTACCAGGAAGGAGGTGTGGACGATGCAGAGAGCTGGGCCATAATAGGCAAACATGTAAGGGGAAGGAGTATGTACCAACTCACCCAATGTGATGGTGCATCAAAATTTTATGTTTAGCCCTTCATCAAATTGTAATAATTTGCAACAATGTAAGAGGAAGGTTTAACTAATAATAAAGTCAGATTGCAGCTAAAACATGTCCATTGTGATGCTTGTAACATGAATACATACTACGAAAGCTTGTATGTTCAGCAAATGGCGAAGTGCATCAATAGGCTTTGAAATACGATGTAATACGGTGGTAAACGCTTGTTTACGTGCCAATATGAAGCGCAAAGCAGCGCATCTCAGCGCAAATTGGTGTATATCATTTAATTTGAAGGTATAATGGTTGAAAGACTACGTAATCATTCTTAGAATGAATAATATCAGATTTCACCTTAACCAGGTCCATTGAAACTAATCACGTGAACCCAAAACTGTCATTCCTTTTGAAAAAGTCATCCCAAAAATGTACATTGTGATGACTGGAACGTGCCTAAATACTCCATAAACTTGGACGTTAAGGAACGGGCGAAGTGCATCAATAGGCGTTGAAATACGATGTAATACGCTGGTAAACGCTTGTTTACGTAACATTTGAAGCGTAAAGCAGCGCATCTCAGCGCAAATTGGTGTATAACATTTAATTTGAAGGTATAATGGTTGAAAGAGTACGTAATCATTTTTAGAATGAATAATGTCAGATTTCACCTTAAACATGTCCATTGAAACTAATCACGTGTACCCAAAACTCTCATTCCTTCTGAATAAGACATCCCAAAAATGTACATTGTGATGACTGGAACGTGCCTAAATACTCCATAAACTTGGACGTTAAGGAACGGGCGAAGTGCATCAATAGGCGTTGAAATACGATGTAATACGGTGGTAAACGCTTGTTTAAGTAACAATTTGAAGCGCAAAGCAGCGCATCTCAGCGCAAATTGGTGTATAATAGTACAAACAATATAATTAACGACACAAGTACATTGATTAAAATTTAAACTAATCTCTTGTACCATGGAAAGAGAGATTTGATTTGAGATACGCATCCATAACCAAAAGTAATGTGTCAATTTTCTATACATAATATACATATCATATACAAATCAAGCGTTGATATCCTTCTCATCATATACAAATGTCCCGGCAGTGGTTTTGGATCACTTTACCATATCCACCGCAAGTTGCCTCCTGTAATCAATAAAGTGCGAAGACGATAATCCATGGAGGTCAGTATTCATTGCCAAGCACTGAACAAATTTAATGGCATAAACCCCACAGTCCCAACTGTTTGGCTGCTGTGGAACATCAACAATTGTCATAGCAAATGGGATGTCAGGGTCCAATTTGGATTCAGCACTTGCAAAACTCTCGTTGTAAAGGGACGGTGCAATTGCGGCATGCATCCTAAAGATCTCGCGACGTTCTTCCTTGTACGCACTCGACATGGAGTCATACACTTTGACTTCTTTCTTACCAAAGTCATATGCATATGCAGCCCAGTGCGAACCCGCAATGTTTTCGATCCCATAGACGTGGTCACAATTGACCCATGCCTTACACGCCCAATTTTCATTCATCCCTAAAACAAACATTACCAAATCAAGGTCCATGGCACCCCATGACAACGCAGCTCCATCCATCTTCTTCTCGGCATTCATCTGCCGGTTTTCCAAAAACAACTTGTACCCATACTTAACGGACCTGCTGTAAAGACCTCCCAAACATGTCCATTTTGATGATGGGAACATATCCGGATGCTCATCAACTTGCATGTTAAGTAACTGGAGGTGTGCATCAATATGCTGTAAAATGCGTTGTAATACGTTAATAAACAATGGTGTAATTGACGCATAATAAGTATGTGGTATGCAAAAAGATGTGTTGCGTTAACATACAATACTATACACTAGTATACGTTAATATACACTAGTATATGTCGCCATACACCGGTGTATGATGGTGTATTTGGGCGTATACTAGCGTATTTAGGCGCATATCATTGTATATAGTAAAAAAAGCTAAGAATATTGCACGAATTCATCAAGAAAAAAGAAATAAAGAAATAATATTAGTACATACCTCACTACTAAGCCATCCTCTTGCAGAAATGAGCACTTCCAAGTTCTTGCAAGAGATGAAATCCAATGTCTTCACCCTAGTCACTAGTCCAGCTACTGGCCCTTGATAGATTCTTCGACATCCATGATCTTAACAACTCAAACCTCGAAGTATCGTACGATAAATCCGTTGTAGTAGGGGGGTATAGGGGTAAATCAATAAGATTTTCTTTTTCAGCTTGGGCTTCTTTTTCAGCTTCTTTCTCGGCATAGCATATCAGCGCTTGATTTTTCTTCTCAGCTTCTTCATCATCAACCTTCTTCTTCCTTGGTTTTTTTTGGCCTTCAGGTTTCTGGTATGGGCTAATAACCGCAGCTGCAGGCCTCTTCGTCCTCTTAGGTCGTCCAGCTATGTTAATTTGACTCTTGTGTTCCTCGACCGCAGCACTAACTTCAACAGAGATAGCCCCAGACACAGCAGGCATGTCAAAACCAGCCTCGTCAATATCTGCCGCACCATCAAAACACGTTTCATCGTCATGGATTTCGATCGCTGTAGGGGGTTCATTTGTTGGAGGTGGGAGGTTAAGTTCAGCCCTCAGTTGCCTCTCCATTTTGAAAATAGCTGTGGCTATCTGATAGGAAAAAATGTCCTTCACTCGCTTCGCAACATTTATCTCAACCCTCTTGACATCCAACCTATCCTTCTCAACAGAGGCCACCCTCCCCTCCAACACTGTTATCCGATCTTCCATCTTCTTGTTGCTCTCGTCCATCTTCTTTTCTAGATTCTTCAGAGCCAACGTCAAGTTTAGAAGCCCGGGACCCTTCTCTTCTTCATCTCCACCAGGAGGCATTGAATATCCTAGAAAAGCCGGTTTGTATTCAAGGAAAGTTCGGACTCCATGATAGTAATCAATTTCCAATTCTGCGGCTTCTGGTGTTAATAGCATGAAAGGTAACTGCAAGAACAATAAATAAATAAGTCTATGGTGTGGAAAAAGCGAAAATACACCAATATACATCAGTATACGCTAATATACGCTAGTATACGTTGACTAACACTGGTGTATAATTGCGTATTTGGGCGTATACTAGTGTATTTGAGTGCATACAGTGTCATATCATTATATATAATGAAAAACTAACTAGGAGGTATGTAAAAAGCTGTGTTACGTTCACATACACCAATATACATCAGTATACGCTAATATACGCTAGTATACGTTGACTTACACCGGTGTATAATGGCGTATTTGAACGTATACTAGTGTATTTGAGTGCATACAGAGTCATATCATTATATATAATGAAAAAATAACTAGGTGGTATGTAAAAAGCTGCGTTACGTTCAAATACACCAATATACATCAGTATACGCTAATATACGCTAGTATACGTTGACTTACACCGGTGTATAATGGCGTATTTGAACGTATACTAGTGTATTTGAGTGCATACAGAGTCATATCATTATATATAATGAAAAAATAACTAGGTGGTATGTAAAAAACTGTGTTACGTTCAAATACACCAATATACATCAGTATACGCTAATATACGCTAGTATACGTTGACCTACACTGGTGTATAACGGCGTATTTGGGCGTATACTAGTGTATACTAGTATACGCTAGTATACGTTGACTTACACTAGTATACTGCGACGCACACAGGTGTATATTGGCGTATTTGGGCGTATACTAGTGTATTTGAATGCATACAGTGTCATATCATTTTACATAATGAATAAACAAAAGGATATTGAAAGATAAGTCCATTCTTACATCTTCAACGTCAAATATAGTCTGCCTAGCTAGGGAATAGCCACCTTGCAACGCGTTTGACGTATCCCATCGAAAGATCCTTGGAAGAGGGTTCCCAGGCACCCTCCTAGCCAAGGCAGCAGCGAAATCTGGCAAAAGACACTCTAGAACCCATGATTGAATAGCAAATGGGAACGTCCCCACCTTCAGATGTGCCACACCTGGTTTCTTAACCCTGATCAACATGTGGGCCCACTCCTTCACAAATTCTTCATACACCAATCTTCCCCATGGGTATGCATTGAACAGCTCCGGATCATCTGCCAAGCATATTGCCCTTGTATGCACAATATTCTCAGCGTCTTTCACGAAGACCATGCTGTGGATGATGTAAAGCACAGCAAGCTTGCGTATTTCTACGCTGCCAGGATTTTCAAGGGCCTCGATGCCGAGCTTGGCCATCACATCTGAAAATTGAAGGGTAGCTGTGTCAAGGAAAGCCCGGAACGGTGTCTCTGCTTCCTCGTCACAATTCGGGAACTCCCCGAATGGCAAGCCAGTCACAAGCGCAAATTCCACATGCCCAAATGTATGCCAATGCCCGGCTATGTTAAACTTTAATGAGCGTTTATTTGGGCTGGTACTGCTTTCAACCTCCCCTCTACATAATAACCAATGCAAAGTAGGACTTTGTATCGGGAATTTCTCAAGCTTAGACAAGAACCATATGAAATTTTACTCCTTCAACATTGTCTGGAAGGCATCTTCGCCCAAGTATGCCCTAGCCTCTCGTATGCATTCCACGGAAGCCCGATTATTAACTTTGATTTTACCCATCTACATAACGCAAAACATATCAGGATATTAGATAATTAAGTTTGCGTATAACAGTGTAACCGTATAACATCGTATTTTACAAAGCAAAATACAAAAACATGCTGCTCAACACATAAAAGTGATTCCTACTTAGGTATGTAGCATAAATTAACTGATAAACACTGATTTACGCTGATATACACCAATTTGCACTGAGATGCGCTGATATGCGCTTCAATTTTTAATGTAAACCAGCGTATTTTAGTGCATATTGATGCAAATGTCCAATTAAGCATCTTTAGGGTATGCACAACTCCAATTAAGCGTACACCACAAATAAGACAACATAATTTCCTATTAAATCAGTGTTTTACAACGTATAACATTGAATTTTACAAAGAATATTACCAAAACATGCTGCTCCTCGAATAAAAGTGCTTCATACTTAGGTACATATCTTTATCCCTTCAAATTAACTGCTAAGCACTGATTTACGCTGATATACACCAATTTGCGCTGAGATGCGCTGAAATGCGCTTCAATTTTTAACGTAAACCAGCGTATGTTACCGCATATTGATGCAAATGTCCAATTAAGTAAACTTTCTGGTATGCACAACTCCAAGTAAGCATACAACACAAATAAGTCAACTTAATTTCCTAATAAATCATTGTTTTACATCGTATAACATCGTATTTCCCCAAAAAAAAGTACAAAAACATGCTGCTCCTCGAATAAAAGTGCTTCCTATTTAGGTTTTTAGCATAAATTAACTGATTTGCGCTTACATACACCAATTTGCGCTGATATGCGCTGATATGCGCTGATATGCGCTGATATGCGCTTCTATTTGTAACGTAAACCAGCATATACTAACGTTTTCCAACGTATTTTACCGCATATTGATTCACATCTTCAAACAAACTTATTTTGCTTAACATGCAAGTTGATTAGTGTGATATCTTATCATGTTCGTATTCTTCTCAAATTGTATTCTTCACAAAACCCTAAATTAATTCCCCCAAAAAACTTTTACAAAAATCGCAAAAAAAATTCCATCAGGCGAAGCTAAATATGCGAAATCACTTACCTGGTTCAACAAAAAGTCGCTTGATTATGGCGGTGCTGTGATTTCTGAGTCGTCTTCGCTTTGCGAGGGCTAAGCCGTATGAGTTGTCGACGCGGCGACGGCTTTGATGGTTCGTTGTTTGGGAGCGTTGCAGTTGCGTGAGCTGCGGATCAGGACAGGATCGCCGGAGGGATGGTCGGAGTTGAGGAAGAAGGGCGATTTTGGGCGGCAAACTGGAGGAGTGCAAACGACGGTGAAAATGAGTTTTTCGCAGTTATTTTACTTTTTTACTTTTTGGTCAGGGGTATTTGCGTCAATATTTCCGTAAGGGTGTTAGTTTGGCAAAGTTTTTAAATTTGATGGTATAAATTAAAACCCAACTGTGACCGGTGTTATTTAACCTATTTTCTCCATACAGGCTATACTCAAAAGGAGAATGCATCCAAAGCAGCGGCAGATAAAATTAGTAGTAGGATGAAAGAAGAGTATATACTGAAGAGTAGCTTCAGCATTTTCAGCAGTGACCCTATCGTCCGTGGTGTCTCGATTCAGGATGCCCAAGTCGAAGTACTGGATATCCAAATCCAAAAAAGGAAAAATAAGCTGCAAATTTCATCATCAATCAATCAAACATACAATATTAACTCATGAAAAATCAGCAATTGCGATTCCAATAATAACAAGCGAAAGGGAAAGATGAGAATGAGAGACCTTGTCTTTTATCATTCTCCAGATGATCCTCATCATCTCATCCCCTAAATAAAATAAACATAGAAGTAAAGTTAATGGTTTAAGAGGTTAGGGAATAAAAGATAGGTCAGTTACTGACCGTCCATCTCGACTATGGGATTGACCACTCTGATCCTGTCGCCGGCGGCGGTGGCGGAGAAGCAGCGGATTGAGGCGAATTTGTTGTGCGCCGAGCGGAAGCAATCAGATCGCCGAAGTATCTAGCACGAAGAACAAATAGAGAGCAAACAAAAATTTAGGTCGCCTAAACGACCAAGGAAACACTTCTCATAATTTCAAATAAAACACTCAACCACTACAAAGAAATCCTCACAATGTGCTCTCTCAAAGATCGCTCACAATGATCATATGGAACTTCCAAAAGGATCTCATACAATTTTCACAATGCTTCAATAGAAGCTCAATTGGATTCCTAATTTTCGATGCTTAATAACCAAAACATGCCATCCATTTTATAGGAAATGAGGGGGAGTGGGTTGGTGCACCAACCCCCCTTGGGTTGGTGCACCAACCCACCACCAACCCCTTAGGCTGGTGCAGCCCACATGGCGATAATCAAGCCAACAACCACAAATCTCCACCTTGGCGAGATATTAGGTCTATGTCACACAATCGACCATCAACGCTCATCCTCGGTGAGAATCATCTCGTGTTCCCGTCATCTTGCCGTGAAAGGCTCATATGGCTTCGCAGAGCCTCATTGCCCCAGAAGGGGCCACCAAAGTCATCTCATATCGTCAACATGCAAGTCCGAGCCATACTCGAACTTGACTCCAATATCGACCTTCATAAGCTCGTCCGTCGAACAATCATTAGTGCCAAGTAGCTCCACCCGATCCTTGGCTTCATCAGCCGTCGTTGATTCCATCTCATCAAACCAATCTTTCCTTCGTCCACATAGGTCGCCATTGTGATCCACCTCACCGAATAAGGTTGGAGACTCATCACACCTGACAAAGAAAGCAAATGAGACCCTTCTTGCAGGTTGGCATCTCTCATACCTTGGTCTCCAAACTTTGAAAGAATCCATCCGATGTGCAAGTTGTAGGGATAAGGTATCTCCACCCTACTGACTTGAACCATCACCTCTATTAGCACCACCTCTCCGGAGATCATTCAATGATGTCTTTGTTGTGTGCGAGCTTAAGTCGGTAGCTCGCTCATCTGGAACTCTCATCGTCTTCATCATCACCGTACCATCTAAGTAATAGAGGTTGCCTTCACGCTTTCCCTTCATCAGGATCATTGCTCCTCGTGTCACCTTCAAAGCGCCGTCCTCCATAATCACTTTGCAACCATTGGCTTTAAGTGAACCAAGCGATATCAAATTGTACTTCACATCTGGCACATAATGAACATTGCCTATGTCCAGTGTGACACCATCACTCATCTTTATGCAGACCGTGCCAACGCCCGCCGTCGTGCATGCTCCATCGTCTCCAAGGACTTTACGCTTACAACCTTCATAAAAGTAGTAAAGTACTCTCTGTGGGGTGTCATATGAAACGAGCAACCCGAGTCGAGCACCCATCCCCCCTTCATTACCCCTTCCGTCGCACCAACTAGGACCCACTCATCCACCTCCTCGCTTTTGACGATGTTGGCGGTAGCTTCCTTCTTCTTATTGGCCTTTGGGCACTCCCTCGCCCAATGTCCTCTTTCCTTGCAAAAGGCACATTGATCCCTCTCGATGTCTGTGCGCGGAGCTCTACTATTGTCCCTCATCTCAGATCTATGGTTCCCTTTGTGGCCTCCACCTCTTTAATTGCTCCGACCTCTAACCACGGTAAGCGCTTCGGACGTTTGGCCCCTTATCTTCTCATCATCCTTCTTTCTAAATTCATTGCTAGTAAGAGCGTTAGAAACTTCATTGAAGGTGATAGATTCTTTACCATAGGTTAAGATCGAAACGATGTGTTCATAATCTTTATGCAGAGAGTTAAGGAGAATCATCGCCTTGTCCTCATCTTCCACCTTGACGTCGATGTTCCTCAAATCTGTGAGGAGTTTGTTGTAGTAGTCGAGGTGTTCTTCAACTGAAACTCCTTCCCCCATCTTGAGGCCAAAGAGTTTATTCTTTAGGTGTAGGCGATTCTGGATGTTCTTCTTCATGTACTTCTCACCAAGCGCATCCCATAACGCTTTCGCGTTTGTCTCCTCCATGAAAGGGTACTTCTTCTCCTTTGTCAAGTAGAGCCGGATCGTGCCGCAAGCCGTCCGGTTCATCATCCTCCACTCCGAGTCCGACGTCGTAGTCGGCCTCTCATCTAATACGTGATCTTGACCAAGTTGGTTCAAGATGTCAAGTACTTCGCATCTCCACATACCGAAGATGATACGCCCATCGAACTTCTCAATTTCGAACTTCGTATTAGATACGATAGTTCGCGTTGTTGAAGATTGCGCCATTGGAGTAGAAGGATTTTCGTCGCCGTCTTTGCCCGTCTTCTTCATCTAGAACTTCGTTGCCAAATCTTTAATACCAATTGTTGTGCGCCAAGCGGAAGTAATCAGATCGCCGAAGTATCTAGCACGAAGAACAAATAGAGAGCAAACAAAAGATTTAGTTCGCCTAAACGACCAAGGAAACACTACTCATAATTTCAAATAAAACACTCAACCACTACAAAGAAATCCTCACAATGGGCTCTCTCAAAGATCGCTCACAATGATCTTATGGAACTTCCAGTAGGATCATTGTGAGAGCCAATTGTGACGAAATTTGAGAGAGCCCATTGTGAGGATTTCTTTGTAGTGGTTGAGTGTTTTATTTGAAATTATGAGAAGTGTTTCCTTGGTCGTTTAAGCGACCTTAATTTTTGTTTGCTCTCTATTTGTTCTTTGTACTAGATACTTCGGCGATCTGATTGCTTCCGCTCGGCGCACAACAATTGGTATCAGAGCTTTGGCAACGAAGTTCTAGACGAAGAAGACGGGCAAAGACGGCGACGAAAATCCTTCTACTCCAATGGCGCAATCTTCAACAACGCGAACTATCGTATCTAATACGAAGTTCGAAATTGAGAAGTTCGATGGGCGTATCAACTTCGTTATGTGGAGATGCGAAGTACTTGACATCTTGAACCAACTTGGTCAAGATCACGTATTAGATGAGAGGCCGACTACGACGTCGGACTCGGAGTGGAGGATGATGAACCGGACCGCTTGCGGCACGATCCGGCTCTACTTGACAAAGGAGAAGAAGTACCCTTTCATGGAGGAGACAATCGTGAAAGCGTTATGGGATGCGCTTGGTGAGAAGTACATGAAGAAGAACATCCAGAATCGCTTACACCTAAAGAATAAACTCTTTGGCCTCAAGATGGGGGAAGGAGTTTCAGTTGAAGAACACCTCGACTACTACAAAGAAATCCTCACAATGGGCTCTCTCAAAGATCGCTCACAATGATCCTATGGAACTTCCAACAGGATCTCATACAATTTTCACAATGCTTCAATAGAAGCTCAATTGGATTCCTAATTTTCGATGCTTAATAACCAAAACATGCCATCCCTTTTATAGGAAATGTGGGGGAGGGGGTTGGTGCACCAACCCCCCTTGGGTTGGTGCACCAACCCCCCTTGGGTTGCTGCACCAACCCACCACCAACCCCTTAGGTTGGTGCAGCCCATATGGTGATAATCAAGCCAACAACCACAGAATTGGGCATGGTTCTTGCTCTTGAAGGCCAGCGATCGAGTTCTTCCATTGAACAGAAACTTGTTAGGGCTGTCGTGTCTTGGCAAGGGAAGAGAAATAGAAGGAGAAGGAGAAGAGATAGCAAGCATTCTATTGAGAAGTAGCCGCATCATCGAATCCCCCGATCGCCGCCTTGCCGCTCTCGCTCTCTGTCAGTCAGCAAGCGACCCTTTTTAACTTTCCACATCCCGTCGTTTGTGCTCGGATCCAAATTTGTCTCACCCGAACCAATTGAAAACAAAGATTGGGCCTTAATTTGGGCTATTTGTAGTTTTCTCTTGAGAGGCCCTGCCCCGAGATTTACGTTTGAAGGCCTCCACATATGGATTATTGATTCACGTATCAGCTTTTGAACGGGGAAATTTTTTTAATAATACTATGTTATGAATGAGACCAAATGAAAGGCTCTTCGTATCCACCATCTGATAACGTTTAAATTATATTAATATAAGAGCTATGGCCTCCGCCATATTCTATAATTTTCTTAACTCTCAACTCGTTATCAGCACGAGGTATGCTCGTAGAGAAAAAATGATGCGACGAAGCTCGGACGAATTTTTTCGCGACGGCTTGAGAGAGGAGCCGATGTGCGGATCGTGACGAAAAGATTCGTTGGACGGAAGATCTAAGAGGTATTTCTATATTTGTGCAAAAAAAAATCCTATTTTTAATTCATGATTATGATTTTTCAATATGTTTTCAGGTGCGTTTAGTTTTTAAATTTTTCTGAACATGACCCGATTGACCGGTGCATTCAGCGGGCGGCCCGAAGCCTCCATTTCCACCATGTACCTCACGAAAATTTTCATTTTGGGTTAAAAGTCCCACGAAATTTTCATTAGTGGGTCATGTAATTCAAGGCATCTTATGAACAAAAGATTAATGCATAATTGATTTTAAATATTATCTGAATACATTACTTAGGTTAATTTTATGTATACAATTGTTTTTTATTCTCCAAATGAACCACCTACTTAAATGCTCTATAATCTGCATGAAATACTTAGTATATAATTCATGCATTTATAGTCACATTAATAAATTGTGATTATGACATATGATTATAATTTTCAAAAGTTTAAAAATCATATCTATATATGAAATTTGAACTTGAAGTTTAAATTTAAATGTCAACACCCTTTTGCTCAACTTAAAATAAAAATGACCAAATACGAGAGATTATGTGAAAAAAATGTATGCCATCTTCTTAAAGATGCGCACTTCGCGGTAAATAAATCTCAAAGATCTATGGTCTATATAGACCAATATGGTCGATGGAAGTCTGTTATAACACTGCTAAACTCTTTTAGAGTAATCTCACTTTATAAGGAATGATTTCTAAATCTAGCCTTGAATATAAGCATACGCATGTAGTCGTGGCTTAATAGATAAGTGAGAAATATTTTCGCACCAATGTATTTATTCCCCTTAAACATGTTTCTTTACCCATATAAAACCAGAATGACTCAAGAAAATAATGGCCTAAAGACCATACTTGATCATTCAAATGGACTTAAAAAGTCTCGCATAAATTTGTAAAGTTGAAGTATAGAAACAAGATCTTTCCCTTGTATATGTCTCCTTAGAGAGATTACTATTTATTATTCCTTATAAATAACAATGTCGAAGACTAAAAACAAGGGAGGTCCAGGACCAACTATGTCCTGATATAAAAAGGAGAAAGGAAAGATATGACATCCTCGACGTGGAATAAGATATGGTAAACCAAGATCAGACCCAGAAGTTCTGATAAGACCCATAATGCTCTTGCATTATGAATGGTCATTGTCATAGAAAATTATATACAAAGTTAGTCTACATGACGAAGTCGATCTACCTATTGTATAAATAGCTACTCCCCGAGGAAAATTAAACTTTAAAAACAAATTTAATCTGTTGTCATAACATAATTATTAAAGAATATTTTTCAAACATAATTGTAGACGTATGTTATCAAAAGCATTTCACCCTAATAATAGTCCAGTAAAAACTATTTTTGGGACGTCTCACTTGAGATTTAGGCTTTGCAAACCTGAATACTCTAGATGAAGATGCACAGTACTCTCTTACAAAGAAACTTACAAATTTTAGATGGATATTCGTCAAAACGAAATCCTTAATGAATGACTCAAGATTTTAATGGCCTGAAGACCATACATGAGCATTCCAATTGACTTTCAAATGTCCGACATAAATCCGAAAAGAGGAATTAATTGGAACACATGAAGTGCCCAGAATCGTCCAATTTTTAACTTTGGAACGATACTGTTGAATACATGGGCCTAGCCCATTAAGCAAGGGCCACTAAGAGTGGTGCGTTATGGCCCAATAGCCCGGAAGCCCGCCAAAGAGGATGAGCCAGGACCAAGTCAAAATGGCCAATTGATTTGGCATAAAACTTGGTTAAAATCCCACTTCATAAAGGGCCATTTTAATAGCCTTAAATGGGGGCAATAATGGAGGAAATAAAGGGGATGGTTACTCCTAGGGTGGACTAATTCAAAGCCTACTAATGGGGAAATTAGTGGCCACAAAAGAGGAGGAAGTTACAAAGCAAGAGGGGAATAAATATCCACAGGACCAAGGAAGGAGGAGGCCAGACTTTCTACGGGAGATCTCCAAGAATGGCTAAGTACCACACAACATATACTCTCTCATCTCCTTCTCCATCATCTTCCTCTTAACAAGCTCCTTATGTTTTCATCTGATGGTGACTAACTTGAGCGTCGAAGGGGGATCGGTCAGGCCCCTACCCAGATCCTCTAACGATCTTCTCATGATGCAGGATCGTTGAGATACAGCGAAGATAGGGAAATTTCCATTCGTGGAGTCCGACCCTAGCACCCACGACCTGGAGACGCTCGTTCACGGGTGCCATCTCTCGGCCGACGAAGGATCGATCCAACGAAAGCATCCTCGTCGACCCAATAACTGCATCGGTCATTTTTGGACTTAACAGTTTAGCATCGTCTGTGGGAAAATTTAGAGTTGACATGCCCCTCTTTTTACGGGTGTTTTCTCACCAC
Source organism: Scilla litardierei (assembly GCA_030789695.1). NCBI lineage: Eukaryota > Viridiplantae > Streptophyta > Magnoliopsida > Asparagales > Asparagaceae > Scilla > Scilla litardierei. The sequence goes on from CM061142.1 coordinate 73,684,163, forward strand.
TGGATCGTTGACCGAGGATTGGATGTTCAATGTGGTCAAGGGATCGGTTGAAATCCCTTGGTCCTGCCAAGCGTGCATGTTCTTATCGATGGTTGCTTGGGTCCTCGCGCCAGCTCCGGAAACGGCTGGCTTGGTGATTGAGGACGAGCGGGCTCTTCGTCTGGAGCACTTGGCCTCGGTCAGCGGGTTGCGGAGGGGTAGCCTCAGCACCTAGAAGAGCGCTCGGCCTCGGTCAGTTAAGTGCGGAGGGGTAGCCTCGGCACCTTGATGATCTCTTCGCCTTGGTTGACGGTGATGCTCGTCGGGGGCGAGTGGGCTCAATGCTGCGCGTGCCTCGCTTCAGTTGGTACCACACTAAGGGGTAGCCTCGGCGCCTTGGTATCTGCTCGACCTGGACAGACGAAGGAGCTCATCAGGGGGGCCGGACCTTGGTTCCGACCAAGTCCCCTCCGATGCCTAAGTCATGACGAATCTGAAAGATACTCGGCGGGACCGATACGGCTCGCAGTGAGGCCGGTACGCGTATCCTCGAACCAAGTTAGGAGAGGGAAGGCAATGTGGAAAACAAGGTCTTTTAGTAGAATACCTCTGTATGCTGGTATCTGGGGTCAGGCCCCTTTCTTCGTCCCCCCTCGAGTCCCTATATAGGGATTATCCCACGATCGTCCCGTCTTTACGCCCCCCCTATTCCGCCCCCATGATCCGCCTCCCTCCGGGCACCTTTATGCGCCATGAAGGTGGGTTAATGGGGTCCCTTAATGGTCATTAAGGGGAGTGTTTTGGGGAGCGGTTAAATCCCGCAGTCGTGGGCTGACCGGGCGTACGTCCGATCGTGGCTGATCCGATACCGGGCCCTCACGAGGGTCTTCGGCGGTTGGCCCAAACTCCTTTTGGGAGCCTTCTTCCCATATGGGCTTGGGCCGCTCATTTTTGGGCCTCTCCAAAATGATCGTATCAATTGCCCCCATCGCTCGGGCCGTTCGGATTCTGTCGGTTCGGTTCGGGCGATGTGACTTGTGTGGATTTTGACAGGCGCTTCAGTCGAGACCGCGCCATTAAATGGAGGCCATTATGAATCGGCCCGTTTGAACTTCTCCCTTCCCCGGGCTCGGGATTCGAGGTGCCATGCCCCGCAGGATGTCGACGCGTGTGCACATGCGGTCGACTCACGACGTGGTGAAAAAGCCCAGGGAAGGGTGTGGTATAAAGGGAACCCTTCACTCGTCAGATGAGGGTTCCCCTCTTTTGCTCTTTCATTCCCTTTCCTAACTGCTGTCCCAGATCCTCCCCCAGGTGCTCCACCATGTCGTCCTCCTCTACAGCTGTTGGTTCTAGGCGCTTGGCGGCTGCCGCCCATCCTGGCCAGGCCCGCAGACCCGTCACGATGGTTCGTTGCCAAGGGGCAAGCTCTCTGAGGTGCCCCTGAAATGATGGGGTGGCCGTCGTCTGTTTACGCCACTTCGATTGGAGCGTTGTGCTCCAACTATCTCCTTCCTCCATGCTTCACCCGGGTCCCAGAGAAGAACGAGCGGGTCTGCTTTCCCGGCCCTCACGAAGTCAGGGTGTACGAGCAGAGCTTTCGGTTTGGGCTTCGATTCCCCCTCCACCCCTTCATCATCGTGTTTTTGCGGGCTTACGGGCTCGCCCTATGCCAATTCTGCCCTAACGCCGTTGGTCCCTTGTGGGGTTTGTCGTTCTTTGCGGGTTGAAGGGTATAGAGCCGTCCCTCCGACTTTTTGCCCAATTCTTCCGCCTGAGTCATCATCAGTTAGGGGCCTGGCTCTATATCAGTGCTCAGCCAAAGAAGAGCTTGGTACTAGGGTTGCCGAGTTCCTTAAAACACTGAAAAGGGGAGTACGTCTTTGTCGGCTTCGCATCAGTGGTGGATTTCCCGGTCCACTGGGGGGCAGCGAGCATGCTGGTTCTCGAGCTGGGGAGCCCGACTGATGCCGAGCTCAAGGCGATTGACACCTTGTTGGCGGTCCCTACCGTGGACCGAAGAATCGACGTCCTTTTCTCCGACCTTAACCTTAACCTGCGGAAGACCGTGTGGTCCGTTGGTGAGTTCTGCCGAAACCCGAAGCCTGAGGGAGTTGGTGTTCGAGGCACGTCTAGACTGTTCTAATCCCTTCTTCTGCCCTCTTGTGCAGGTGGGTTCGTTCAGGGTTCTTCTTAGCACTCTCTTTCAGCTAGTGTCCCGGATCCCAACCCGCGGCGAATGGATCATGTGTTAGAAGTCCGGAGGAAACAGCTGGTCGGGTTCTCCGGGGCCGGCTCTAAGAGAACGAGGGGGCAAGTCACATCCCCTCCAGGGGAGGACACGTGGAAAAAGGCCCGCGTCCCTGTAACGGTGGAAAGCGTCCCTCACCCTGAGGGTCGTGCTCATCCTTCCCCGACGGAGGACTCATGGCCCTGGGCCGGGCCCTCGTCTCCCCCGTCAGGGTCGCTCCCCGAAGCCTACGAGTGGTCTTTGGGTGTGTTCCATCCAGCCAAGGCTGACCTCCCACGGTCAGGCGAAGGTTTACTCCGCCCCCGCTTCCCCGTGGGGTTGAAGGAGTCCGTCTTCTCCGATTGCAGAGTGACGGCCCGGTTGGCTGAAAATTGCATCCTTCCTACGGATCAATCCGTGCTGGACGGGGTAAAAGGTGATCGCATGGCCGCCTTCGTAGTACAGGCCAGTCAACAGGTGAGGTCTTTTGCACACCCCGTCCCTTGTAATGGATTTCAACTCAGTCCCGTCTCTTGACGCAGTTATCCTCGTCGGGCTTTCGCTAAGACGCCAATTCGCGGTACTCTCGCGGGGCAAAGCTGACCAGGCACAGAAGCCTAAGGCTAAGGAGGGCGAAGGAGAGGCGACCCAATTGGCCGAGGCATGTGCTAGGTCCTTGGAAACTCGGGTGGCCGAGCTCTCTGCTGCTCTGGAGAAATCGGAACTTGAGAAGGCCTTGGCCTTGGTCGAGCAGGCGGAAGCCGAGGATCGGATAGCCGAGCTGATGAAGGCCGCCGAGGCGGGAAGGGACAGCGGTCTAGTTGTCGAAGCCGACGCCGCGGAGCTCGCAAGCCTCCAGGAGGCGGCAGAGGAGAGAGAGCGGGTTCTTCTGGCTAAGCTCAACGCGAGCTCCAGAGAGGCCGAAAAGGAGCTGGCGAAGCACCAGTGCCCAATTGTCGTCCTCGAAGGTCGGATTTAAGATCTGGGGGCGGTAGATCCTGAGCGGATTGCCTGGGATGCCGTGGACGAGTATGCCTCGTCCTTTGTGGCCGGGGTGATGTTCGAGGCGTTCGAGAAGGGATTCGCCAGCTGTCGATCTGAGATCCAGCAAAGATTCCCGCTTTCCGTGATCTGATTCGAGGAGCTCCGGTTGGACTCCGAGGGCAATGAGGAGGCGTGGGATGTACCCCTGAACGGTCCGTCGGGGTTCCCGAAGGTGCTCCGAATGCTTGCGCGGGAGAGGAGGCTTAGCCCCTTAGCCTCTCCGTTTTTTGCAAATCTGTGCTTAGCTTTTGTGTAATACGCCTTTTTTTATTTGCAATGAAGTTCCATTTTTGCTTGTGGTTGTGCATCCTCCTCTTCAGCCTGTGACAGGGCACTCCCGCAGGGCAGGTTGGAGAAGTTCCCTCGCTCCCCTCGGAGATCCGGTTGCCGAGTTGCTTCCCCAGGATTCTCAGTCGCTCGGGTGGCCGGGGCACCACCCTCGGCCTTGGGGGGGCGATCGCTCTGTGGGAGGGCCTCGCCTCAGGTCCTACAGGCGATCGGACGGCCAGCATGCTGGGGGAGTTTCCCCCAGCCTTACGGTGGATTGGGTCGGTCGGCCTGTTGGGGGGCTACCCCTCAGGCTCACGGTCGACCGATACACTGACATGCTGGGGGAGTTGCCCCAGCCTTACGGTCGGTTGGATCGGTCAGCCAGCTAGGGGTGCGACCCCTAGTCTTACAACTGATCGTTGGGTCAGCCCGCTGGGGGAGTTGCCCTAGCCTTACAGTTGGCCCAGTGAACGACCCGCTGGGGGAGTTGTCCCCAGCCTTATGGTCGGACGGTTGGCCGACCGGCTAGGGGAGATGCCCCTAGCATTATAGTCGGTTTGAGTTGTTCAGCCAGCTGGGGGAGCTACCCCCAGTCTCACGAGTGGACGACGGACCGACCTGCTGGGGGAGTTGCCCTCAGCCTCACGGTCGATCCCCTAACTGGTTGGCTGGGGGAGTTGCCCCCAACCTCCCAATCGGTCGTGTGGCCGGCCTGCACGGGGGAATTGTCCCCCAGTCTTGCGGTCGGCCATCGGGACGCTCAGCTAATGGGGTTTCCCCCACCCCCGGTTGGGTCTGCCAAGTGAATAGAGATAGAAGATTCGTTGACGCTTTCCTTTTTCAACACATTCGTTCAGATAAGGGGAAGGGAAAGATACATTTGTTGCCGACCTCACTGATAGTACTTGCGCAAGTGTTCGGTGTTCCAAGTGTGAGTCAGGACCTTTCCTTCCAGATTGGCAAGCTGGTATGTCACGGGACGAAGGACTTCGATGACCTTGTAGGGTCCTTCCCACTTAGCTGCTAGCTTCTCTTTGCGGGTAATCTCCGGACAGAAGACCGCCTTTCTGAGGACCAGATCCCCTTGGTGGAAGTTCCTTTCCATAACCCGGGAATTGTAATAACGAGCCACCTTCTGTTTCTGTCGGATGATAGTGGCCAAGGCATGCTCCCGTCGCTTGCCCACGAGTTCCAGACAGAGTTCCAGGCCTTCTGAGTTTTTCTCTTCGTCGAAATGCTTTATGCAAAGAGATTCCTCGCCCACTTCGACAGGCACCACCGCTTCGACGCCATATGCGAGCATGAAAGGGGTTTCACCCGTGGCCTGCTTGTGAGTCGTCCGGTATGACCAGAGTATCCCCGGGAGTTCATCCGGCCACCTCCCTTCAGCCTCTATTACTTTCTTGTGGTGGGGCTCGATGATGCATTTGTTGGCGGCTTCGGCCATCCCGTTGGTCTAAGGGTGTGCTACCAAAGCGAACAAGAGTTTGATCTTCCACTCCGCGCAGAAATCCTTAAACCCCACGGAATCGAACTGTTTCCCATTGTCCGTGACAATGGATCGGGGAATTCCAAACCTAGAGATGATGAAGTTCCACACGAAGCTCTTTGCCTTCTTCCAGGTGATGGAGGCTAGGGGTTCCGCCTCAATCCACTTGGTGAAGTAATCCACCGCAACAACCAGGTACTTTCTCTGCCCCTCCCAGAAGTGAAGGGTCCGATGATGTCGAGTCCCCACTTAGCGAAAGACACGGGGCTGATTATCGGAATGAGCTCCGACGGGGGACGAGCCGAGCTTGGCGAACCTCTGGCATTCCTGGCACCTTTGGACGTGTTCGGTAGCATCGTTGACTAAGGTTGGCCAGTAATACTCTTACCTCAGGATTTTCTGGGCGATTGTCTTGCCCCCATGGTGATTCCCACAGATCCCCTCGTGCAGCTCCCAGAGGACATAGTCAGTCTCCTGTGGTCCGAGGCACTTGAGGTAGGGAAGGACGTCCGTCTTCGTCCAGCGTCTTTTGTACAGCACCCCATCATGGATCACGTACCGGAGTGCCCTTCGCTCTAGCGATCGACGCTCGTCTAGGTCCGATGGAACTTCTTCTCTGGAGAGATACCGAACGATCGGATCCATCCGAGTGGGCTCCTCATCGATGGCCATGACTTCCTTTTCCTCCGTACTGGGGAACTGGAGGTTCTCCATGTAGATGGCGTGACCTAACTTGCGGGAGAGGAGGAGGCCAGTTTTGACAGGGCGTCTGCGCAGGCGTTCTCCGACCGCGGGAGGTGGAAGGTCACAGCTTGTTTGAATTTGGATAGCTCAGTTCCGGCTGAGGCTAGGTAGTGCTACATTGCCTCTTCACGAGCCTCGTAGCCTCCCTACAGCTGGTGGATGACAAGCTTTGAATCACTGAGGAGGAATACAGATTCTGTTCGAGCTCTCTAGCTAGCCTCAAACTGTTTATGGCAGCTTCGTATTCGGCTACGTTGTTGGTCGACGGAAACCCAAACCGGAGGGCGTACTTGATGATATTTCCGTCAGACGATCGGATGACGATGCCGGCCCCGTTCCCCACCCGGGTGGCTGATCCGTCTACTTGGACTACCCATGTATCCCGGTCCCCTGGGAGATCGGTAAGAATGATGTCAGTCGAAAGGAAAGGCAATGGTTGGGGAGTTACCACAGCCGGGGATGCTTCCTCAGGGGGACATCCTCCCTCTATGGTGCACTCGGCGATGAAGTCCGCCAGGGCCTGCCCTTGATGGTCGTCCGCGGCTTAAACCGGAGGTCGAACTCACTTAGCTCTGTCAAGCCCCGCTTCCCATTGTACTTGGAAGCGAGAACATGAGCGGGTCCGCATGTGCTTAAGCAAAGAAGGAGTAATTTTTTTATCTTCCTTCCTTGACTTAAGCACAATAAGCGTTATTTAGCAAGCAGGTCCCTGCACGCGAATTTCTCAGAAACATCACAAATATTTATTACAAATTTTATTCCAGCGTTTTTAAAGCAAAGTACACAAAGTGACGTTAGGCCTAGCATAGCTGTACAATCTGCTGAAAACAAACACACCTGAAAATAACAAATATAACTAAATAGATAGAGACTGCAACAATTTTCTAGTCTTCAGCAGGGAGGACCTCATCGTCCTCGTAACTCTGATCAGCGGGGTCCACCTATAAGGTAGGATCCTCAAAAGCGGGGTCTGCAAAATAATCAGTCTCTGAACCTAACATATATTTCACAAACACATGAAATATATGTCAACGAGAAGCTCGGCAAGATATTTAAAGTAAAAGAACTAAGAACAACTTGCAATGGAACAAAAAGCATTAGTACATATTTATGAAAAAGTGCAAAAAGTAAAGTATGAGCATATATGAATTTGTAGTTCAAAAGTAAAACAATTGTATGTTTCATTTATTGTGCTCGTGATAAGTCCATGTCCGGGTTAGTAGTATGTACTTGATGCACCATATCATCGGGGGTTTACCGTGACGCCTTCTTGCTTGCCTCCATTGGTGTGGTTATGGAGGGAGCCGTAAGGTGGTCAAGCTACATCTACGAACCCTACTACTAAGGACCAACCCCACCCAAGTGTCATAACCAGTCACCGACTAGTTTCCTTCTCCATCTGTAATCGATGGGTTCTCATTATGTTTCGAGGGTTGTGTCCTACCCTCTGTTCCGCTTTGGTTCAGATGATGATATGTAGAGAAAAGTTGTTCTTTCATCAGGGATCATTAGCATGCAATGTTCGTTTTTAATTAGTTACAACAATTAAAGTATGAGCATGTTAAAATGATATTTGCACTAGTTTTAGCAGATGTCCCAAATTCAAATACAATAAATACTTGCCTTGGGGTGATGTTGGGTGTCCAGGTGGTCGAAGCGTGAGGCGTGCTTTATCTGTGTCATGGATTTGATATCAAACATAAGTTTTTAATTAATTACCATTATAACTAACTTTAAATCAAGAAACGATATATAATCAAAGATTTATTTAGAGCAAACCGTACGTCGGAATTCTTCCAACAAGGGATCAAAACGTCCGTATTAACTAGTATTACACCATATATTTTTCTCGCACGTCAGTGTACGTGAAAATCATGCGATATGAATTTTAAATCAAAAGTAGCGTTATTGGGTTTCATCTTTGAAAAATCATTGTGGGAGATGTACTTGCCTTTTGGCGATGAAACCAGTGTCAATGAGTCTGTTTCATTATTCTGGATTTTCTGGGCCTACCTTCGTATTTTTTTCGAATTAGTCATGTCAATTTTCTAGGATTTTAGAAGCTAACACCACATTTATCAGTATTTAAAAATAGATGTCCTAAACTTGCAAGATTGATATCTTCCAATCTACACGTTGGATTTTTTTGTTCTTGCTGTCTAAATTTTCCTCTTGGCGAGTACTTTCAGATTACATGGGGTTCAGTATGTCGTTTATGTGAAAATCGTTAGAAACGATTTATTTTTGACGTTTAGCAATAATTACAGATAGCTTTAAAAATTCATAGAAAATAGGATATGTCACGCCCCCCTCTCCCAAGTACGGGGAGCGTAGCTGACGAGGCCGCTGTAGTATTCAGACTCAGGCTTCGAGCCCTCTTATCTAAATACTACTAGGCATTTTTTTGTGGATAAATAAATTTAATACGCAGGCCACTGCAACACACTGGAATAATACACAGAAAAGAAAGTGCTCCAACAGAAAATAAAACGCAGTACTGAAAGGAAAAACAACATCACAGAGGTCACATTACATCACATTACATAAGTTCATACACATACATACATCAGCTGTACAAAGGGAGTACAAAAGTGGGTACAACAAAAAGTAGAAACCCCCAACCCAAAACTACAAAAGGACTACACCCGATACAACTCACCCACTAGTCTAATCCCGGGAAGTCTAACTGAACAAGGTCGCCTGTAGGCTCTACCTCAGCTGTACTAGCACCGGTCTCTGGCTCCGGGACACCCGCAGATTGCTCGGGTCTCGCACTTGAAATCCACAAGTTGGGACACGTCAACGCGTGACCCAGTAGGAACTCCTAACACTCTAGTAGGACCCAGTTTTAAAACTGGTCTTCCTAATTAACTAACTGCAAGTGTCACATCATCACATGTTTATGCAGAAATTAAGAACAGAACATAAATGCTGAAAGTAAATAACAGAAAGCAGAACAGAAATAAATTTACTGATTAAATTAATTAAAATTAAACATTGTTCTGTTTTGGAACCCGGGTAAACCGTAGACTGCTAAGGAAGTGGACTTCACCCAGGGTGGGTGAAAAAGTGGTACCACTCCAGTGACACGAGCACTGGAGGGGCCTCTCGTAACTTCGTACCCGACTGGACAAGGTACCGGAGCGAGACTCATCTCGGTTTTTCTATCGGACAAACGAAAACAACCATCATTTACCGACATGGTGTGACACGAGCACACCACCGGCCTCTCCAACTCTAGTCAACTCCCCCTTACGGGAGTGACATAGTGAGTGAGAAATCATACTACGGTCCGCTCCTTAACACCTACAATTTATCCGTGTTTCCCCAAACCCCCATCCAGAGTCTCACACATTTCAAAATGGAACGAGTACTCCCGATGTCATACTCTCATTCTCACTCACAATTTTTAGAACAAATTATCATTTCATCATTGAATTCATCAGCGGTCTCATCTACCTCTTTCACATCTTCATTATACAAAAACCTCATCACCAATATCGCAGTGGGCATATCATAAAGAAAACTAGATAACAGAATTTAAAATTAACTTAAAACAACAACACTAAATGATAATTGTAGCATGATACACAAATCTGTCTAAAACTGTTACAGCAGAAGATCAGCACTTTTAAGCCATTTACAGTTAGAATTAGTCTCCGATCCCTCATGAAAGTTGTAGATATGGGTGTTTTCCTTTTACCGACCAATTTTCATAAGTTCAGTCAACATACATGTTTTACGGTGAATTTTCTCCTGACATGTATAATTTCAGCATACTAAACCAGAAACTGAGTCATGTTCGAGTCCATTTTTCTACTAGTTACAGAAAGATAAATGATTTTCAAAAAGTTACAAAGTTGAATAGCTCGAAGTCAGCTTTCCAACAGTACCAAGAACATCTCATTTCATTAAATGTGCAGGAAACTGTAACCATTTTACTAAGACATGTACAGATTAGCTAAAATCAGACCAATTTTAAAGACTGAATTTTTAACCCAACTTCTAATTGGAATTAGTACTCCCTTTCGTAGTGAGAGCACGACTAGTATTGGATGCATATACATATCCACCTCTGTCATATCCAACTCATGTGCGATCTCCAGCAACTTTCCCCATGTTGAGAATATCATCAAGCTTTGACTTCCCCGAGTTCCATTTGTTAAGAGTATTCTCCGCCTTTTCAGCTCTAAGCAGTGTTCTCCTGAGACTGGTCTCAAAATTCCTGAGACTGAGCTCCGTCTGCAACAGTTTAGCCTTAGTCTCATCCTTCTCACTTCTCAGTTTGGAACATTCATCCTTCAAGTTCTTGTTCACTTTGCAGATCTCCAACCATTTATTGAACATAGTCTGGTATGCCAACCGAATGTCATCTGCACAAACATCTTCCTCACTTTCACTTTCAGAATCAGCCTCATTACTAAATGTTGTACTGGATGTTTCAACATCCTGTTTCACATTGCTCCTTCTGGTCTCTGAGGTTGTAACAGATGTTGCAACATTGTGTTCAATATATCTAGAGGTGTCATATTCAGACTTTCCTTTCAGAGTGGAGTGAAATCAACATAGTTACTGGTTATGTCTTCATCTTCCGCACTTCCTTCAGAATCTTCATCACTCCAAATACTGGCTAGAGACTTCCCTTTTTGCTTCTTAAGGGTGTTTGCACACTCAGCTTGTATATGACCAAAGCCTTCACACTCCCTACATTGTATTCCCTTTCCCTTGTTTTTTGTCTCATATCTTTGAGTAGGACGACTAGCGGTTTTATCAACCGTGGGAGGGCCTGAGCGCGGCATCCTGTTGACAGGTCTGAGATTCTGACCTCTGTTACTGATCTTCCTCATCATCCTACTGAAGTTCTTGGTAAGTAAAGCAATCTCTTCATCCAACTCCGACTCATTCTTTGATTTAGAAGTTTCACTTGCCTCTGCCTTTAATGCCACCCCCTTTTCCCTTATGTTCTGCTTGAGATTCATCTCATAGGTTTGAAGAGAACCAATGAGTTCATCCAATCTCATGGTGGAGGTGTTCCTTGCTTCATCGATAGCCGCGATTTTAGCAGAAAATTTATCAGGAAGAGATCTAAACGTCTTCTCTACCAGCTTCTTTTGGGAATATTTCTTGCCTAGTTGAAAAGCCTGGTTGGCTATGTCCCTCAATTTACCATTAAATTTGGGAACAGTCTCATTATCATTCATTCTAGGATTTTCAAACTGCGATGCAAGCATTTGAAGTTTAGAAGCCTTAACTGTACTTGTTCCTTCATGAACGTTCTGAAGAATGTCCCAAGCTTCTTTAGCATACTCACATGTGGATATCAACTTGAACTGCTCTTCGTCAACCGCAGTGAAAATAGCATTCACCGCTTTAGTGTTTCCCAATGTCGTACGATCTTCTTCAGAATCCCAATCTCTTGCAGTTTTGAGGTACTCCTTGCCTTCCTTGTCTACTTCGATAGGTGGACTCCATCCTTCAACATTGGCGACCCATGCCTTCTCATCCAGAGACTTGATAAAAGATCGCATCTGAGACTTTCAGTATGTGTAGTTTGTTCAGGTTAGTAGCGGAGGATGAGTAACAGAAGCGCCTTCTTTCATATTCATGACTAACGTACTGCACAAACAAGATCACACCCACTTTGACAAACAAAGATACACGAATGACCTGCTCTGATACCAATTGAAATTCAGTACGCAGCAATAAACATCAAATCCAAAGAGAAACACAAGTCAATCAGAGACACACAAGACTTGGTAATGCAGTTCGGTACGCATATCTACATCTGCGGGGCCATGCCCAGAAAATCAGAATACTCCACTAATATAATCAAAGAGTACAAACTCTAATCCCACGTTTCTACTAGGCGGAACAAGCTCCCCCTTAATACAAACCGTGAAGGGTGATAGCAATCAACCCCGTGGAGTATTCTCCGCAAGCTCCCCTTGCGTGCAAGCTCCCCTTGCTCAACCGACTAGATCAACTCCCTTGATCCTACATGCGTAGCCGTTGACCTCCCTCCCGGAGTTTTGCAAAACTTTTCTCCAAAGTCGTGAGCTAGCTGTCGCCGTTGCAAACCCTCATAAACCACGCTCCCCCTCAATCCGCGGGTCCATCGGGAGAATCTTCAATCATAGCGGCGAAGCTAGGCAACCCACAATATCTGCAACTAACAACGGCAGATGTTTCCGCAAATCTTCAAGAGTCCGTTGCGGAAGAGATTGTGAGCAAAAATCTCTCCAACCGTTGACACCAGAATAACCAAGAGTCGTTGCCTTCCAAATAAGTCTTTAACCTAAAATCTCTCCAACCGTCTTCAACAGAGTAACAGAGAGATATTGCCTTACATACAAATCTTTAACAATGTACAATCATCATAAACACTAGATACTATTAAAGATAAGAAACTGGGATCACGAGTTAACAGTTACAGGATCCCGTTCTCAGCGTACAACAATTACTGCAAACTGACACAACATGTTGAATGTTATGATACAACATAATGTTCAACAACTCTTCCAATATACCAAGATATGCCGACTCTCTTCTTCGAGAAAATTAAGAACAGAAAATACAGTGCCACTATTGACAACACGGTCACGTACTAGACCTAACAATTAGTACCATGTAGATCCCAGAGAATCTAAGCATGTACGTATTTGACTGCTTCAGCTGACTTTCATTTGATACAACATGCAAAAATGCCTCTGATGTTCCTAGAGAGCATCAGAAGAAATTACAAAAATCCCAATATACAAATAATAATATGTCTTTTTCCCCTTAGGGCCACTCAATAATATGTACATCGACAAAAATGTGGGGTTTAAACTATTTAACGGCAACTGGAGTTTGTTGTTCTCCACCCAAGTAATTTTAGAGAAGGCAACTGGAATTTGACATTCCAGAAGTGAAGATATATAGACAGAATCGAAAGTTTGCATACCAGCGACTAGGAAAATATTGTTGGAATAAAACAGGATTCCATTGATTCCACTTAGCTACTGCAATACAAGAAGACCAATTCCAATCTACCATGTAGTAGATCACATATTAGTAGTAATTGACTAAGATGTTTAGAATTTTATAAAAGAATTAGAATTTATCTTTTTTGAAGCAATGTCTGATACAGTACCATAAGGGGGATTTTATATCTTCTCTGCTTTAGTTTTGAAAATCGAATTGCAGTCCTTCTCGTACTCGATGCTACTAATCTCTGCACAAAGTAAAAAACTAGATGCTAAATTCAAGTTTGAACAATTCAGAGATGTTACGCACAAATGCATGCATATAGACAGGTAAAATTGCACAATGTTATTGCGTGTAGAAAGCTTACAAAATGAAGAATCAGACATTAACAAAACAAATCTTCAACAAAAATTAATGGAGCTTAAATATGTATTCTTTTCAAATCAAAGGGAACCAACTATGCGACATGACACAAGATCCAGAAAGCCTATGACGAATTGGCCAACTTAATTAGAATTGGTAGGATATGCTCAACCGATACAAATACACGATTGCTCATAAAAATTAAATTGCATCATCGTGATTTTGTAGATATGAAATGCTTTAAAATATAAAGATCCTAAGCTCTACGTCATATCCACGAGAAACATATATCATGAAGAATGTTTAATCAATATAATGTTGGATAAGACAGTCATTTTCTTCAAGGGTTAAAAGGCATATAAATTACAAGGAAAGGAGTGGAACAGATTTACAGATTATGTGACCCACAACTAGATTAGGTATATATTATACACACAATTTCTCATTTACTTTTCATAGTGGAGGATCATCAATGAGCAATGAAGAGGTAAATTCTGTGTCATTGCGATACGTTCGAGCATAATGAACAATATGATTATTATCATCAAATAAAAAAGTTAAAAAAAATTATACAGCTTTACATACCATCTTTGATGTAGCACATTTTAGTAATTTCACAGTTGTATCCTTATTTTCATCATTTTAGTTACTCCAGCTTCATTTGACTAACTCACACCATAACTCTATTCACACCATTAAACTTGTGGATTGAATTGCACTAGCTAGTTACTTTTTATAAGATGTAATTTTGTATTACATTTGTGATATCAAATATTACATTGTCAGTTATTTTTCTAATATATTTATCTCTATTTCATTTCATTTGACTCTTTTTAAGTTACATTGAAAGCTTCTCTCTGACTTTAATAACAAAATCTGTAAAAGCTACAAAGAGAGCATATGTGCTTGTGCATTCCTAAGTGTAATAAAGATTTCTAATAGCACTATTACTCTACTACAATATCGTGCTTACAAGATTACTCCAATTGTAGTGTTATGCTCCTCATTCCTGCATATAGAAGTTCATCTCTTGTGAGCTCCGTAGGATTCATATTAAACAATTTAACCTCAAACAATTAGCAATTATGCGTTTATTCACTCTTTCTATCAACTTCTTTCCTATTCACGTAATTAATCTCAAGTAGCTAATTCAGTCATATTATAAAGACTTAGCTTTCTAACTGATGCCCATGAACCATTGCTTACAGTAGATATTACAGCAAGTCCACGAACAAACATATCATTTAACTCCAATGGGACATTTTAAAACACCCTTGCTCACTTACCATTGCGTTGGAAATGTGTCAATATCGCACATTGCTAGTGGATTCACTGAACCAAACAAACATTAATAGCTAACTTTGGCTTCCCCAATTTTTCAGTGCATCTAGCAAAGACCATCCATGCAATTATCACATAATACATAGAGTATTCATGTCAGTGGATAAAAGCATTGTCTCTCGTCCATGTATAGAGGATGTTAAGTGGATTCTCTGATCAGGTTATAAAATCTTCAAAAAGCATTCTGAATTGTGTCAGCTTTTTTAGAGGTTTCTTCGGCAATTCAGAGAGACAAACACCCAAAAAAAATCACTTCTTTAGAGTTTTCATTTCAGCAGTGATGTCAGTATCAAATCCCCTATCAAGACTTGCAAAGAAGCTTCAAAATCTTCCATCGTTCCCATTTTTGCCTTAATTAATGGATTAATAGATAATAGTTAGTAGATATGAATAACAGTTAGAAACCTTCTACATGAATTATGACTTCATAAACCTCACCAGCTACCTTGGGGATTCCGGGATAAAGAATAAACCAGGTATCAGGACCATGCATGGAAGGATTCCTACAAAACCACAGTATTATTTGATGTTCTATAATATCCACAACACAAGTACTTGTCAATTCAACAGCATGGAAAACTAATGAAATAAATCCCAAACAAAAGATGAATCTGAGATTCAGTACGCAGTAATGAATCTTAAGAACAGTGAAACAACACACATCAAACAGAGACACACAAGACTTGGTAACGCAGTTCGGTGCGCACACCTACATCTGCGGGGCCACGCCCAGAAAAGTAGAATACTTCACTATAATAATCAGAGAATACAAACTCTAATAATCACGCTTCTATAAGGAAGAACACACTCCCCCTTAATACAAACCGTGAGGGGTGATCGTGAAGTATTCTTGGCAAGCTCCCCTTGCCTGCAAGCTCCTCTTACACCACCGACTAGATCAACAACCTTGATCCTACGTGCGTAGTCGTCGGACTCCCTCCCGGAGTATTCTCTCTAAAACTTTTTATCAAAAAATCCGTAACCTAGCCGTCGTTGCTGTCGAACCCTAATAGTATGCCTTTCCGCAATCCACGGTTTGATCAGCCCCGATGCAATCAAATCTTGATACAGCTAGAGAACTGCAATACCCGCAACTCTTCAACCAAAAAGAGATCCCTCAAAATCCGCAGGAGATCGTTGCAAGGATATTGCCGGCTAAAAACTCTCCAACCGTCTTTCAACAAAGGTAACCGAGAGATATCAATAGCCAATCAAATCTTTAACAATATTAATCAACATAAATACCTAAACTGTTAAAGATAGAAACTTAGGATCACGAGGACTCCAGGCTCGGATCCACGAATACCTTTGAACAACCAAAGCCGCCTATAGACACAGCATGTTGAACATCATGGTGCAACAAACTATTCATCAATTCATCCAACAAGGTAGGCTGAGTCGATTCTCTCCTTCTTGATTACAGTAGCTTAGGAGCAACAACATGTTCAACAAGAGACCCAACATCTTCCAGATATACCATCAAATAGCTTCAAGAAATAATGAGCAAACAACGAGTGCCATATATGACAACGCAATCATCAAGCAGATTATGAATAGCATGAATAAAACCTAACAATCTCCCCTTTTGTCATATAGTGGCACAACAAGCTATGATATTGACTGAATCAAACTGGAGAAAGATAAGGTAGACAATGATGCAGGCAAAACGAACAACTGAGTCTCACAATCATAAGCATCATAGCTGTATCAACAAAAAGCAACCATAACTTCACTTACAGCACTCCACAACCAGCCTCCTAAAGACCTGAACAATCATTAATATCACAACTTCTAGTAGCACAATCTCCCCCTCAATATACGAACCAAAAGAGAACCAAAACATCAACAGCCAAAACATCCAAAACATCAGTATCAGACATCGACCACCACCCCAATATCATACTACATCTCCCCCTTTGAGCCACTATGGACAGAAACACACCTGGGAAGAGAGTATTGGGAAGAACAAATCACAGCTCCTCAGGAAAACTACTCCTCAGAGCAGTCAGCTTGTTCTGCATCATCAATTTGTGACTGTTCAAAAAGACCTTCTGACTTTCGAGAACCAATAGTTGCTCATTGACATTTTGAATAGCATTCTCTAAGAACTGAATATCCACCACACTGGAGGAGGAGGTACTGGCGGAAGCAGCATGACCAGGAGGTGAATACGGAGACATAGGATGCACAGAAGCCGTGGGATTAGCAGCCCGAGGTGGGGAGGAAGCCGTAGAAGCATCATGTAGAGTGGGAATAACCCTTGAAATATCATCAATTTTACCTCCCACGGACTTCGCAGTATAAGATATGTTGTCACAAGAAGTTGGAAGATCAGAAGGGGACAAAGACACTCTTTGAGACAAGAGCAACATAGATATAAGGCATCCATGGGACAGTGCAGTGGCAGAGGAGGATTGCTCTGAGAAAGACAGAATCGTATCAAAAATGATTCTTTCAAGATTGAAGGACTAGGAAGAGCCGGCAAAGTACAGGAGTTTGCACATGTCCTTAGTTACCACAGACACATTGGAGGTAGGAAGCCAGTTTCTTATAGCAATCCTGTACAGGACAAAATATTTTGCGGTAAGAGCTGAAGAGGGAAAAACGGACGACTTCTTGGGCCAGCTCTTGAATTTTCCAGCAGTCACAACACGAATAAACCGGTCAAAACCATCTTCAGTGGATTCTCCGAAGGCAGGAGCAGACTGAGAACATTTCCATTCTAACAGTTTATTCAGAACCGAGGGAGAGAGGGAAATGATCTTCCCTCTCACATAGCTTCTAAAACCCCAGCGTGAAGAAGTGTCACTTGCGGACTTGGGCAAGTTACAATAAAACTCACGCACCAACAAGGGGTAGACGACACCGAAGCAGGTGGCATCATGAAATAATCCGATGTCCTTAAGAATAGATACCATCTGTGTCTTATCAAAAGAAGACACATTCAGATTCTTCTCAGGAAGAAACGATCTCTCAGAGTATGACGACCATCTGCTCTTACAAGACTTGTCGAAAAACATTTTACTGTAGGCATCAGAGGAAGTAAACGAAGGTGAGCGAGAAGGACCGGATGCAGACTTCTTGGCCCTCTTGGAAGGAGAGGCAGCCGTATGACATGAGGGAGCAGGGCGCTTCTTAGGGGCAGACCGAGCTTTCTGCAAGAACGATGTTAAGGGAGTATCATCAGAAGCAGCTTCCTCACATGTTGTATCCATTGTTGCAACATTTGGGGCAACATTCCGACCTTCATCTCTAGTCTGCACAGAATCAGTCTCGGCAGCAACATTAACATTGGAATCGGTAGAACCTATACCAGCTACAGAGACAGTATTCGGGAATGTACATCCTTCGACCATATCCACCTCAACAGTCTTCAGTGAATCCCCAACCATATTTCCATCAACAGAACTCTGAACATGAGCATTTACACCAACATGAGTTGAGATCGGTTCAGAAGGAATATCAACATGGTCATTAAGACTACCAACATCATCATTAGCCATTCTTACTGACTCATTTTCACCTCCAGACACATGATGAACATTATCTTCCTCACACATTGTAGAAGGAGGATCAACAGGTTCCTTTTCCAGGATAGGGTCAACAGGCATAGCTCTAACATAGTCCCCTTCTCCAGGGTCCACATTCACATCCGACTTCTCAAAAGATGGGACATTTGTATCCTCGGTGTCCATGGGGCAGGATGAAACATCATCAGCCCCCTCTGTCTCAGTCCTCTCAACAGATACAGAAGATTCAGAATCAGAGATGTCAATGATTTCTGAAATTCTTACAAAGATTTTCGGATTCCATGTTTGAATGACAACCTTGTGGTCTCGGGGCACCTCCACACTCATCACCTTCCCCAAAATTTTCTTAAGTTTTTCAAAATGTATGTGCGAGACATCTACCCAAGATAGGTCTAGCCTCCTTCCAGTTCTCCGCAAATACCAAAACCAATCTTGAATTGTAACAGGAGCAGGAAAATCTTCATCATCATCAACTTCATCCTCCAAGGGTTTTTGACAAAGAGGAATTTCAAGAATAGGGGAGAAATTTACTAACTCCAAATTTGAGGCTCCAGGAGAATGCATGTCACTAAGAGCACCGAACGATTGTGAGGGAGAAGAAATACCACTGGAAGACCCGCGCGAAGAACATGGAAGCACTCCCTTCCATTTGATAGGCGGAGGAGCGGACATGGGAGCACTTTTCCTTGCAGAGGCGGTCCGACGCGAAAACCGTCGAGGAGGCTGCGAAGGTTTTTCCGATCGATCTCTTGCCATATTTGATCAAGAAGAGGAAAAAATTCCCACACAAACAAGAAGATTGCAAGAACCCTAGAGAGCGAGTTTAGAAGATCTTGGAAAGATTTGTTTTGAGAGAGAATAGAGAATAGCGCCTTGGGAACTGAAAATGGAACAGATGGAAATAAATAACGAGTAAGGTAATTAGTAGATAACAAACCCGATAGCGCAAGACCGCCCATTCCTTACAATGTTGCAACCTGATGTTGCAACAATTTTCTCAACACAGTGTTCAACATTAGATACGACACAACCCTAGGGCTTGTCGCAATTCTTCAAATCTGGCAGAATCTAGTGGCTTCGTAAAGATATCCGCTAATTGATTAACTGTAGCTACATACTCCATGACAAGAGACTTCTTCTCGACCAACTCTCTAATGAAGTGATGGCGGATGTCGATATGTTTCGTTCTGGAGTGCTGAACAGGATTCTTGGAGATGTTTATAGCACTCTGATTATCACATAGAATAGTCAGAGTCCCTTGTTTCAATCCATAATCTGTCAACATTTGCTTCATCCATAAGAGTTGAGTGCAACAACTCCCTGCTGCGATATACTCAGCCTCTGCCGTAGATAATGATATGGAGTTCTGTTTTTTACTATACCAAGAAACAAGATTGTTCCCCACATAAAAGCATCCTCCAGTAGTGCTCTTTCTATCATCTGTATTTCCTGCCCAGTCAGCATCACTGTATCCCGAAATTAGAGTGTTTGTATCCTTGGTGTACCATATACCATAGTCTGTCGTCCCACTGACATACCTGATAATCCTCTTCACAGCAGTGATATGAGATTCCTTGGGACACGCTTGATAGCGGGCACAAACTCCAACACTGAAGCTGGTATCCGGCCTGCTAGCCAAATACAAAAGACTACCTATCATGCTTCTGTATAGGGTGACTTCAACATCTCTTCCTCCTTCGTCCTTGGAGAGTTTTTCTGAAGTGGCCATGGAAGTGCGGACATGTCTTGCACTTTCCAGGCCAAATCTCTTGACAAGGTTCCTTGCATATTTGCTTTGTGATATGAACAGACCATCTGTACACTGTTTAACTTGAAGCCCAAGAAATACATTCAACTCACCTACCATGCTCATTTCAAACTCCTTTTGCATGAGGGTGATAAACTCACGTACCAGCTGTTGTGACGTTGACCCAAAGACTATATCATCGACATAGATCTGTGCTACCATGACGCTTGATCTTTTCCATTGAACAAATAAGGTTTTATCAGCTCCTCCTCTTTCATACCCCTTTTTAAAGAAGATATGTAGTTAATCTTTCGTACCAAGCCCTCGGTGCTTGTTTCAACCCATATAGAGCCTTCTTCAACTTGTAAACATGTTTTGGAAGAAACGGATCTGTAAAGCCTTTTGGTTGTTCGACATAGACTTCTTCATTTAGTAATCCATTCAGAAACGCACTCTTAACATCCATTTGGTGTAGTTTGAAATTCAGACTACACGCAACAGCCAATAGTAATCTGATGGATTTCAAACGAGCTACCGGAGCAAATGTCTCATCAAAGTCAATTCCTTCAACTTGGGTATAACCTTGAGCTACCAGACGAGCTTTGTTGCGAGTAATATTTCCCTTCTCATCTGTTTTATTTTTGAATATCCATTTTGTTCCGATGACATTTGTTCCTTTAGGTCTCTCCACTAGACTCCAAACATCATTTCGTTGAAATTGGTTCAACTCCTCTTGCATGGCCGAAACCCAGAAATCATCAACAATAGCTTCTTTCACATTTTTGGGTTCAATAGTAGAGAGAAAACAAGCATACCCGGCCAGATCCCTGTAGTTGACACGGCTAGCACTTCTTGTCCGACGACTGTCGTGAACGTCACCAATGATTAGCTCCGGAGGATGATCGCGTATAACCTTAGTGATTCCCTCGGCCTCTTGAGCATCTTCAGTCTCTACATGAGTCATCTCAGTGGTAGTAGTATCCTGTGTTGCAACTGGTATTTCAACATTGTTTTGATTAGTCTTCATTGTTGCATCATCACGTTCAACACGGACCTCATCATCAGTGCTGTCCTCTTGAATGCCCTTTTCTCCACTTAGAATGGATTCTCCCTGATCAAAATCATCTACCACCACATTGATAGATTCCATCATAACGTCGGTGCGTTCATTTAACACTCTGAAGGCACGACTCCTTGTAGAATACCCTAGGAAGATTCCTTTGTCACTCTTGGCATCGAACTTCCGTCTCGGTGTACGATCTTGCAAGATGTAGCACTTTCTTCCAAAGATATGGAAATAGGAGACATCAAGCTTCCTCCCTTTCCAGATCTCGTAGGGGGTTTTCTCAGTCCTTGGCCGAAGATATACCCTGTTGATCGTGTAGCAAGCGGTATTAATAGCTTCAGCCCACCACTTAACATTAACTTCCCGAGCATTCAGCATAACTCGTGCCATTTCTTGAAGCGTGCGATTCTCTCTTTCAACAACTCCGTTTTGCTCAGGAGTTTTCGGAGCCGAGAACTCATGTCCTATACCATGTGCCTCACAAAATTCAGAAAATAAGTGATTCTCAAACTCTTTTCCATGATCGCTTCGAATCCTGATGATTTTTCCAATGTTGTCTCCTTTTTCAACTTGAAGGCTGGTACACAGTCTCTTAAAAGCATCGAATGTGTCTGAGTTCTCCTTAAGAAAATCGACCCAAGTGAATTGAGAAAAATCATCAACACATACAAAAATGTACTTCTTACCTCCCACGCTCGTTTCTAAAGTGGGTCCAATCAGGTCCATGTGTAGCAGCTCCAGAATTTTTAAGGTATTGATAGTCTGAATTTGCTTGTGACTCACTTTCTTCTGCTTTCCCAGTTGGCATGATTCACACACCCCTTCTTTCTTCTTGATTAGGGTTGGCATTCCACGAACAGCTCTGGCTTGAGAGATCTTCATTAAGGTCTTAAAGTTGACATGCCCCAGTTTCTGATGCCACTGTTCAGAAACATCCGCAGTGACATTGAGACACCTGTCTAGATCTTGCAGAAGATAGCAGTTGTCGCTAGACCTCTTTCCGGTAAAAATACAAACATCATCTCTATTAAAAACTAGGCATTCATCTTTGTTAAAGCGGACCAGTAGTCCTTGATCACACAACTGACTGATACTTATGAGATTGGCCTTTAAGTTCTCAACATGCATCACGTCTAGCTTCAGTGTTCCTGTCATATTCAGATTCCCTTTTCCAACAACCCTGCTTCTCTGACCATCACCAAACGTAACATGACCTTTGTTGCCGGCAGTATACTCAGACAGGAGACCCTTGTTCCCCGTCATATGACGGGAACAACCACTGTCGAAATACCACTGATTTTCTGAGAAAGTAACCAGTGAAGTGTATGCCACCATACTTACTAGCTCAGATTTCTTAACCCATTTCATGTTTGTTTGCTGGTTATGATGAGCAACATTTCTACCTTCATTCCAGTGCTTCATGCGTCTGAAGCAACTCCAGTCATAGTGTCCAACTTGTCTACAGTAGTTACATATCAGCCGCCTGGGTGTTGAACCTTTTGTTGGACCCTTTGTTGAATCTTTTCTTTTCTTCCCTCTTGACTTGTCCGTGTTCAGTTGACTCTGCTTTTCATGCTCCTTAGTAATGATACCACTTTTAGTTTTTAAGGTGTGTAGATGACTCCCTCTGTGGTATCCAACTCCTGTTCGATCTCCAGACACCTTACCCATGTTAAGGATGTCATCAAGTTTAGATTTTCCGGAGTTCTATTGGTTGAGGGTTCTTTTCGCCTTCTCAGCTCTGAGTAGGGTTCTCTTCAGGCTATTCTCAAGATTCCGGAGACTTAATTCAGTCTTCAGCAGTTTGGTTTGGGTCCCATCCCTCTCACTTCTCAGCTTGGAGCATTCATCTTTCAGCTTCTTGTTTGCTGCACAGATATCCATCCACTTGTTGAACATAATTTGATATGCCAAGCGGATATCCTCTTCACAAACATCTCCTTCACTTTCATTGTAAGATTCAACCTCGGTGTCGTATGTTGTACCAATTGTTACAACATCATGTATCACATTTCCTTGTTTGTAACTGGATGTTGAAGCACATGTTGCAACATTATGTTCAACATGACTGGAAGACTTATACTCAGGCTTGTCTTTCAGGGTGGCAGTGAATGCAACATAGTTGCTAGTTATGTCATCATCTTCCACACTTCCTTCAGAATCTTCATCGCTCCAGGTGCTGGCTAGAGATTTCCCTTTTTGCTTATTAAGAGTGTTAGCACATTCGGCCTGTATATGACCAAATCCTTCACACTCTCTACATTGTATTCCCTTTCCCTTGGTTTTAGAATCATACCTCTGAGTAGGACGACTAGCAATCTTTTCACTGGCAGAAGGAGCAGACCGCAGCACCTTATTTGCAGTTTTGAAATTCTGACCTCTATTACTGATCTTTCTCATCATCCTACTGAAGTTTTTGGTGAGTAAAGCAATGTCATCTTCAAGTCCTGACTCATTATCAGATTTGGACGATTCATTCGCTTCAACTTTTAGAGCAACTCCCTTCTCCCTTTTGTTTTGCTTGAGATTCATTTCATAAGTTTGCAGAGAGCACATGAGTTCGTCTAGTCTCATGGTGGATGTGTTTCTCACTTCTTCTATTGCAGCAATCTTGGCCGAAAATTTTTCAGGTAGAGACCTCAGCGTCTTTTCAACTAACTTCTTTTGAGAATATTTCTTACCCAGTTGAAATGCCTGGTTAGCTATATCCCTTAATCTTCCATTGAACTCGGCAACTGTCTCGTTTTCATTCATTCTCAGATTTTCAAACTGTGAGGCAAGCATTTGAAGTTTAGAAGCCTTAACAGTGCTGGTCCCCTCATGCACATTTTGAAGAATGTCCCAGGCTTCTTTTGCGTGCTCACATGTTGATATAAGCTTGAACTGCTCTTCATCGACTGCAGTGAAGATGGCATTCACTGCTTTTGAGTTTCCTAATGCAGCACGCTCCTCTTCCGGATCCCAGTCTCTCACGGGTTTGATGCATTCCTGATTCGGGTTCAATATTACATATTTAACCCCCCATTTAGCCCTATTTTGTGCTCATGTGATGCTACATTGTTCTCTAATTCATACGTATTTTGTACACAATTATTTATTAGTGAAAACACTCTATTTGAGCACAAAACAGCAATTAACTGAGTATTTCTGCACTTTTTATATTTTTCATGGCTTGGTCTCGATCTCACGATTCCACCGACTATTTATTTGTATTTTTCTGAGATCTGTGCTAATTACTATGATTTATTGAATGCAGAATACCAATTTAATGAAGAAATATGCTCAAAATACTAAAATACGGACGTCGACCAATCAGCACACGACACGTGGCATCAATCTGGCCGTTCCCGCTCAATCCGACGACAAGGACGCAGGGTGCGACGTGGCCATTTAGCGGCCGTTGGATCTTGATCCAACGGCCCGCACGCGAGATCAAATACCGCAGCTGGGAGTTTACATCTGGACACATGGCGCTTTGGTGGCCGCAAGAGCTGCATCGAACGGACATTAACAAAGAGAAAAGGAGGGCGACGTGGTCAGCGGGCGAGCGTTCGATCGCGATCGAACGGCGAGGAGCAACCCATACAATCGAAGCGAAGAGCGCAGGGGCTTATGGCGCCGTGGACGTGCGACGATCGTTCGATGGTAATCCAACGGACGAAACGACGCCCGCGATTGAATTTGAAATCGAAGCCGCAGGAGACACGCGGCAGCGATCCGACTGCCCCTGCCACGATCCAACGGATTAAATCGAAGCAAAACGCAGCGAGCGGGCGCAAATTCTTCGGTCGACGCGGCACGTCCTGGGCCGTCCGATCAAGATCCTACGGCTGAAATCCACCCTGCATTTTGAATCGAATGCAGCGATAAAGGGGCGACGTGGCACGACGTTAGCCGTTGGATTTTAGATCCGACGGTGCAGATTCAAACCAACGCGAATTCGAATGAGGATGCGGGCGCACGAATTTTGATGACCACGTGTCGCCACGAGAGACGATCCCGCCTAGATCCAACGGCTATGGTTTGAAGCGGTTAGCAGATAGCGGGTTTCGAACCCAATAAGGCCCTATAACCCGCAATGCCTATTATATAAGCGTATTCTAGGGTTTTTGAGGGAAGATTGGCGTATTTTGGGCGTATTGGAGGCTCTAGGAGCCGTATTTCCCTTCTGTAAAATTCTGTAAAATTCCAGAGGCTGTTCTTAGTATTTCCAGAGAGTTTTGAGGCTTAACTTGGAGATTTGGTGATATTTTCTTAAACTTCTACTCCGTATTTTGGTGTTTTTCATCGTATTTTGCTATTAGATCAATGTAATTTGCTATGAACCTTAATTATTCTTGCATTATGAGTAGCTAAAACTTATTTGTGCATGGTATGGAGTAGTTAGGAGATGTGATTTGTGTTAGTTTGGTTGAATATTGTCGTGCTTAATCGTTAACGTCGCTAAAGTTGTAGTTTTTGTTGTTAAATCGTCTTTTTCATCTTCCAAAAGAAGTGATTGAGTTGATGATCGCCCCAAAAGGGTGAGTTTTGATCTCTCCAAAAGAGAGTTTCATACCGTAGTTATAAGATTATAACTTTAGGGACGATTTTATTCTTATAGTGCTTGAACCCCCAAAAGGGCATCTGCCGATGAATTGCTCCCAAAAGGAGAATTCATTGAGTTATATTGAGTATTTTCCGGTGAATTGCTCTCAAAAAGAGAATTCATGGTGTTATATTTGTTAACCAAGTTAATACGAATCATTGATCCTAACGAACACATACCATGTGCATAATTTTTGTCGATACTTTCTTATACGACTTTTCTTTGTTCGTATTGTTCGCACGTCACCATCACGTACTTTCACACCATCATCACCATCATTAGTGAAGTGGTTAGTTTCTCTTTGTTGGATTTCTATTTGATTTGAATTGTGGTTGCAACAGATTTCCTCCCAAGGATTTGACATCTGGACTCCCAGATTATATTACTTGTACGGACTCTTGCGCTTGAGAGAAGCACTATTTTCGGAGCTACCAATTCCTTGCCTTCCTTGTTTACTTCAGTCGGAGGACTCCATCCTTCAACCGTGGCCACCCAAGATTTTTCATCCAGGGACTTGATAAAGGCTTGCATGCGTGACTTCCAATAAGTGTAATTGGATCCGGTGAGTAAGGGAGGACGAGTAACAGAGGCACCTTCTTTGGTATTCATGATGTGCGTAATGACACACAAGATCACACCCACTTTGAACAAACAAAGTAATATGGATGACCTGCTCTGATACCAATTGAGATTCAGTACGCAGTAATGAATCTTAAGAACAGCGAAACAACACACATCAAACAGAGACACACAAGACTTGGTAACGCAGTTCGGTGCGCACACCTACATCTGCGGGGCCACGCCCAGAAAAGTAGAATACTTCACTATCATAATCAGAGAATACAAACTCTAATAATCACGCTTCTATAAGGAAGAACACACTCCCCCTTAATACAAACCGTGAGGGGTGATCGTAATCAACCCCATGAAGTATTCTTGGCAAGCTCCCCTTGCACCACCGACTAGATCAACTCCATTGATCCTACGTGCGTAGTCGTCGGCCTCCCTCCCGGAGTATTCTATCTAAAACCTTTTATCAAAAAGTCCGTAACCTAGCCGTCGTTGCTGCCGAACCCTAATAGCATGCCTTTCCGCAATCCACGGTTTGATCAGCCCCGATGCGATCAAATCTTGATACAGCTAGATAACTGCAATACACGCAACTCTTCAACCAGAAAGAGATCCCTCAAAATCCGCAGGAGATCGTTGCAAGGATATTGCCGGCTAAAAACTCTCCAACCGTCTTTCAACAAAGGTAACCGAGAGATATCAATAGCCAATCAAATCTTTAACAATATTAATCAACATAAATACCTGAACTGTTAAAGATAGAAACTTAGGATTGCGAGGACTCCAGGCTCGGATCCACGAATACCTTTGAACAACCAAAGCCGCCTATAGACACAGCATGTTGAACATCATGGTGCAACAAACTGTTCAACAATTCATCCAACAAGGTAGGCTGAGTCGGTTCTCTCCTTCTTGATTACAGTAGCTCAGGAGCAACAACACGTTCAACAAGAGACCCAACATCTTCCAGATATACCATCAAATAGCTTCAAGAAATAATGAGCAAACAACGAGTGCCATATATGACAACGCAATCATCAAACAGATTATGAATAGCATGAATAAAACCTAACAGAATCAATTGTGGGTCCTCGCTTACCCATTCCCACGGTGCTTTACCCTTTTCTGCCTGGCCCTGTTGGAACATAATGGAATGATAAAACGTGATACATGACCTATAATTCAAGATGCAAAGTCATTAATAAAGAAACATAAACAATGTACCACTCTTTCCTCACCTGATTCCCAAGTGAAGGAACAACCTGATGACCAATCCACTGAGAATCGACTACTCCTATTTTCTCATGTGCTGGCTATTATTGGGGGAACACGAACAAGGTTTTAGACAGTGGGGGAATTTTTTTTAAAAAAATCCATGACTTGATATTTATAGAAACAAGCAGACAAATTTTTTCACGAAACTTATAAGATATTTGCACGTAGATATATACCTCTATGCATTTTCTAAGAGCAAAATCAAGGCCCCATCCATGAACCAAGTCATTCTGCAGCAACACAACAATGCCTTCGCTCATAATTTGCTTTACACAAAATGCGCATAGATATCATGGGATTTTCAAATTCACCTGAATCATATGCCGTACGCATCGACATGCATCCCGTGGGAAAGTTAAGAAAGTGCACAAGAAAATAGAATTGCTGCATTATCTCCATAAAGCTGAAAATTTGATGAAAGTTAAGAAAGTACACAAGAAAACAGATAAACTGAATGTCAAATTAGAATAGGAAACTTACGCCGCACATGGTGGAAGATGGGGGTCATTGCACCAGCTTGGCCTCTCTTCTGTTTCCCTGTGGGGGTAAAACAAAGAAAAGAAAAGAAAACCATGAACATTGTTGCAGGAAGTATGAGAACCATTAAGAAAAAAGGAAACTGAGAACTGCTTCAATGGAATTATGTGGAATTGAATTGCTGCAGATCTCACTTTGACTTCAATGGAATTATGTGCAATTAGAACATAACTGCTATAAATGAATGGACCAACTGAATTTCTCAATCATGAAATATATTGGTAGTATACCTATAACTGCGATTTCAACGAAAGTTGTAGAGAAAACTTTGGAATTAAACCCAATTTAGTTTGAGTTCATTACAAAAAAGAAGTCATTTATAGTAAATCTCACACACCTTGGCCAGAATCATCAATCTTCTTGCTTCTTATTGTGTATTGTGTGTTATTGGGTGTGTGTGTAAAGAAAAGAGAGGGTTATTATAAATAGAAGTGATAGCCATTCCTTAGAGGCTAATCACATTTTCCCCAAAATCAACATGGTATCAGAGCACAAAAACAAAAAACCCTAAACCCTAGCCGCAAAAAAACCCTAAACCCTAGCCGCCGCTGCAACCCCTGCGCGCCGCCGCCCGCCACAGCCTCGCGCCGCCGCCGCTGCGCGCCCGCCGCTGCCGCTCGCTGCCGCTGCCGCTCGCTGCTGCTGCGCGTGCGCCGCTGCTGCGCGCTGCCGCCGCCGCCGCGTGCTGCTGCCGCCGCTGCACGCCGCTGCCGCTGCTCCTCTTCTCCTCTCTTACGCCCTCTTCTAGCCCCTACAAAGCCCTAACTAGCTGGTTGACTCGGAAAACGCGCAAGTGCACGCCTTCCGCTCCCAAGCGTAGGAGCGTCAATGCAATAAAAATAACCGGTGAGTACCGGGTCGGATCACAGAGACAAGTCGTTCTACGTTCACAAAATTGATCGATAACGAAAAATAAAGTGTTTTACAACTAACTCAATTACGGTGGAAATGTCGGAAAAGTGTGGTGAAAACAAAAATTAACCTAAATTGGTAGGGTTAGAGAGCCAAATGTGGAGTTTAGGATAGCTAGGAGAGAGAGCATGAGTTGTGTGATCATTAAAATTGGCGTTAATCAAGTCCAAATTACCGCATATAACACAATCGGTCATCCGGCTAAGGAAACCCAATCGGAATATTTAGCTTTAAAAACACAATAATTTTGCAATATGATGGAAATATTACCAAGGCACTAATCAAATTAAGAACATGGATTTTCTCAAATTGCCCTCTCGGGACTTAGCCAATTAAATTTGTGCCCTAATTACACATCCAACATCAACATTCAAAATTAGGGCAAGAGTGAAATTGAACAAATATTAACAACCAACTCAATTAATCACACATCCCATACAATTTAAAACTACTCTATCATCATGAAACACAAGATGAAATCTTTATACAAAATATCACCCAAAGTTCACTACAAAAGAGAGATTTCAAATTACAAAAGTGAGAGGAATGATTTCACCCAAATCTCTCCAAATGAAGCATCCCCTTCCACTTTAGCTCCTCCTCCTAGCTTCCTTCATCCTTTAATGGCCTCTTCCCCCTCCAAGAACCCTAAAAACGCCAAGAACAAGCCCCAAAACGAGTTGCTGGCCGAATCTCCCCCATTTTTCGCTACAGGCAATCAAATAACCCCCAAATTCAAGTTAACGGGCTTGCGGGCTTGATTTTTTTGCGCCCGAAACCCGCTCCCCGCTTACTGCGCGCGCTTTGGGCTTGTGAGGCGAAACGGGCCGCCCCGCTTACGAGCGGGGCGAAGCCCGCTCGAATTTCTCGAGCGGGCCGCCCGCTCGCAAGAGCGGGGCAGCGCCCGCTCGATAAATTCGAGCGGGCCCGAGGCCCGCTAACATTCAAGCGGGGCAGCGCCCGCTCGATAAATTCGAGCGGGCCTGCGGCCCGCTGGCAAATAATTCGCGGGGCACGCGCAACCCGCGTGCCCCTCAGCTGCCGGGTCTCCAGATCGGCGCCACGTGGCGCCGTAGGATCGCGCCACGTGGCGCCCCTTTAATTCCTTTTTCTGCTTGTAAAACCCCCAATCTCCTCCTTTAAATCCACGAAAAATACCTAGAATCCCCAGAAAAATCCCAGAAAATTCTGGAAAATCCCTAAGACTCCTAGGGGTACCTAAAAAATATAAGAAGAATAAATTATCCCATTTGATTATAAAATAAATATAATGGCTATTATAACACAATAATGACCCCCGATAATCCATATAAATTATTCCAATGCTCAAATAATTCTCAAAAAATGACGATATGATCACAATAATAGCAGGAGCATATGAAAAATAGTAGGAAGCCAATAAGGACGATAAAAACCGTATTTTGTGCCAAGAATGAGAGTAAGCTCGAAAATTGATAAAAAGCGAAAATATACCCAAAAAGAGCACAATTAAGTCAAATCTTTAGCACAAAATGGGTGTAGTTAGGGGGGAAATGTGCAATTTATATCCCGAATCACACCCCCCAACTAGCTTTTTGCTAGTCCCTAGCAAAATATGCGAAAAATTCGGATTAAATTGAAAAACATGCACCAAATCCACAATATCTTCATGGCACACCCAAAAAGATATTTCCAAATGATTTCAAAGCCAATATACCAAATATATGAAAGTAAACAACAAGTGATACTCCCCTCAATCCAATTCAAAGTAAAGTGAAGTAATAAGCCCCGTATCACACGTATCGGGATATCACGATGTCAAAATTTTCAATTTTCATGAAAATGGCCAAAACGAAAAAAAAATTCATCTAAGTTGTGGGAGATGAGATTGCATCCCTCATGTTGCTTATTCTTTCATTTTTCATTCATTTTCTTTTCTTTTTCTCTTTTTTTTTGTTTTTGGATTTTTTTTTTGAAGTTTTGCATTCACGCGATAACGCCATAAATGCAAACACCGACACATTTGCATACACGCGATGACGCTATATATGCAAATGGATGGAATGATCTTCTAAATCTCATCTTTGGCGTCCTCCCCAATGTTTCGTGGGGCACCGGCTACTCAATTCAATTAGAAAGAAACATTCACTTATACTAACTTTTTTTTCATTCCAACACAAATTAGCAACTCATCCACCCACTCCTAAGAGGAAAACAAAGCAAACACAATTTGGCCACTCCCAATCCAATTAAAAACTACACCATTCATCCTAAACATGAAATCGCTTACACCAAACTTTTCCCAAATTGTTTAAAAAAGATATCACGACGTCTAAAATAGTTTCATACATGGCATATTAGCAATTGAATCCAAATTGGAAAAGAAATGAAAACGTGCCAATCAAACATCGAGAAATCGATACCAAATTGATAATCCGAAAAATTTGCATGGCATTAAGCAAGTAGGGACTAAACAAAGCTAATGGCGTCGGAACGAGGAAGCCAAAATATGATATGCAATGAATTCATGGAATGAGGCGAGACTTGGAGGAATCTCAAAAAAAAAATTTAGGCCAAAATCCTAACAAACCTAAAGATTCTAACACTCTCCCCCCAACTTAAAATAAGCATTGTCCTCAATGTTGGGAGAGTATCAGATCTTGGCAAAAGATCCTAGAAAAAAGAAAACGAAAAACGAAAGCAAACATGCAAAAGCAAACTAACTAATTTTTTATTTATTTACACTACTTAAGGGAAAGAATACACCTTAGCAAAAGGCGGATCTCGTATGTATAACGGCGGTGGCAACTGCTCGATCATATCCTTTCGCTCCTCCGCGAGCGTCGCCACATCCAATGCCCTACCTCCATTGCGGGCATCAATGGCAAGCGACACAACCCCAAGCATCTCCTTGTGATAGGTTCCTGCAAAATGAGGGAGATAGGTCGTGTCAAAAATAATTGGGCGAGAGCGCCCATCCAAATAAAAAGCTTGCCAAAATGGGTCGTCGACATGAATAAAAGAATTTACGATCAAATGACGACAATCCGAATCATTATGATATGGAATTAAATAATTTGATTCGGGGGTGGAGGAAAAAGTAAGATGTGAACTTCCCTGAAATGTGATGCTAGGCTCTGGATGATGCACGGCCTCAGGAGGAGGTGGAAGTGGCTGCAGAGGGAAAACTGGAGTAAGAGGGAGCTCGGGCTCAATATATATCATCTCGCAATCCCTGTCGCTATCCTCTTCCTCAAAATCAATATCAACACCAACAGTCTCTGCGGCACTCCCCACAACTGGTAAATGCTCCTGACAAACCTCCTCGATGACTGGCAAGTGCGCATCCTGAGGCGAGGGAAGTGACATCTGTGACAGGACT
Organism: Scilla litardierei; assembly: GCA_030789695.1. Classification (NCBI taxonomy): domain Eukaryota; kingdom Viridiplantae; phylum Streptophyta; class Magnoliopsida; order Asparagales; family Asparagaceae; genus Scilla; species Scilla litardierei. The sequence continues at coordinate 73,716,175 of CM061142.1, forward strand.
GGAGGTAGACATGTCTCGGGCAAATCCAAGCACGCATCATCCTCGCCATCCCAGAAATAGCTCATCTCAGTCGTCCTCCCAAAATACTCAATCGCCTCGACCTGTGAAGCTAACTCTGAAGTGGATCGTGGCTCAGGCTCCATGATGTCCTCAATCTGCTCTCGGCCATCATGCACATCCGCTTCATCCTCAACCTCAAAATGAAAATGCATCGTGTCACCGTCGTGGTCGACACGCACTCCGTCATCTGTCTCCTCTGACTCCTCAATATATATATGCTCAATATCCTCTACCTGGCTCTCATGCAACCCATCCTCCTGCTCTGCTCTATATCCCATGGGGTCGCAAGAAAAAGAGCCCAAAGGTGGCTCCTCAAGCTGACACTGGACCTGCAGCTCTGCATCCTGAAGTGGACACTGGGACTGGCCATCATCCTCATATCCAAGTGACGGCTCTCCAGATGGCGTAGTCCGCTCCCACTCTGCAAGGTCTCTCAGGTACAACCAAGAATCCTCGGTCGAATAATCAAAGAACTCTCCACCGCAGCTCATCTGCACCAAATCTCGCCCAGATGGCGATAACCCTGTGTAGAAGATCTGCAGAAGATGATCCTCGTGAAAGCTCTGGTGTGGGCATGCAAGCACCAAATCAGTGAACCTCTGCCAAGCCTGATGGTAGGCCTCCCACTCAGCCTGGATAAAGCTCGCTACATGCTCCATGGCCTGCCGCCCATGTGCCTGCTCCAAAAAGATAGGCAAAAACACTCGGAGAAATTCAGCCTGAAATGACAACCAAGTAAAATGTGAGTCCAGAGACAATGAATCAAACCAAAGTCTAGCATTATCCTGTAAAGAATCGGGAAAGAATCTAAAATATATGCAATCATCATCGATATTCCCACCAAGACATGAATGCATCCAATCTTCAAAATTTTTAATATGTAAGTGAGGGTTCTCCCACTCCGTGCCATGAAAGTATGGCGGGGGTGGGATATCCTCCAAATCAAAGTCCGAAAAATCCGAAGAAGATGCCATGGTTTTAAAAAAAATTTCCAAGAAAAATGAAAATAAACAACCAAAAAGACTCAATAAGTGGAAAATAAATAAATAGAAAGACACACACTAAGAGATAGAAGTATCACACTAAAAATTTCGAAATCAATCAAAAAATGCTACTAACAGAAACCGTTGTCCCCGGCAGCGGCGCCAATTGGTTGACTCGGAAAACGCGCAAGTGCACGCCTTCCGCTCCCAAGCGTAGGAGCGTCAATGCAATAAAAATAACCGGTGAGTACCGGGTCGGATCACAGGGACAAGTCGTTCTACGTTCACAAAATTGATCGATAACGAAAAATAAAGTGTTTTACAACTAACTCAATTACGGTGGAAATGTCGGAAAAGTGTGGTGAAAACAAAAATTAACCTAAATTGGTAGGGTTAGAGAGCCAAATGTGGAGTTTAGGATAGCTAGGAGAGAGAGAGCATGAGTTGTGTGATCATTAAAATTGGCGTTAATCAAGTCCAAATTACCGCATATAACACAATCGGTCATCCGGCTAAGGAAACCCAATCGGAATATTTAGCTTTAAAAACACAATAATTTTGCAATAGGATGGAAATATTACCAAGGCACTAATCAAATTAAGAACATGGATTTTCTCAAATTGCCCTCTCGGGACTTAGCCAATTAAATTTGTGCCCTAATTACACATCCAACATCAACATTCAAAATTAGGGCAAGAGTGAAATTGAACAAATATTAACAACCAACTCAATTAATCACACATCCCATACAATTTAAAACTACTCTATCATCATGAAACACAAGATGAAATCTTTATACAAAATATCACCCAAAGTTCACTACAAAAGAGAGATTTCAAATTACAAAAGTGAGAGGAATGATTTCACCCAAATCTCTCCAAATGAAGCATCCCCTTCCACTTTAGCTCCTCCTCCTAGCTTCCTTCATCCTTTAATGGCCTCTTCCCCCTCCAAGAACCCTAAAAACGCCAAGAACAAGCCCCAAAACGAGTTGCTGGCCGAATCTCCCCCATTTTTCGCTACAGGCAATCAAATAACCCCCAAATTCAAGTTAACGGGCTTGCGGGCTTGATTTTTTTGCGCCCGAAACCCGCTCCCCGCTTACTGCGCGCGCTTTGGGCTTGTGAGGCGAAACGGGCCGCCCCGCTTACGAGCGGGGCGAAGCCCGCTCGAATTTCTCGAGCGGGCCGCCCGCTCGCAAGAGCGGGGCAGCGCCCGCTCGATAAATTCGAGCGGGCCCGAGGCCCGCTGACATTCAAGCGGGGCAGCGCCCGCTCGATAAATTCGAGCGGGCCTGCGGCCCGCTGGCAAATAATTCGCGGGGCACGCGCAACCCGCGTGCCCCTCAGCTGCCGGGTCTCCAGATCGGCGCCACGTGGCTCCGTAGGATCGCGCCACGTGGCGCCCCTTTAATTCCTTTTTCTGCTTGTAAAACCCCCAATTCTCCTCCTTTAAATCCACGAAAAATACCTAGAATCCCCAGAAAAATCCCAGAAAATTCTGGAAAATCCCTAAGACTCCTAGGGGTACCTAAAAAATATAAGAAGAATAAATTAGCCCATTTGATTATAAAATAAATATAATGGCTATTATAACACAATAATGACCCCCGATAATCCATATAAATTATTCCAATGCTCAAATAATTCTCAAAAAATGACGATATGATCACAATAATAGCAGGAGCATATGAAAAATAGTAGGAAGCCAATAAGGACGATAAAAACCGTATTTTGTGCCAAGAATGAGAGTAAGCTCGAAAATTGATAAAAAGCGAAAATATACCCAAAAAGAGCACAATTAAGCCAAATCTTTAGCACAAAATGGGTGTAGTTAGGGGGGAAATGTGCAATTTATATCCCGAATCACACCCCCCAACTAGCTTTTTGCTAGTCCCTAGCAAAATATGCGAAAAATTCGGATTAAATTGAAAAACATGCACCAAATCCACAATATCTTCATGGCACACCCAAAAAGATATTTCCAAATGATTTCAAAGCCAATATACCAAATATATGAAAGTAAACAACAAGTGATACTCCCCTCAATCCAATTCAAAGTAAAGTGAAGTAATAAGCCCCGTATCACACGTATCGGGATATCACGATGTCAAAATTTTCAATTTTCATGAAAATGGCCAAAACGAAAAAAAAAATTCATCTAAGTTGTGGGAGATGAGATTGCATCCCTCATGTTGCTTATTCTTTCATTTTTCATTCATTTTCTTTTCTTTTTCTCTTTTTTTTTGTTTTTGGATTTTTTTTTGAAGTTTTGCATTCACGCGATAACGCCATAAATGCAAACACCGACACATTTGCATACACGCGATGACGCTATATATGCAAATGGATGGAATGATCTTCTAAATCTCATCTTTGGCGTCCTCCCCAATGTTTCGTGGGGCACCGGCTACTCAATTCAATTAGAAAGAAACATTCACTTATACTAACTTTTTTTTCATTCCAACACAAATTAGCAACTCATCCACCCACTCCTAAGAGGAAAACAAAGCAAACACAATTTGGCCACTCCCAATCCAATTAAAAACTACACCATTCATCCCAAACATGAAATCGCTTACACCAAACTTTTCCCAAATTGTTTCAAAAAGATATCACGACGTCTAAAATAGTTTCATACATGGCATATTAGCAATTGAATCCAAATTGGAAAAGAAATGAAAACGTGCCAATCAAACATCGAGAAATCGATACCAAATTGATAATCCGAAAAATTTGCATGGCATTAAGCAAGTAGGGACTAAACAAAGCTAATGGCGTCGGAACGAGGAAGCCAAAATATGATATGCAATGAATTCATGGAATGAGGCGAGACTTGGAGGAATCTCAAAAAAAAAAAATTTAGGCCAAAATCCTAACAAACCTAAAGATTCTAACACTCTCCCCCCAACTTAAAATAAGCATTGTCCTCAATGTTGGGAGAGTATCAGATCTTGGCAAAAGATCCTAGAAAAAAGAAAACGAAAAACGAAAGCAAACATGCAAAAGCAAACTAACTAATTTTTTATTTATTTACACTACTTAAGGGAAAGAATACACCTTAGCAAAAGGCGGATCTTGTATGTATAACGACGGTGGCAACTGCTCGATCATATCCTTTCGCTCCTCCGCGAGCGTCGCCACATCCAATGCCCTACCTCCATTGCGGGCATCAATGGCAAGCGACACAACCCCAAGCATCTCCTTGTGATAGGTTCCTGCAAAATGAGGGAGATAGGTCGTGTCAAAAATAATTGGGCGAGAGCGCCCATCCAAATAAAAAGCTTGCCAAAATGGGTCGTCGACATGAATAAAAGAATTTACGATCAAATGACGACAATCCGAATCATTATGATATGGAATTAAATAATTTGATTCGGGGGTGGAGGAAAAAGTAAGATGTGAACTTCCCTGAAATGTGATGCTAGGCTCTGGATGATGCACGGCCTCAGGAGGAGGTGGAAGTGGCTACAGAGGGAAAACTGGAGTAAAAGGGAGCTCGGGCTCAATATATATCATCTCGCAATCCCTGTCGCTATCCTCTTCCTCAAAATCAATATCAACACCAACAGTCTCTGCGGCACTCCCCACAACTGGTAAATGCTCTTGACAAACCTCCTCGATGACTGGCAAGTGCGCATCCTGAGGCGAGGGAAGTGACATCTGTGACAGGACTGGAGGTAGACATGTCTCGGGCAAATCCAAGCACGCATCATCCTCGCCATCCCAGAAATAGCTCATCTCAGTCGTCCTCCCAAAATACTCAATCGCCTCGACCTGTGAAGCTAACTCTGAAGTGGATCGTGGCTCAGGCTCCATGATGTCCTCAATCTGCTCTCGGCCATCATGCACATCCGCTTCATCCTCAACCTCAAAATGAAAATGCATCGTGTCACCGTCGTGGTCGACACGCACTCCGTCATCTGTCTCCTCTGACTCCTCAATATATATATGCTCAATATCCTCTACCTGGCTCTCATGCAACCCATCCTCCTGCTCTGCTCTATATCCCATGGGGTCGCAAGAAAAAGAGCCCAAAGGTGGCTCCTCAAGCTGACACTGGACCTGCAGCTCTGCATCCTGAAGTGGACACTGGGACTGGCCATCATCCTCATATCCAAGTGACGGCTCTCCAGATGGCGTAGTCCGCTCCCACTCTGCAAGGTCTCTCAGGTACAACCAAGAATCCTCGGTCGAATAATCAAAGAACTCTCCACCGCAGCTCTTCTGCACCAAATCTCGCCCAGATGGCGATAACCCTGTGTAGAAGATCTGCAGAAGATGATCCTCGTGAAAGCTCTGGTGTGGGCATGCAAGCACCAAATCAGTGAACCTCTGCCAAGCCTGATGGTAGGCCTCCCACTCAGCCTGGATAAAGCTCACTACATGCTCCATGGCCTGCCGCCCATGTGCCTGCTCCAAAAAGATAGGCAAAAACACTCGGAGAAATTCAGCCTGAAATGACAACCAAGTAAAATGTGAGTCCAGAGACAATGAATCAAACCAAAGTCTAGCATTATCCTGTAAAGAATCGGGAAAGAATCTAAAATATATGCAATCATCATCGATATTCCCACCAAGACATGAATGCATCCAATCTTCAAAATTTTTAATATGTAAGTGAGGGTTCTCCCACTCCGTGCCATGAAAGTATGGCGGGGGTGGGATATCCTCCAAATCAAAGTCCGAAAAATCCGAAGAAGATGCCATGGTTTTAAAAAAAATTTCCAAGAAAAATGAAAATAAACAACCAAAAAGACTCAATAAGTGGAAAATAAATAAATAGAAAGACACACACTAAGAGATAGAAGTATCACACTAAAAATTTCGAAATCAATCAAAAAATGCTACTAACAGAAACCGTTGTCCCCGGCAGCGGCGCCAATTGGTTGACTCGGAAAATGCGCAAGTGCACGCCTTCCGCTCCCAAGCGTAGGAGCGTCAATGCAATAAAAATAACCGGTGAGTACCGGGTCGGATCACAGGGACAAGTCGTTCTACGTTCACAAAATTGATCGATAACGAAAAATAAAGTGTTTTACAACTAACTCAATTACGGTGGAAATGTCGGAAAAGTGTGGTGAAAACAAAAATTAACCTCCAAATGTGGAGTTTAGGATAGCTAGGAGAGAGAGCATGAGTTGTGTGATCATTAAAATTGGCGTTAATCAAGTCCAAATTACCGCATATAACACAATCGGTCATCCGGCTAAGGAAACCCAATCGGAATATTTAGCTTTAAAAACACAATAATTTTGCAATAGGATGGAAATATTACCAAGGCACTAATCAAATTAAGAACATGGATTTTCTCAAATTGCCCTCTCGGGACTTAGCCAATTAAATTTGTGCCCTAATTACACATCCAACATCAACATTCAAAATTAGGGCAAGAGTGAAATTGAACAAATATTAACAACCAACTCAATTAATCACACATCCCATACAATTTAAAACTACTCTATCATCATGAAACACAAGATGAAATCTTTATACAAAATATCACCCAAAGTTCACTACAAAAGAGAGATTTCAAATTACAAAAGTGAGAGTAATGATTTCACCCAAATCTCTCCAAATGAAGCATCCCCTTCCACTTTAGCTCCTCCTCCTAGCTTCCTTCATCCTTTAATGGCCTCTTCCCCCTCCAAGAACCCTAAAAACGCCAAGAACAAGCCCCAAAACGAGTTGCTGGCCGAATCTCCCCCATTTTTCGCTACAGGCAATCAAATAACCCCCAAATTCAAGTTAACGGGCTTGCGGGCTTGATTTTTTTGCGCCCGAAACCCGCTCCCCGCTTACTGCGCGCGCTTTGGGCTTGTGAGGCGAAACGGGCCGCCCCGCTTACGAGCGGGGCGAAGCCCGCTCGAATTTCTCGAGCGGGCCGCCCGCTCGCAAGAGCGGGGCAGCGCCCGCTCGATAAATTCGAGCGGGCCCGAGGCCCGCTGACATTCAAGCGGGGCAACGCCCGCTCGATAAATTCGAGCGGGCCTGCGGCCCGCTGGCAAATAATTCGCGGGGCACGCGCAACCCGCGTGCCCCTCAGCTGCCGGGTCTCCAGATCGGCGCCACGTGGCTCCGTAGGATCGCGCCACGTGGCGCCCCTTTAATTCCTTTTTCTGCTTGTAAAACCCCCAATTCTCCTCCTTTAAATCCACGAAAAATACCTAGAATCCCCAGAAAAATCCCAGAAAATTCTGGAAAATCCCTAAGACTCCTAGGGGTACCTAAAAAATATAAGAAGAATAAATTAGCCCATTTGATTATAAAATAAATATAATGGCTATTATAACACAATAATGACCCCCGATAATCCATATAAATTATTCCAATGCTCAAATAATTCTCAAAAAATGACGATATGATCACAATAATAGCAGGAGCATATGAAAAATAGTAGGAAGCCAATAAGGATGATAAAAACCGTATTTTGTGCCAAGAATGAGAGTAAACTCGAAAATTGATAAAAAGCGAAAATATACCCAAAAAGAGCACAATTAAGCCAAATCTTTAGCACAAAATGGGTGTAGTTAGGGGGGAAATGTGCAATTCATATCCCGAATCACTAGCCACAAAGGAGAATCCCAAAAAAACCCTAACCCTAGATCTATGGTAGAGTCATGAAAAGGACTCCATAGATTTACGGTTAGGGTATGACCTAGAAGAGGAGGAGGAGAAGTAGATCTGCGGATCTAAGGAGGGAGATAGGAGAGATCTGCGGATCTGGAGAGATGGGGGACAATCTTACCTCAGCCGACATGAAGGCCTTCATTGGAGAGATAACGAAGCTGCTTGCTTCGAAGGAGTTGGGATCCTCGAGTGGATCGATGCCTTCATGACCCGTGCAGAAGCTGGAATTGATGCCCAATGATGTGAAACTGGAAGGGACGAAGAACTACCTCAGTTGGTCCAGGAGGGCGCTTCTCATTCTGAAGTCGAAGGGGTTAGAAGGCGTCGTTCTGGGTTCATGTAAGGAACCGGGGGATAAGACTGGGGATGATTGGAAAGTCTGGAGCACCACCAACTCACTGGTGGCTGCTTGGTTGATGACATCGATGGTTCCACATTGCCATAGAGAGTGCTGCGGGGATATGGAGTATGGTGGAGAAGATGTATTCTGGAGCAGGGAATGTGATGCTCATGATGGAGGTTCAGGGCAAGGTCGACAACTTGAAGCAGGGGGAGATGACTATTCTAGCCTACTCTGCGGAGTTGAAAAGGCTTTGGTCAGAGTTAGACCACTATGACCATATTGATCTGCCTGATCCTAGGAGCGCTGCGATACACAGGAAGTGGGTGGAGCGTAGGCGTGTGACACATTTTCTGAGGAACCTGAATGGAGATTTTGAGGTCAGGAGGGCAAGTATGTGTCACTTATCCTCCATCCCATCTCTGGAGGAGGCCATAGCTGCAATGGCACAGGAGGAGACCAGACTGAGAGTTATGAAGGATGAGGGTACTCAGGTCACTCGGGCTGCACTAGCTGTACCAGCAGTGGCAGCAGTGAGCGAGGATCGAGAGTGCTACACCTGTGGGGTGAAGGGACACCTGAGCTTTAACTGCCCACAGAAGGGCAGTGGACGAGGACGTGGCACATGAGGCAGAGGAGGAGGTCGTTGGGGCCGTGGAGGTCGTGGACGAGGTCGCGGCGGCCCACGGGCCAACTTTGCTTCTGCTGATGGACAAAAGGAGACAGTGATGATTGAGGCCACGCCAGCTGAGACTTCAGATCTAGAGCAGCGAAGACAGTCCAGGTCTACTACTGAGAGCTCGGAGAGTCATGCAGACCAGACTAGGGATGTTGCTTCGCCATTCGGTAACTTTGCCCACTTTGCTCACACAGGATCAGGTAACCAATTAGCCCTTTCATGTAGAGATCATATAGAGTGGATTATTGACTCAGGTGCATCTAGTCATGTGTCAGGTGCATATAGACAGTTTTCCACGTATAAACCACATACCATTCATGAAACTGTTCAGACAGCTGATGGCACATCCCAACCCATTAGAGGGATTGGCACTATTCAGTGCACTCCCTCCATCGCCTCTCTTCAGTCCTTCACGTCCCATCATTTCCAGTCAACCTTTTATCTGTTGGCTCAATTGTTGATGATCTCGACTGTAGCATTACTTTTGACTCTACTCATTGTGTGTTGCAGGAAAGGAAGACTGGGAGGAGGCTTGGGACTGGCGTCAGGTATGATGGACTGTGGTATCTTGACAGAGCTAGTGGGGATGATGCACTGGCTGTCGTTGGTGGAGAGAAGGAAAGGGATGTACTGTTATTACATTGTCAGTTGGGACACTTGCCTTTTGATATGTTGAGTAAAATGTATCCCGATATTTTGAATAGAGTGAATGAAATGAATTTGAAATGTGATGCATGTGAATTTGGGAAACACACTAGGACATCATATCCTAGTGTGGGGATGAGGAGTGTAGAGAGATTTCATCTTATTCACTCAGATGTTTGGGGGCCCTGCCCAGTGACTTCAGTAAGTGGGTTCAGGTGGTTTATCACTTTTATAGATTGTCATTCTCGGATGACATGGCTTTACATGATGAAAAACAAAAGCGAAGCGTTGAAGTGCTTTCAGGACTTCCATAGAAGTGTCAGAAATGTGTATGAGGCCAAGATCCGTGTCTTGAGAACGGATAATGGGACAGAGTATGTAAACAAGGAGTTTGCATCTTATCTATCTGAGAGTGGGATAACTCATCAAACCACTTGTCCCAACACCCCTCAACAGAACGGAGTTGCTGAAACGAAAAATAGACACTTGTTGGAGGTAACTAGGTCACTCATGCTCACCATGAATGTACCTAAGATATTGTGGAGTGAAGCAGTGATGACAACCACCTATCTCATCAACAGGATGCCTTCGCGGATCCTTAGTATGAAGTCTCCATGTGAGATTCTTATGGGAAAGAACACTTTTGTAGTTCCACCAAAAGTGTTCAGGTGCACATGCTTTGTGAGAGATCATAGACCTTCTGTGGGGAAGCTGGATGCTCAGGCAATTA
>CM061142.1:73726740-73798603 GCA_030789695.1 Scilla litardierei
ACCAAGATGGCTCTCATTGATTGTTTGCACAAACACATTTGAATTCATCGCAAAAATATGTAAGTTCACTACATTGCTTAAAAATATGTGAACAAATTTATTTTGCACATATTTATTTGGAATAATCTAGGTTTGCCTTATTTTTGTTTGCAACAGCTTTTCACACAATTTTTCTTTGTTCATATGCAATGTAGGGTTGCAAAATTGAAATTGATAGATAGGGTTGCAAAATTGAAATTCCTCAAAAGCTCTTCCTCCAATTTCTGGCACTTCACTGCAAATTATGTAGATAATGTCTTCCTTGTCTACTACTTCTTCTAACAAATCCACCTCGTCACTTGGATTTCAGACTTTGGAATGGGACAACTCGAGCTCATACTCCAATGCCTTCCTCTGATCTTCCACATATTCTATTTTGGCAGCAAGATCTATAAACAAACATCTCTCTTCTTCAATGCTCTGTCCTAATAGGTTTACCCTCTCCTATAGATTTTTGAATGGGACATTTCATTGAGCATGGTGTCCACATAATTTATATTCTTCATCAATCGTAGAGCTTGAAAATAAGATGGTGACTCTACAAAAATTTACAAATCATTTCTAAAAGCTATGTTTTCTCCAAAGGCACAGAGAAGGTAAAATTTTGAGGATTTCAAAAAAAGAATAATCCCTACAAAAATGTTTTATATATATGAAAATTAAGGGAAGAGAAAATGATCTCAACTCGCAAGGAGAAGAGCAAACAACGGAGCATGGAGTAGCATAAGACATCGATCTAGCCATCTCCATAACATTTGGACTTAACTCACTACCCGATAGCAACATGCTCTTGATAGCAACACCCTTGTAACAAAAAAGAAGAAGGATTTCACTTAAAACCATGTATGAACTATCCATCTCCAGATTCTAATACCGTTAGCAGTTGACATATTAGCATCAGATATGAACATCGTCATGTTTCGAAACTCATCTACTTGCCTACAAATCAAATTTTCTCCTAAAATACAATCTACATCGGATCCTTCCATACTGTCACTGGGCAACTACAGAAACACTTACCCATGCATTATTATGTAATTCATGTTTTGAAAGGAACAAACTGCAAATTTTATTATTAGGAATCCATTGATCAGTCCAAACAGCACACTCAGAACCATTACCTAAACAAACCTCAGTATATAAAAAATTTGTAAATAACCAAAATATTTTGCCATTAAATATATTGGCACATGCAGCATTGAAAATAATTTAAAACTTATTGCAAAATAAACATGGAAATGTGCATCAATAAACTCAACATGGCAAAAATATTGATAGGTACCAAGTACAAAACACAGCTAGATGAACCCACATCATTGGCAAACTATAGAGTTCACATGCTCACATGTCTACCTAAATCAACATGATTATTATCAAAGGGGTACACATGCAGCAACTTTTATCGATAATAATGTTTCATCAACTAAAGCAATTAATCTTGGAGCCTAGACATCCATTCCTGAAGAGGCCAAGTTTATACAAAATACCTGAAGATGCCTTTATTCATTTTAGCTTTGTGTCTTTATGGTACCTCTTTTTTGTTTTTAAGCCTAAGGGAAATGATGAATTCAAACAAAAGTATGAGTTCCTTGTGATCTACAACTTAAATATGAGATCATATAAATCAGTATTAGGATTTCAGGGGTCCCGTGCAGGTTTTTTTTGTTTTGGGGGGGGGACATAGGAAATACCCCATATTTAAACCAAAAACCGTATTTACCTCAATATTCATTATACAATATCCATCAAATTTTATATAAGAAAGATTTTTAAAAAAATGTTGTGAAGGGTGTGAGGATTTGTTTGATTGATATTTGTCAAAATTAATCAGTTGATTGGGATGTTTAAGCAAAAACATGCTTTTGTGGAAATATTAAAATTACTACACCATCAATAACATGTGCCTAAAATTATAATAACATCAGAATATACACATCCCAAAACACATGCTATGACATAGGATAAGAGAGATGCAGAGGAAAGTTGGGGTTGCCAATGATATTTAAAAAATCTCAACATTATAAAATTATGGTAGAAGCACTCAACAACGGGATTTTTTAGACATGTAAACCAAGTGGATTCTAACTTCATAGAGTTTCAGAATATACACAGCCCAAACCTTCGTATCAAGAATACTACTTGCAAATCCAAAACCTAAAACGTCATAAAATTGAAAGAGAACTATTTCAGGACTTAAGACAACATTTTTTTACATCGACTTATAATATCACACAACCTAAACTATATGCTAAAAGAAAAAACCCTTAACTATGAACAAATATACACAAAAATACATTCTGGATTGAACAACCATGCAGTCCAATTTCAAAAACACCATCTCTCACACCGGCATTTAAAACCAACAAAATTTACATATGGCGCTAGGGCCGTGTGTCCTGAAAATTAAAAATAAAATCATAGATTAGAATAGGAAAATTAGAAACGAAGATATATCTAATTACTTTGTACAACTCGCTATTATTACCTTCATCATGTTTAAGCAGAAAACCTTTTACTCATCACATTATAAAAAGATGACGTGTCAAGCTCAATCCAAAGTGGAGAGTTAATAGGATGAGCAATAACCTAGATAAATTAAGAACATAACTTTCTAAGAAAAATGAATATATATTTGATAATATGGAAAATTTTAAATTTATACATTTATTTACCTTTTTTCGTTGGAGTGGTGGATGTCGTGCTTTCTGGAACCAAGCAAGCTCGGTAAGAACCATCTTCCACTTCTATAACAAAAAAGGTTTTTGGATGGTCAATGAACAGGATATTTTGAAAAACAAAATCTAAGATTTTTATATTACCTCGGAAAAGGAGATTGCTTTGTCTTCAATGTGACTCGTCGCCGTTGCTTGTAAAGTTCTTTTAGCAATTTGCTGAAAATAATAATAATAATAATAAACAGTCACTAATTTTTAATTTCAAAATGGGAATGTTTGTAACGGTATGCATACCTTATCAAAACAAAATCCGATATAACCCCGTAGCCTGACATTTATGTGATTGTTTTGAAGTAACAGAACCTGTGAGAAGAAAAATGTTAATGCAAACACAATATATTAAAAATATAATGTAGAATTATGATAAGAAACTTACAGTTTTTGCCAAATCTGCATCATCATCTATCTATATAAAAATACAACCCAATATTTTATCAAACAATGCATACCGAAAACTATTAAGTCATGCAATGAAATGTAGTAAAGGAAAAAATTTCTTACCCTGCCATATATGGTAATGTGGGTCCACATTTTAAAGCTTGGTAACGTATGATAATGATATACCTGCATGTTAGACAACAATCGATAATAATTTTTTAAAAGATCATTTAAACAAATAATATAAATAAAACAATGTAAAGAAAGAAAGTTAAAAAACTTACATGCAATTTTTATCATTCATTGGAAATCATAGCAGAACTTCTGGGTAAACGATGTTTACTGTGTTATTTATGTTGGTCTGAAGAAGGACACATACACGATCAAAAGATGTGTACCTTGAAAGTGCAACATAAAGATGTCCATGACTGAAAACTGGGGTCCGCAAATCAACTCCAACGAATTTTACAGATTGTCCTTGGGCTTTATTAATCGTCATAGCATATGTCACACGGACAGGAAACTGCCTTCTTGTCATATGAAAAGGTAATTCTGTAGCCGATGGTGACAAAGATATTCTTGGAATAAACACAAAACAACCGGCTTTATCCCCATTTAAAATTTGAGCTTCAATGACACGTGATGCACATCTGACAACCATCAATCGAGTGCCATTGCAGAGCCCGTCTTTTGGTGCAATATTTCGTAATAAAATAATAGGACAACCAACCTTAAGCTCAAGTGTAAATTATGGCAACCCAGGAGGATCCAAAGAGTTTATGTACTCAGTTGGATATCTACTCATAATGGTTGGATCGGTTTCATCATTTTCAGAAAAACTGTCTGCAGCTTGATACGTAATCTTCTGTCCCGGAAAAATGTTTAATGTAGCAGCATTTATAAAAGTAACATCATCATTCCGTGCAGAAAGAATTATTCGTTCAGTAAGGTATGCCGAAGTCACGGCACCCTCAATATCAAGCTGCGGATAAATTCGAAGTATTAACTCGTTTAAATCCTTGCACCTGAATATGTTAGAAGGAAGTTCTACCACTTCTGTAGGATTTGTCCCAACCTAATACATATAGATATAATTTTAGTGAAGGAATGGCTAAGATAAAAATAGTAAGTAAAATTAAATTAGGCATGAAATAAAATACCTCCAAAATGAATTTTGCAAAATTTGCATTCTCAACCGATGAGTTATTTAACCGCATATTTTGATCTAAGATCAAAACTTGTACAGAGCACCATAATACAGATCGTCTCAATGAGGCACCAACAATTTCTTCTCGAACCCCCTTTGGTATGACGGGCAAGATTTGTCGGAAATCCCCACCAAGAACAACAGTAATACCACCAAATGCTCTGGGGTTATCACAAATATCTTGTAACGATCGATCCACTGCCTCAACACAGTGCCGATGTTGCATAGGTACTTCATCCCATATTATAAGTTTTGCTTGTCGGAATAATTGAGCTTGCATGGATTGCTTGCTAAAATTACAAATTGAAGTATCATGCACATCTAACGGGATACGAAATGTGGAATGTGCAGTCCGACCTCCGCTAAGTAGCAATGATGCAATACCGGAAGACGCGACGGTGATAACTATATGTCCAAGACTACGCAACATTGTTGCAAGTGCATTGTACAAAAAAGTCTTTCCAGTTCCAGCACCACCGCTCAAGAAGAATGTAGTACCTTTATTTTCAAATACAGATGAAGTAATTGCCGAGTAAGCATGGCGTTGTGCATCATTGAGGCAATCAATGTCTTTTTGAGCATCCAATTGTTTCGCCTTATTTATAAGTTCCTGATGTTCATGCAACAATCTATTGCCAACAATTTCATTCCAATCTCCAGCAGGAAGTGGCATTGGTGGAAAGTCGGATAGACACTTACCGTACTCCTGAAGCAATTCATTGATAAGGAATAATCCATAATCTTCAAGTTGGCCTTGAGTTGGGGTAGAAATTGCAAATAAAGTTTGCAATTTATGTGGAAGATCATCGCAAATGTGCATTGAAAATTCATTCCATAATGCAAGGGGGTCGATCGGCAAACATTCGATAAGAATAATACAAAACAGTCTTCGTAATTGATATCCTGTTTTCATAATTGAAGCATCGGAAAGACATTGTCTCCACTCGGAATCATCTTCAAGAAGACCTCTTGCAATACATGTTGCTTTGAATGTAGGGTACTCGATAGAATTGAATGTGCGTAAATTTTCCCACGATGTGGGCCCTTTAACAACTGTTAGTAGCAACCGTAGATAAAATCTCTCACCAGAATTAGGGGAGGCAAAATACATTCGGCCAATTGCATATCCAGATTGTCTTGGAGTCCAGACCTTTGTTGACGAATGCCACACAAACTTTTGAGGAAATTCTTGATATGTGAGATCATGTGCAGACTCATGTAAGGCGCAACATGTAAAAAATTCAGTCAAAGTTGTCTTATCATTTTCAACCCTAGACCTTATTGCATCTACATCTTCATCTGGATCAAAAATAACACGGTGTTGCCCTGGTAAATGAAGTATCAATCTTTGAACTGACGGAATCTCTTGATGCAAAGGATGCTCGAATATTCGCCAAGCTGCCTCAGGTGGTCCAATATATCTTGCATCAAGGTATTGTTGGATCTCATTTACTGCGCCCAATACCATTGTGGTCCGATCATGACCTTTATAAATATACTTATGAATGTACTTCACACATCTTACCCCAGCACAAACTTCGACATTAATGTGGCAGTTAAAGCGCCTTGAGAGATACCTGTTGTGCGGCACAACATCGCGGTTATCAACCTGATGCCCCCTTACAGTATATAGATGCCCATTACTACGACGACGGTACATAGGATATCCATCACGATCCAAGGTTGTTGCATCTGCATAATTTCGAGGGTATTTCTTAGTACACTTACCATTTTCCATGCATGAAGCATTTGGATTTCGAGCACCACATGGTCCATGTACCATACATTTTGACACAGTATCGAATAATGCAGGATCTTGAGCAGGATCAGGAAATTCAGCACATACAATTCTATCCACTTGATCACATGTATGAATCTTATCGGGTCCACGAAGAAAGAAAAGAGCATGCATATGTGGAAGACCCCGTTTCTGAAATTCAATTGTAAATACATGTGCTACTTTCTTTCCAAATACATTATTGCCATCAATCTCCTTCATCAAAGCCTTTCTTTTTAACTCAAATACACGTGCAACTAAATCTGGACGGTCGGTAGCCTTTTGATTGGGCAGTAGAGCCGAAGTAATTTCTGGCCACTTTGGATTTGCGGTCATTGTAAGAAAAATATCCGGGTGCTGGTTATAACGTGTGATAGCCATCGAGTCTTGAAATATTTCAAACATGTGACGTGCACTGCCAGTGAAAGATGAAGGAAGTATCATGCGCTGTCCAATTTGGTCGCATCTGGCATATGCATCGATATCTGCAAGACCCTGATAGAGCTCTGAGCGGAGTTTTCGTTGATTAAGTTTGATGAATGTCAAACGATGTTGCTCAATTGCTGCCCAAGCATCAACTATGAACTCCTGGAATAACTTTCCCGCTCTCAAAATTGAAGAATACTCGTTCTGTCTTTCAAACAGACGGTAGCTATAAAACTCACACATGGTCAGGCGTCTACTTGATGCTATGTTTTGAACTGGATCCCACTGCTTCAACTCAGGTTCCCATCCAAGCTGACCATCAGGAAATAATAAGACGTAGTGTAATGGTAAGTATGCAGGATGAGTCTCATTGATTTGCATTAATTGATGATTTCCTCGAAGATGTAAAACTATATCTCGCATCCCGGAAGGTCGATAGCCATCGCCAGGTAAAATAACCGCAATCTCATCTACGGTTGGGAGGTTATAACGGCGACGGTCCTTGTTTGAATTGTAATGCAGATATACAGGAAGATCATGACCACCTAAATCTGCTTGAGATAAAACAGAATACGCCTGACAATATAGTTTGATGAATGGATTTATGCCCGATAGACAATTTTGAATAATTTGTAAGACATCCTTGCTCAAATGTGGATTTCTATTACTTCGTAACTCCATAGTAGAATCCGGATCATATATGTAAAGTTGACAATAACTGGCTGTTTGATCCGGTTGGGGCAGAAGTGATCCTGTTCGATGGCGTAATTCTCCATGAATTGTAAATATGTTCGGGCCTCTGCCAGCAATCAATCTTTGATCCATTGTCACACCAAGGCTGGTAAATGCATTAGCTGCATTATACTCCCGAGTATACTTTCGAAATGATTTTGATGCTTCACTTTCACCATCATATAATTCTCTAAGTGCTGGAGGGGGTTCATTAAGTTTCGGCAATCTTACTTTTCCTTGCAAACAACATGTGCCAAAAAGACGTGTTGTCAAAGTTGACCTCGACAACCGTTCATCCAACCAGTGTAAGGCTGAACAATGAGGGCATGGAATGTTCATTAATCCAAGATGGTGCCGACCAAAATCAACCTGAGTTGGTGGACCAGAGCCATGATGAGTTGACCTACAAACTAACATCGAAGCTATGCCATCATCTTCATGTTCAGCTTGAAAAGTTGCGACTGGAGGTATTATGTGAGGTGTATTAAGTGATCCTGTAGCTAAACACCTATCCAATATAAAACCAACATTAAATAAATTTACATTACATTAAAGTAGATAGATTCCATAGATAATAACCTGGAAGATGGTTCAGCATCTTGGGCTGAGACCTCATCTTCATGTTCAACAGTAGAAGTTGGTAATGCATGTGTGCTTTGAGGTATATCAAGTACACTGTTAGGAGTCATATATCGAGATATGTTTCCTTGTTTTTGTTCTCGATATCTCCTTTTGTGTTGAGCTAAAGACCTATCAAAAATAAACCCAAAACTAAATACAAATACAATACATGAGTAGAATTGATTTTATGTACAGTCAGGTGGATAATAACCTGACAGATGGTCCAGGTACTTGTCCAGAAATCATATCGTTATGCAAGGCTGAGACAGCATCTTCTTGTTCAAACGGGGAAGTTATCATCACTGGTGTTAAATGAGGCATATCAAGGACACTGTCAGAAGTCAAAGCGTGAGATATGTTTCGGTGTTCTTGTTCACGCTCTCGATCTCGCCTTCTGCGTTGAGCTAAAGACCTATCCAAATTACACCCAAACTAATTACAGTTAAAATACATGATAGTAGTAAAGATTTTATGTTTAATCAGGTGATAATAACCTGACAGATGGTCCAGGTACTTGTCCGGAATTCATAACGTTACGTGAGGCTGCGACAGCATCTTCTTGTTCAACCGGGGAAATTGTCATTGCTGGTGGTATATGAGGCATATCAAAGACACTATTAGATGTCAAAGCGTGAGATATGTTTCGGTGTTCTTGTTCACGCTCTCGAGCTCGCCTTCTGCGTTGAGCTAAAGACCTATCCAAATAACACCCAAACTAATTACAATTAAAATACATGATAGTAGTATAGATTTATGTTTAGTCAGGTGATAATAACCTAACAGATGGTCCAGGTACTTGTCCAGAATTCATAGTGTTCCGCGAGGCTGAGACAGCATCTTCTTGTTCAACCGGGGAAGTTGTGAGTGCTGGTGTTATATGAGGCATATCAAGGACACTGTCAGACGTCAGAGCGTGAGATATGTTTCGGTGTTCTTATTCACGCTCTCGATCTCGCCTTCTGCGTTGAGCTAAATACCTATCCAAATTACACCCAAACTAATTACAATTAAAATACAGTAGAGTATATTTGATTTTTGGCACATTCAAATGGAAATAACCTGGCAGATGGTTCTGCGTCGTGTTCAAAAATTGTGTCATTATGATTCCTTTTATGTTGCCATTGTCGCAAGGGTGAAATGCGACGAACACTTGGTAGTGAAGAACTAATCGTAGGCTCAGTGAGAGAGCTATGTTGTTCTTGTCCTTTCCG
The DNA here is from genome assembly GCA_030789695.1 of Scilla litardierei. Lineage (NCBI taxonomy): Eukaryota > Viridiplantae > Streptophyta > Magnoliopsida > Asparagales > Asparagaceae > Scilla > Scilla litardierei. The sequence goes on from CM061142.1 coordinate 73,735,867, forward strand.
TGAGGCTGATACGTCACTATCAACAGATGCCTAAATTGAGTGCATAGCATAACCTTGATTAATGATGATCAATCAAGCATGAATATAGTAGTTTATACTAACAAATTCCATACCGTTCGCATGTTGGTGTGAAGCAAATGGGAATGCGAAAATCCGTAGGCTGGTCAAAGAATGCCAACGTATAACTGAATCATTTAAACTTAGTGTTAACATAATTTTATCACAGATGAATATTTATTCTGAGCGAATGAGTGAATTTGACATATTCAAATGAGTTTGAAGGTTGACATATTCAAATTTTATCACAGTTTATAAAATTTGAAGTGAATATGACATATTCATTTGAAGTTTATCACTCATGTGAATAAATTTGACAAATTTAAATTCCATATGTCAAACTGTGACGTATTCATTTGCTCAGTTTCTCGGCATCAGGACCCTAATCCAAATAGCAAAATATGCAAATGACAGGACGTGTTGATACAATTAGTGTGGATATCAAATTCATTTCAATGTTCACATATTCAAAAATTTGAGCATATCCTATATCTCATTTCAAAATTGAGTGCATATTCAAAATTTCCTATGGTGATCTGTACTTGATGAACATTTTGGAACATTATGATACATGTTCTGAATTCATCATGGCTATTTGAACTAATATCATTTTGAATATGCATTGATGGCTATATGAATTGAGTGCATATACATGAAATTGAGTGCATATTTCAATTCACTCAATTGAGTGCATATACATGAAATTCAAAATGATTTCAATTGAGTTATATTTCAATTCAAAATAATTTAAGTGCATTTTGAATTGAGTTATATTTCAATTGAGTTATATTTCAATTGAGTGCATTTTGAATTTCATCAAATTTGATGGCTATTTCATTTTGATGGCTGTTTCAATTGAGTGCATATTTGATGAATTGAAACAGCCATCAAATTCATCATTGAGTGCATATTTGAATTGAGTGCATATTTGATGGCTATTTCATTTTGATGGCTATTTGATGAATTGAAACAGCCATCAAATTCATCATTGAGTGCATATTTGAATTGAGTGTATTGATGGCTATATGCATTGATGGCTGTTTCAATTCATCAAATAGCCATCAATCAATTGAGTGCATATTTCAAATCAAAATGATTTCAATTCACTCAATTGAGTGCATATACATGAAATTGAGTGCATATTCATGAATATGCATTGATGGCTGTTCAAATATCATTTTGAATATGCACTCAATTTGATGAATTTGATGAATTTAATGTATCTCAATTTGATGAATTTGATGAACATTTTGGAACAGGACATAGGACCCATAATGATTTGATGAACATTTGGAACATTTGGAACAGGACTTAAAAAATTTTTGAGATAAATGAAGACAGAAATTTACAGATAGCCTCAAAAATGAGAATATCCTCAAATTTGATGAACTTGAGAATATTTCTTAACAATAACAAAAATGAGAATATTTCTGATTGAGTTCACATAACAAAAATGACTACAGATAGCCTATGAGAATATTTTTGTTATTGGTCATATTCTCATTCAAAATATTCTCAAAATATTCAAAATATCCTCATTCAAAATATTCTCAATAACAAAAATAACAAAAATATTCTCATTCAAAATATTCTCAAAGAAATAACACAGATAGCCTCATGACCAATAACAAAAATGAGAATATCCTCAAAAATCAGAAATAACAAAAATTTAAGTAAGGATATCTCAAAATATCATAATTCAGTTCATCATTCAAAATTTAACATTCATGATTTATAGGAAATCAAGAAAGAAATTTTTGAGATAAATGAAATATGTGTGTGAACTCAATGATTCAGTTCACATAACATTCATCAGTCAACAATAACACAACATTTTGGAACATTATGATACATGTTCTGAATTCATCAAATTCATCATTGATGGCTATTTGAACTAATATCATTTTGAATATGCATTGATGGCTATATGAATTGAGTGCATATACATGAAATTGAGTGCATATTTCAATTCACTCAATTGAGTGCATATACATGAAATTCAAAATGATTTCAATTGAGTTATATTTCAATTCAAAATAATTTGAGTGCATTTTGAATTGAGTTATATTTCAATTGAGTTATATTTCAATTGAGTGCATTTTGAATTTCATCAAATTTGATGGCTATTTCATTTTGATGGCTGTTTCAATTGAGTGCATATTTGATGAATTGAAACAGCCATCAAATTCATCATTGAGTGCATATTTGAATTGAGTGCATATTTGATGGCTATTTCATTTTGATGGCTATTTGATGAATTGAATGCTTTATCAAATTCATGAGTGATATCCTTGCTTTATCAAATTCATGCCAAGTTTTGAATTGAGTTCAATCTAATAACACATATCAAACTTGCTTTATCTAATAACACATATCAAATTTGGAACATAAATGAGTTCATGCCAGGATATCTCAGTTCATCATTCAATTCACATATTTTTAACATTCACATGATATGTGTTATTAGATTTTATCATTCACAGGATATCTCAAATTTTAAAAATGATTAAAAATGATTCACATGATAAAATCTGAATGTAATTATGTGAATGATAAAATTATCAAATTTGATATCTCAATGTGTTCACAGGATAAAATCTGAATGGTATTTGATAATATTATCAAATCTGTCACATATCCTGTACAGTCACCTAATGATATTTGATAATATTAGATAAAATCTCAATGATAAAATCTGAATGATAAAATTCACAGGATTAAATCTGAATGATAAGATTTGATAAAATCTGAATATAAAATCTGAATGTGTTCACATGATATGTGTTATTAGATATCATTCACAGGATATCTCAAATTTTATCATTCACATATCCTTGAGACATATTTTTAACATTCAGTTCATCATTCAATCCAGGATATCTCAGTTCATTTCTCAAGAGTGTGTGTTATTAGATTTTATCATTCAATTCATCAAGATATGTGTTAACACAAAAATGAGTTTTGAGATATCCATGCCTCCCTGCCTCAATTTCATTCAATGAGTTCAATTGAGTTCAAATTCAAATTATGCATGAAATGTTATGTTATGTCATGTTGTTCACATAATATGAATATAACTGTTATCCTGTTGCATTCAAATTATTCAGTTCAATGATGAGAATATCATGTTATCCTGTTATAACAAATTATTCAGTTCAATGATATGATATCCTGTGAAATATAACAACATATCCTATAAATGTTATATTCAAATTATTCAGTTCAATGATTCAGTTCACATAATATAACAACATAATATCCTGTTATATCAATGATGAGAATATCCTGTTATATTCAGTAGTCATTTGATTATTTGAATGCAACATAGGATATTTTGATTATATTGAATGCAACATAGGTCATTTTTGGGCTATCAAATGATGAGAATATCCTATTTATGGGCTATCTGTAGTCATTTTTGAATCCTATTTATTCAAATGTTGATTATATTTTGAATCCTATTTATATCCTGTTGAATCCTATTCAAATGTTTATGTCATGTTTATGGCCCATAATATCCTGTTTATATCCTGTTTATGGGCTATCAACATTTGAATCCTATTTATGGGTCATATCCTATTTATTCAGATAGCCCATAATATCCTGTTGTAGGATATTTTGATTATATTGAATGCAACATAGGTCAATGATGAGAATATCCTATTTATGGGCTATCTGTAGTCATTTTTGAATGCAACATAGGTCATTTTTGAATGCAACATAGGATCATTTGATTATCCTGTTATTTATGGGAGAAATGAAGAATATCCTGTTGCATTCAAATAATTGCAATATGACAGGAAATATCATAATTACAGGATATCATAATTGTTCACATTCATGATTTATAGGATGTTATGTCCTGTTGTTCATATTATATTTCATTCTATATATATAACATTCATATTGAGTTCAATTGCAGTCCAGTCCAGTTCATCAGGATATAACAACAGTGTTAAAACTCATTCAATTCATCAGGATATGAAATTTTAACAACAGTGTTAACAACAGTGTTATCATTCAACACAAAAATCAGGATATGTGTTCCTTATCTCAAAATTTAAAATGAGTTACACAAAAATGAGATATCCTCTGTCATGATTAAATCTCTCACCTGTTAAATAACATGACTATGGGTGAAACACAAAATCAATATCTCTCACCTGTTGAATATCCCAGTTAACTGTTCAAATCACCAACTTGAACGTTTGAAGAGCACACCTAAACACCTTGCAAAAATCCGAAACAACCAAGTGAGGAAGATGATTGATAAAACACAAAATGTTGCTACAACGTGAGGAAGATGATTACGGCTGTTGCGTGGAGGCTGATGATTATGGGGATGGATCCTTGAAGATGATGTTGAAGATGAGGGAGATGGCAACGTTGGATGGAAACGTGAGGAAGCTCGGTTTTCTTTGCGTGGAGGCTGATGATTATGGGGTTGGATGCTTGAAGATGATGTTGAAGATAAGGGAGATGTTAACGTTGGATGGAAACGTGAGGATGTTGAAGATGAGGAAGATCACCTTCCCTCCAAGAAACGTGAGGGAGATGGATCTGATGTGATCAAATAATTTGATCACATCACCAATTTTCCCTCCATATACTAAGTTTCCCTCCAATTTCAACCCATGCTGCCAACGGGTGAAGGGTTCTTCAAAGTTCAATTTCATTCAATTTCATTCAAATTTCATTCAAATTTCATTAACTTAGTTCAATTTCATTCAAATTTCATTCAAATTCAAGACAAATTCAATTACATTCAAGTTCAATTTCATTCAAGTTCAATTTCATTCAATTACATGCTGACTGGGACAAAGCAATATGACTGGACTGCTGACTGGGACAAAATTCAAATTATGCATGAAATATAGAATAGATATATATATATATATATATATATATATATATTATCGTTATACATATTACTCATTGCTTCAGAACCAATGTGACAACATTCGTTAAAATGTGTTAGCCTTTTGTATAACAATAATTATGAAATCGTGACATCAAAATATGTCACATTTTCATTCCCTCCTACTTATGCCTTTACTAATGATAAATTAAACTATTTAACTCGATTGACTTTCTGGAGTGCCTTCTTCCTTTTCTAAATCACATTTAGATATAAAATAGCCCAACATAAATGAATAGCTATGTAAGCATCTCATGTATCCAAACGCTTGGGCTTTGCAACCTTGAACGTAGCTCAACAAGTTGCTCATCTCAAGATCCTGTTGGGATGCATAGTTTTGCACCTCTCATGCACTCGTATTCGACTCAAACAGTTTAATCGAATTCTCGAACTTTGCCGATCAAAATTATTTTTCCATACAATCTCGAGTGTAGTTCAACAAGTTGTAGGAAGAAACATACTTCGAATATCCTATATGTTCAAGATGCCCCATATAGAGGCGAGTGACATGTAGCGTGAATTTATTTGTTGGACCCAGAACTTAATGAAATCATATTTCTTAAGTCTGTTCTTTAGAAGGTCATTTTAATGTCAACGAGAATATAGTTTAATTCTATCAATTAGAATTTAACATGATATTCAATTAATCAACCTATTTAACTAGTTAACTAATTCCATTAAAATATTATATTTTGATTCCTTCGGTAAACATAGTCTTGCCCTAGTTTAACATATGTTCAATATTAAATATAGGTAGAATGGCTTTTATCTATCTATATCCTCCAACTAATTTTTACGATCATTTTAAGCCTTAATAGTGAACGATTTAATCAAATTAAATTTAATGGGTAAGAGGTCCAATCACCCTGAGCCTAACAACCTTGAGTGTAGCTCAACAAGTTTCTTGACTCTGCGATCGGAAGATGACTCTTCATTGATCATATCAGATATGACCCTCTTATCGGTTTTTACCCCTAGCCATTTGTGATCATGAGTGTGCTCATCCAAATCATAATGTTTAGTCTAGTCGGACCCTTGTTTTCGCGTCTAGCCTGACTTGCTCCGGCGCTCGGTGTATACACGAACCCGTTGGTTTGGGTCAGGTCTTAGACTACATCTAGACAGACTACATCATTGACTTAACTTACGCCGGCGCTCGGTGTATTCACGAGACGACGGTTTGGGTCAAGTCAAGATTTCATCTTATGTATTTAAGGAGTTGGTTTCTACAAGGTTGCCATGTGACAGCTTGAGTGTAGCTCAACAACTAGAACACTGGTTCTATAGTTGCCAACCCCTAAAACAAGGAGGGCTACGGCTAATCTTGAAGAAGATTATTAACGTATTAGACTTAGATATAGTCCAGGGTGTCATACAATCATGATTCGCGTTATTGCGGTCCAGCAGAACACAGCCAGGGAATTGACTAAGCCAGGATCACTTATCCCTTAGACTAGCTAAGGTGACCAACAAAACTTAGCCAAGCACATTGACTGGATCATGGTCCATTGAATGAAGCTTGTCATTTTTATATGCGTGCCATAGACTAAAAGGCTTTTATTAACAACTTATTAATCCTATCAACTAGTTGAATCCTTAAATTCAAAATTTAGGATTTGTTTAATAACTTTTATTAAACCCTTATCAACTATAAGGTTCACGTGTTACCCTAATCGATATTAGGATTTTAATAAATTTATTAACAACGCTAAAAGCGAAGTACTTTAATAAGAATTAATTTCATAACAATAAGAATTAAAATTTTCATTAAAGGGACTACCCTAATCAGGAATTAGGTCTTAAAGAGTTGTTAATGTTTTATTAAAACATAGCATGTGATTAGAATTTATCTCATAAATTTTAACGAGTTCTTTAATGGCTAACCTAAGAGGGTTGTCTTGTGTTATCAAATAAGTGACAACATTCACATAGCCATTAAAATAAAATTACACTAATTTTATCGCATAAAAGAGTGTACAACTATTTAACAATTAAATAGAATAATGTTTATCACATAAACAATTTTAGCATGCATACATAAATTTAACATTCAAATTTAAAATTATTATTTTGAAACATTTTATTTTATCTCATAAAAACATGTTTTAAAAGATCACAAAATTTGCATGCAACTTAAAATATTTATCTCATAAAAATTTTAAACTTTTAAAACCAGCTTTAAAAATTATCACATAAATTTAAAACATCATTTTTAAAAATTTCATGCTTAAAAATTTATCATATAAAATTTTTAAACATCTAAAATCATTTTAAACTTATCGCATAAAGCTTTAAAGTTTTAAAATCAGTTTTAAAATTATCACATAAATTTAAACCATCATTTTAAAATTTTCATGTTTAAAGTTTTATCTTATAAAATAATTAAACATATAAAATCTTTTTAAACTTATCGCATAAATTTAAAGAAACACTTTAAATGCATTTTAAAAGCATTTCAATTAATTAATCACAGTCCTAGATCAGCATACAGACAAGGCTCTGATACCACTGAAGGGTTTTTTCGGACCCTCAGGGCTAAAATCCGTGCCCGTCCTAAGTCGGACGGAACACGGAAGCAAAAATATGCAGCGGAAAATAAAATTATGTTAATCTAATTAACATGCAATTAAACATTTTAACTTAGCCCTAAGGAACCAGACCCTCTTAGCCCGGATCTCTGCCAACTTGGGGTGGATCTGACCACCCCAAGTGGGATCTAAACTACTGCGAATAATTAAAACGAAAGCTTTTAAAACCATACCCGGAATCTCAACCATGGGGTGGGCAAGATGTACCGCACCGTCTTCCGAGCCGCTCCCCGTCCCACGCCGAGCCGCTCCTCGAACCACTTCTTGAACCGCTCCTTGAACCGCTCCGCATCCCGAGGCGAGCAATCCTCGTGTCGCCGAACCAACCACGCGCCGAAGAAAGTTTCACGTGAGTGAAAGCCTTCGCCAAGATTTCGGATCCGAATCCGAACTCCTTCGTGGCTTTGCTAGAGCCCTCAGGAGTAAGGCAAAAATATAGGGAGAAGAAGAATATTAATTTAAGCTTAGATCCGAGTGTGCTCCAACATTTACGGGAGCCGCTCAGATCTGGAGCTTGGGACGAGTTTTGAGGAGGAGAACAGACCCCTATTTATATAGGCGGCTGACCCTCCCCTCTACTCAATTTCCGATGTGGGACTATTAAATGGAGTTAATAAATTCAATTTAGTTTGCCTTTCATGAAGGCCAAACTTCCGTGAATTTTAACTCCATCACCGTTGGGCTTCAAGATTGATACAACCTATCAATTCGAAGGGCGTTCAATGGTGAACGCATAGGAAAAAATGGCTCATCAATCCGAGTCCGTTTGACCCCTCAATTGATCATCCAAAGTTCAGCCCAAACCCACAAAAACGCAAATAGCCAGCCGCCGCAAATGCACGCTGCCCTAGGCAGCTTGTGGGGCCCGCCTGCACCAGCAGCGTGCAGTGCATGTACCTCGAGGCACGTGCACTGCACGCGCCTACCTGGGCATGTGCGGCGCATGTGCCCAGCGCTGGGCACAAGCGGCGCACGTGCCAAGAGGGCGCACGGGCGCCCGCTCAGCGCCCGTTTCTGGGGGGGCGCCCGTGCCTCTGGAGCGGGCACGGGCCTGCGCCCGCTCTAGCATGTGCATGTGCCCGTTTCCAGGCAGGGTTCAGCCCAAACCTGCTGGGCTGACCCGTTTGGGCTCCTTTGGCTGTTTTGGCTCTAACTTGAGCATTAGGTGTCCGATTGGGGACGTCGTTTGAACCTGGGTTAGACCGGAACATTTCCGTCTTACCTGTGAACTTTTCCTTGCATTTATTTTATTAAATATGGTCTTAAACTATTTAAGACACATTTAATCTCGTTTGCATCATATGCAAATTAGTCCCCTATCTTAGCTTAAATTGTCATTTGCATCAAAATGCAATTTTCTCTTCATTTACATCACATGCAAATTATTCTCCCTAAATAATTTCTACCTATTACTACACGAAGGTCGTACTCTGTGTAAGACACTACAGCCTGACCCTTACAACAGGTTGGGCTCGAAGCCCTATACGGCAGTGACCACGAGCAGTGGTTGCCGTCCCTGCTTCAGAATCATAATTATGTGGTTGACTCATCGACATGAGTATTATCGGGACCACCCTGACTGTGCCCGTGATGAATTCTGCAGTTTTAGTCTCTTCGTCTAAACTATGTCGTGTAGATCAAGTCTAGGGTACGGTCAAACTGTCAACCCCAATAACTTGACTCCTGTTAGTTTCCATCGATCTTTAGTCAACTAATGTTGGACTTCTTCCAACATACTCTGATCAGAGATTTTACTAAATACCGAACTAACTCTACGACACTAACTCCCATTGACCGGGAGCGACGAATCCTCTCTTGGTCATTACTCTCCTCATACGCTTCAAGTGACACCCGATCAAAGACCTTTCGACAGGCCTAGCCTCGAAGCTCGGTCAGTGATCTAAGTGGTACCGTTCACGCACAAGTTCGTAAAATGACCTCAAGTCAAAAGACCAACTTGCCTATCATCACTAAGAATTATCATTGACAGATTGGTCAATATAACCATATGATAACTCTTGTGGATCGTTTAGTGAACTCATTCTCTAATGAGCACATGTGTCTCGTCTTCGACTTCGCCAAGTCAAACGACCATGAGATTATCGTCACCGCTATACGGTGAAGACTAAGACACAATGGTCTATCCGATGGTTCGATATCCTTGTCTCGAAACATCTACGACCACGAACCCTTTTAGACCTATGCTACAGATGCTCAAACATTTCTCCATGATCGAGATACTCATCTCGATACATGTTTGACCTTGCATAAAGTCTCAGGACTTTACCTAAGTTAATATCTAATGTTTACTACATTATGAAATAACTTAAATAAATTATTAGCAAACAGCTTACTGTTATTTCGAACAAGACGTTTGTGCTATTCACACAGAGATAAATAGCCTCGAGGGCATCATCTCTCTACAATACCCACTAAATTTTTATAGTTGGTATCATACATCTCTTTATTTCTTACATATTGTCACATCATTTATTAAAATGTTAAGGGGGATATGTTTGATGTCCACATTTTTGACAATGATAAGGGGAGAGAGAAATGCATTATGTAAATCATGTATTTCATACATATGCATTTGGGGAGAAAGAGATATCTATGGGAAAAGAGATATACGTATGTGGAGAGATATGTAGGATTATGTAAACATCTCATGTGGAGAATGTTATTAACATATTGCAATTGGTTTATATAATACATGCCTATTATATGTCACCATTGTTTCTTAACATTACAATTGGGTATCTCATTTTAATTGGTGCATATAAGTAGGGGAAGCTCATTAGAATTGTGCTTTATTTTCTTTATGTTTACATAATGTGTGTCATCATCAAAAGGGGGGAGATTGTTAGGTATTGATGTTTCATACCAATATTATTTTGACGATGATCACAATATTATGTTGTTGCTAATGACTCTCATATTTTAGTCTCGTGTTTATCAAATGGAGAATAGCATGATTTGGAGACTAATAGCTTGGTGCAAGGATGGACATCAAGAGGAGCAATGCCAAAGCTTGGACTCAAGGGGTACCAAAGCTTGGAGACTATAGGAAGCATCAAGGCATCAAGGATTGAAGCCATAGACTCTAAGAGAAGCAATGTAATCCATGTAATTTCATTTGATTGCTTTTCTCTTTTTGAGTCTAGGTTTAATTGTAATGCCATGTTAAATGGTCTAACTCATACATGCTCATTCATTTTCCATCATTAGTGAGCCTTAGGATTATCATAGAACTCATTCCAATAGGTTCATCATGCCAAATGACTCAATTGGAGTCTCTGGCTCTCCAACAGGCGACTGATGAGGAAGGACAAGCGACTGGGTGATTCGAGGTGCCTGGCCAGCCTTCTACAGTCAGTTGTTGTGCACTAGCTCAAGTCAACTTTTATTGACTCTATCTTAAGCTATTAGAGACAGACGACTGACGTTCATATTACAGGCGTCTGTCTTCCTTTAGGCGCCTGGGATTTGTTCTCCAGTCGTCTGTGTGCCAAAATGTGTAACTTGCAGTTTTTGGGTTTCAACCCATATTGCAAGTCAGTCGATTGATGAAGTATTTTCAGTCGCATGTCGAATTACAGGCACCTGTGAAATCTTCATCTATCGTCTGAAGGTGCTAGTATGAAAGTTGCATTTTCTTTGCTCTGTTTCCATCCCAAGTGACAGTCGCCTGCTGAATGATATTCTGGCGCTTGCACATTATACAGGTGCATGTGTAGTCTTCTACAGTCGCCTTTCCTGGCTCAGATTATAGTCGTTGGGATTTTTATAGTCGTTGACCAGTCGAGACTGTCATTTGTTCATCAGTCGACTGTCTGTGTCGTAAATTGTCAGAATTTAGCCGTTGCAGATTTATTCTTTTTGGCTTTTTACTTGGGTTTAAGGGTTCCTTTGTAATTCCTATATATAGGAGAGGGTTGAGTTCATTAGAACTTCTTGGAACTATTGAAGATCATTTAAGAATCATTAAGCTACTCTCAAACACTCTCATTTCCCTCTCATACGCATTTGTCTCTTTATGCATTGAAGCTTAGCTCAAGGGAGATCATCCAAGTGCAATCAAGCTAAATCTCAAGCACTTGGTCATCTTCTTCCATGCCTTCATCTTCATATGAGTAAGTTCATCTCAAGGCATAGGTAAGAGTCTTTTGTTTCATTTGTTTTCTTGAAACCCTAATTCTCTTTGTGTGAATTAGATTCTCTATTTGTGGGAGTTGGTTACTCTCTTTGTGGGAGTTACTCTTTTTGTGGGAGTTTGGTGTCCTAGTATAGGACTAACCCTAATTCTCTGTGTGAGAGTTAGTAATTCTCTGTGTGGGATTTTGACCCTTGTGTAGGCTGGTTGGGTTCTTGTGTAGGACAAAATCCTCTATGCGAGGTATCTCTGTCTGAGATTGTATTCACTACCTTGTGTAGGATTATAGTGAATATTTGGTGTGGCTGGATGTACCCAGGTTTGGGGAACCAGTGTAAAATCTTGTGTTTGTGTCTGGATTGATTGTGTTGATTAATTCCTCTTGCATTTATTATTCCGCATTTGCAAGTTAAATTTTAATTGCACAATTTATTGCCATAACTCTATTCATGCCCCTCTAAAGTGTTTGTTGTTAGTATAACAAGGGCAAGATGATCCTTACAGGCTACACTCCACAATAGTCACCTGAGTTGATCCGTCTCTGCCCTTTGAGTAAGCATCGGGTACCGTCTTCCCTAAATATGATGTGAGAGCACCATCTTCATTTGGCTTCGACATCCTTAACTCAATGCCTTTGGATTTAATTCTCCAATAGGACTTCACCACAGCACCACCATGATCTTTGTGCGATCTTTTGGACCTGACCATCGCTGAACCGCTGGTTCTACGCATTCCAGATGATCCATTATACGAACTATGTCTCGCCCACCTTGAGCCATGCCACCCATGCCATTTACGTGAGTGCCCATCAATGTGTTGTAACTGCTCTACCCAAATTCCCAACTCCTCCTTGGGCTTAGCAATGGGTCCTCCTGAGGACTGCAACTCTACATTGAAGCCACCTTCTTCCTTGTACACAATCTAAGCTGCACATGGAGTTGGACCACAATGGGATGTACCATGAACTCCGCCACCTGATGATCCCTCGCTACACACCGTAGCTATCTCATCCTGTAAATGACCACGCTTCTCTGTCACGACATCCCTATGAGTTCCAAATACTCCTCCACTGGAGCTCTCTGGTGCACCGGACCTCTGACTCAATATCGTCTGACCCTGAAAGCTATAAATATTTCCAATCTTCTTTGTCGACATCACAAAATGACCTCTCATAGACACCCGTAGTCACTCTCCATTAAGCACCTCGATACCCCCCTCCCCCCAACCAGTCAAGGCCCCAAGCGAAGTAAGATTCCGCTGTAAATCTGGCACATACCTAACACATGTAAGTGTTCGAATGGATCCATCCTGCATCTTAAAACGAACTATGCCGACCTCCACCACTCTAAATATATCTCCATTCCCCATGTATATGTCCGGTCCATCTTTAGGAGTGTATGTCAGAAAATGACTCCGTAGCAGAGTCATATGAGAATCACACCCTGAATCAAGAATCCATGAAACCCGGTTGTCTTCCAAAGAAGACACAGCCAATATTTCTCCATTATCAGCGTCTATGCATGTAGCACCAAACGCTACTACATGCTGAGCAGACTCTTTACCTTTAGCCTTCAACTGTGGGCATTTGTTCTTCTAGTGTCCTGGTTTCTTGCAATAATGGCATACATGGTCGTTACCACCTTGACCCTTAAATTTTGGTCTCCTAGGCTTGGAACCTGATTTGGATTGTCCACCATGGCGACCCCCATAGAGAGCCACATGCTGAACACGAGAGGCTCTACAGTTTCAAGCCTTTTTCATTGTGACTCTACAGTTTCCTCTTTCGTAACCTTGCAAACGACCTTATATAATATGCCCATCTGAATAGTGCTGTGGGCTTTCATCGTTAGCTCTGATCTCGCATAGTCTGTGACAAATTTTAAAATAGATTTCTTATCAAAAACTATCAGGTAAAGACCTTCGTACTTGAGCATAGCCTTCACCCTCATACACCAGAGAGTGAAGCTATTCTTTCCTATAAACATCTTGATCATGTACCCAGCTGTTGAATATCATTGAGTATTGGACTTCTCCCTACTTGTTTTTGATGATGAGCAAACATAAATACTTGTGACTAATCTCCTACTTGTAGTTAATCCATTGCCTAAGTATATCATGAAGATCAATTAGCAATGGATGTCACTCCAAGATCAATTAAAGCTTGTAAAGTGGATTGGATGATCGAAGATGAAGATTGTATCTTCAAGAAGACTTCAAGATCTTCAAATAGAAAGAAGAGAGGCAAAACAAATGTAACCTTTTTATTCTCTTCTTCTTTCTTACTAGAATGTAGCTTAGAAGTAGAATTATGTTGGAGCGCACACACAAATCTTCCATTCTATCCTAGGAAAGCATTAGAACTCATTTCATAGGCCTTCAATTCTTAATTCTCAAGCATGTGCATTTTGGAGTTCTAACAGGCGACTGTTGAACGATTTACATGCGCATGTCTCCATACAGGCACATGAGATTTATTCTCCAGTCGTTTTTTATGCACATACTTTTTCACTTGCTATTCTGGGCTTTCTGCTATTAATCTCTTCAGTCGACTGCTGTACTATGTACAGGCGCATGTCCAGCTACAGGTGCATGTGACTCGTTAATCAGTCGACTGTCTATCCTTGTCCAGTCTTCCAAAGTTTTGACAACTTTTGCACTTGCGTCTGCAGGCAATGTAAGAAGGATTTACAGGCGCATGCCCATAGCACAGTCACCTGTATATGCTTCTACAGTCGCCTGTCCCAGCATGTCAAACTATCCAAGTTTTGACAACTTTTGCACTTGCGTCTGTAGGTGATGTAAGAAGGATTTACAGGCGCCTGCCCATGGCACATTCGCCGGTATATGCTTCTGCAATTGCCTGTCCTGTCCTCCCAATATTTCCTGAGTTTTCACCACTTACGCACTTGGGAAGTCAGTCGCCTGTAGAAGATTTCTCAGTCGCCTGTTTGTTTACAGGCACATGTCTGACCTTCATCAGTCGACTGTCCTATGTGGTAAGTTACCCTTTGAATTCTCACCTACCATCTGACAGAGTGCAGCAGGCAACTGTGAGTTCTTCATCAGTCGACTGTCTGGTGCGTATTTTCTATCCGTTGACTCTTTCCAGATGGATTTCAAAGGGGGTTTTGTGTATTTTGCTTGAGGGGTTTAGAGAACTTATAAAAGGGTCTCCTACAGTTCCAATAGAGACCTCTTGAATCTCTTGAATACTTAGCATTCATTCTTAAGCTCAATCTCTCAAGTTCTCTCTTCTTCAAGTCTTAAGCCCTAGAAATCTCAACTCTAATCTTGTCTTCCCACTTAAACCAAATCTAAGCTTCAACTTTGGTGAAGATAAGTGCAAGGGCTTTCTCTCATCTTGCGCGCGCGCGCGCACTCACACACATACTTGCTCCGTCAAGTTCTACTTCAAGGCATATGTGTTTGTATGTGTTTTTCATTTCGAATTTCATTATCTCGTATTTCGAGTTCACTCTCGGATTGTGAGAGTGGGTTAGCTTGATCCCAAGTTGTGAGAGTCAAGAACATCGATTGTAGTTCGATTACACGTGTAGGGTTGCTACAAGTGTGTTTAAAGGAAACCTCAAGTTAGGGTTCTAACTTGAGTATCCGATGGAATCCAGGTGGAAGGGACGTAGGATTACCGGGAACAAGTCGGGATTGGACTTGTGTAATGCTCGTATGTGTAAAATACTATTTGTGTGTGTGTATAGTAATTTTGTTGTGTGTATAGTAATTTCCTACATGTATGGCTATCAGGTGACTATGATATGCTTTGGATATATAAGTGAATGCGTGTGGTTGGATAGTAAATCGATATTATTGTTAGCATGCGATTAGTGTTATTAGCGTGCTTAGCGATTTTCGTTGGTGAGTGTGTATAGTAAAATGGTGTACAATAATATAGTAAAATGGTGTGTTCATGATAATTGGTGATACTTGGTAGTTATTAATGAATGATATTATTATTATTGATGTTTGGTTGTTATTTTTGGTGATGTTGGTATTCTTTTTAGTATTAGTATTTTTATTATTGGTGATGTTGATTAATATTATCATTACTATTGTTAAGGCCTTAGTTAATTTTGGTAGCTAGAGTTGGGCTTGGATTATTGTTAATTAATGTTGATTGGGCTTTAATAGTTGGGCTAGACTATTAGATGAGAGAAGAGGGTTTGATTTAATTGGGAGTGGCAAACTTGCAAATACCATATCATTCCACAACCTTCCTTTTTATTCTTTCTCTTTTTTCCCAATTTCCTTTTTCTTCTTCCCATAACCTGTGTACCCTCTCCCTCAAGCTGCCATGGCCGAAACCTCCCCCTTGCATGGCCGAAATCATCCAGCAAACAAAAAAAAGAAAAGAGAAAGGAGAAAACATCTCCTTGTTAACTTCTTCCCCTTCTTCCTATTAAATTTCTTTTAGTCTTCTCCCAATTTCCCCAAGCCCCCATGGCTGGCCGAATTTCCCCAGGCCAAGAAAAAGAAAGAAGAAGAGGAATGGAGGGAAGAAAGAAGAGAAAGAGAAGGGGAAACCTCAAAGGCAAGAGGAGATTTAGGGATTCATGGGGTTGGAGCTTGGAGATGGGTTCATAGGGGAGTTTCGAAATTAGGGCTTAAGCTTGAGATCGATGGGGGATTTCATCTAATTGGAAGAGGATTTGAGTCTCTACAAGAGGTAGGAGTCCAATCCTTACTCATATGGTTGATTTCATTGCAATTTGGTACAAAGCTTGCATTTTTAGGGGTTTTGGTGAAATTGCTTGACATGGAGTATTTGATTTGATTTCATTTGTTGGGTAGAGTAATTTGATGCCATGAATATGTTGAAGGTGCATATGAATGAATTATTTCACTAATTGCGTGAAATTGCCCCTTTATTGAAATTGCCCTCATATTGAAAATCTTCCTCTTTGGGATGTTGGAAAATTATCTTTCAAATTATTCATTTAGAAATGTTGGGATGTTTATAATAGTAGGGAATTACTTTCATTTGGAAATTACCTCACTTTGAATATTGGAATTGCCTTGATTAATTATGAAATCATTAATTACTTATGTCGAATTGCCTTGATTACCAACTTGAACTAATTAATCATCAATTAATTAACTATTGATTGCCAACATGAAATTGCCTCATTGTGAAATGTAACTTAATTAAGAAGAGAGTAGGGATCTTAAGTTTGCATTTCATAAATAATAAATTGCCTCATCTCCTTTCGTAAATTATGTTGAATGGTTCACATAAAGAAGTTGCTCTCATTTTGGTGATATTGCTCTCAATTTATGGAATTGCTCTCATTATATGAGATGGTGAGTTCTTGTATGCGTTGATTTTGGGTTGTTACATCAATTTTGTGAAATTACTTACATATGATGCAATTGAAGGCCTTGTGCATTAATTTTGTCAAATTTTGTAAAATTGCTTTCATTTGGGTTGGTTGGAAGCTTTAATAAACAATTTTCATGTGGTGGTGGAATCTATATGATGCTTTGAAATCACTTGATGCTATGATTTGATTCATGTTGCCTTGATGGACTCATTTCAAAAATTATGTGAAATCACTCTCATTTATGATGTTGGAAGTTATATTCTTCATTCTTCCTTGCATGAAGTGTGTGATATAAATTGTTGTGAAAATTGGGTGAAGATGCCTTGAATGCTTGTTTCTAAATGCGTATAAAAAATGCTCTCAGATGGAAAGTGGAAATTTATTTATTATTAAATTTCTTTGTATGAAAATGAGGTTTATATGAAATGCAAATGAGATGGGAAATTGGCGGTGTGGTGTTGGATACACGTGGAATGTGGAATGATGTGTTTTGATGTTATTAGGACACGAACGGTGGAGTGCACGGGCATGGACAAAGATGCCACGGTAGGAGGCGGGTGAAGTCACCGTGGGCAACCTCTTGATACCATTAGGTGGCCCCACATGATAACGGAGTAGGTGCACGATACACTTGCACGCCGGCTCATTCATGGGATCCCCTTGCATTGCATTGCATCGCATCGCATTACTTGTGCATCATATGCATCATGGCATCATTTAGCATTTTTGGGGGATTTGTGGTTGTATGTATGTGATGGTTAAATTTTGAGAATGCATGTTGCCATGGATGCATTTGGTGCTTGAATGATGGTATGTTGGAAAGTGTGGTTTGTTAGTTGTTAGCAAATATTATTATTCTTGTTGTTATTGTTAGCGGTAATATTAATGATATTGATGTTGGTATTGGTGATGTTGTTATTGTCAATGTTGTTGTCAATATTGTTGTCTCCTTGATTGGGCCTTTAGGCTAAATTAGTGGATAGAGTTGGTTGGACTTGTTATTTCTTGTATGTATGTTGCTCACTTGTAATTGTTCTAAGTGAATTAAACTTCAATTCGGGAATGATGGAAGGAATTTTAGCACTAATAAATTAAAAGTTGTAGTGTTTAGTGGAATTCTAGTGAAAGCTAACATCTCCCTTAATCTCCATGACATATTTGTTCCCTAGGTGATGTCTTTTATGGCTTTAGTAGATAGAGTTAGCATTTTTTTTTATTAAGTCCATATGCAAACACAAGGGTATCATTGGCTTTGTAAGTGTTACATATGGTGGGAGTTGTGAAATTTAGTAAGTAGCCGAACTAAAGCTTGTTCTTCCTTGAAATTGTTGTAGGATTCTCACCACACTTCCATTATGAGGTTATATGTAGAACTTTATGTTTTTGTGCATCCACCTTTGGTAAAAGTTTTTAATTAGATTAAATTGAGTAATGGGACAAGCATAGTTTTGTTAGATTTCATGTTTTGATATTGGTTATTACTTCTCCTATGATTCTTTGAGAAAGACTATATGTTTGGGGTTATAGCACGTTTTTCCTTTAATATTACTTATGTTGTAATTGGAAATTTTTGATAAATACAAGAGAAACTCTGCCAAAATTTTTGTGAGTATCTCGTAAGCATTTGCATAACATCCTAAGCCTTAGGAACTTAAGTTAGGAACGCTACACGTGATGCCTCTTGCTAACTCCCTTAAAATTCTATGCAATGTTAGTTTAGTGGCCATATTACAAGATGTCCTTTATGGTTTGCTAACTTTAGTTAGCATCTTTATTCAAGTTCATGAGCAAACATAAGTGCATCATTAGTTTGATAGGAGTCACTTATGTTAAACGTTGTGCCGTATGGTGAAATTTTCATTTAGCTTGCTAAGTCACTAAAGTTATATGTTGATTTCTAAAGGTTGCCCAAATTTGCTAGTGGATGCTTTAGGGTTGTTAGAAAGTACTAAAGGGCTTAAGGGTTGCAAGTTGAATTAATAAATTGCTAATGTTCCATCTTGATAATGAACCATGTTGCATGCCAATATTTAACTCCTTAGTCTTTCCTTTAACTTCATACTAAAGGTTACTAGCATTTGATCCCATAATGATTCATGTTGTAGGTTAGACTTTCACCCAATTGCATGCTAACCTCTTAAGGTTCATGCTGCATAGTGACTGGTTCATTTTGCATCAAGAATGGGTTATGTTTCACTCGGATATTTTATGGGAAATTGGTTGAGAGAGTTGCTGTTTACTTCATCGTTGTACTCACTCTATTTTGCAGGCTCTTCCCTTGTCGCAGGTACGTGATTCTGTTATGTTTGTCATTCTCATTTTTATATATGATGAGGAAGTTTGTTTATGCCCATTTCTTTCTATGATATGCCATGAGTTGGTTTCCAGTTCCTTGCATGAGAGCATGTCATTTTATTGCACCATGTGAGTTTGGTTTGGAATTCCTGCTGAGTCACGCTGTGACGTGTCCCCGTTGATATTTTTCATGTGCTAGTTCGTGGAGTTGGAGGCCCACTAGTCCAGTTGGTTGGAGTCGGATGGAGTTGAGGGGTTAGAGAGTGTGTGAGAGTTTTGGGTGGGTGTGATTGTATTATGGCGAGTTGTGGGTTTTATGTTGTATATGAGATTTGGCGTAAATGGTGTATATGTATAAGTGTTGTATATTTGCATGTATCAGTGTTTTCATTTATCAGTGCTGAGTTATTATTTCTCTTTAGAGTTTTGGGCATGTGCTGTCTAGAATGCTATAAGTAGTATCCCAACGGTGCATAGTGGACCTGCTAGAGTTTTGGACTTTTGTATTTCCTTCCTAGCACCTGCCTCTTCGGAAATGCCTGATACGGATTCGTACTTATCGGATATCCCGGGGATCGGGGCGTTACAACTTGGGTAATCCGAACCCTTGAAACAGCCTTTGTATTAGCTTGTTTCATGTAATGACACATAGTGCCAAATACACTATGGCCTATATATTTGCATGATACATAGTGTATTTTGTTTACTCTATAGTGTATGTATGCTTGGATATGTTTGTGGTGTGTATAAAAGTCTTGTAGTGTGTAAAGTAACTACTACATTGGTTGTCTATGGATGACTATTGGGGTGTATGTCTAGCTATATGGATGTGTTATGGTATGTCTATGGTTGCATCTCGTATGGTGTAATGATATGTGTAGGAATTTGGTGATGTTGGTCCCTTTTGAAGTGTAGTGCATGAAGTAATGTAGTAGATATAGTAGTGCGTAGTTATATAGTAATGTAGTATGGTAATAGTATTATTAGAATTATTATTATGCATTATGATCATTATTATTTATTAAGTATTATTACCTTTTGTGCGTAATAGGAAATGGGTTATCTAAAGAGGCTAGTGTGAAGAGGGTTGTGGTTAGGGGTATTTTTGTAAATTAGTGAGGTGTGTGCATAGTAGAAGGGCAAACTTGTAATTAAGTATGGGGGGTGTGTAGAGCAACATGACATGTATACTAGTAATGGCAAACTTGTAATTAAATGGGGGGCTTTATAAAAATATCTATCTTTAATTAATTCTATATTCTTCTACATTCTTCCTTTCATTTCTTTTTCTTTTTTTCACTCCATTATTCCCTCTCCCTCTCGTTTCCCCTAGGGAGGCTGAACTCAGCCTAAAACAAAAAAGGGGGGAAAGAAAGAAAGAAAGAAAGAGAAAAGGAAAGAAAGAGAGAAAGGAGAGAGGAAGAGGAAGAGGAGGAAGGAGGAGGAAGGAGGAGAAAGAGAAGAGAAGCTCTCTCATCTTGAATTGAGGTAGTAATCCAATTTCTCCTAGTATACTATTTGGTTGTTATTTGTAGAATTGGTTCATGTTTAATTTTGAGTTTAATACATGATTAATTTTCATGAAACACTTTTGTTCTTGATGCTGAAAATTTTATCCTGAAAAGCTGAAACTTTGACTAAGTTCTGGGTTTAATTGGCTCTTAGGAATGCTTTAGAAATTTTATATGTTGTGTATATCGTGATTATGAACAACTTTTATTTAGATCATTTTCCCAAATTCTAACTGTATGATTTGATAAAAATTCGGATATGCCTACTGGTCTGGTTTCACTTAAAACTGAACACCTTTTACGAAACCGGGTATAACTCTCTGCACACTCTATGCAATTTTCTGTTCTTGGTCTTGTTGGAAAGTTAACAAGTTTTTCTCCAACTTCATCTCAGTTCTTAATTTTCTAAATTCTGACTGCAATAGGCCCAAAATCAGCAATCAAGACAGACTCTGAAATCTATCTGGAAAACAGATTTGACAGACTTACCAAATAATTCACCATAAATCACCTACTAAATATTTTTGCCTAAAATTTTATCTGTGAATCCAAGACTACTATATCTACAACTTTTATTTAGGAAGTTTTATCAAATTCGCCTTAGAAATGGCTGATATCCATAGATGTTGTGACTGTTGGCGAAAGTTCAGCAGTGTATGGACAGTTGAGTATATATGTGTGTTCAGCCATGTATATATGTGTGTTCAGCCACATATATATCTGTGTTCAGTCCCTTACATATGTGTGTTCAGCTATGTAAATATCTGTTATGCACATATCCATGTTCAGCCATGTATATATCTGTGTTCAGTCCCTTAAATATATGTGTTCAGCCATGTATATATCTGTGTTCAGTCCCTTAAATATGTGTGTTCAGCCATGTATATATCTGTATTCAGTCCCTTAAATATGTTTGTTCAGCCATATATATTTCTGTGTTCAGTCCCTTAAATATGTGTGTTCAGCCATGTATATATATATATATGTTCAGTCCCTTAGATATGTGTGTTCAGTTATGCATATATCCATGTTCAGCCATGTATATATGTGTGTTCAGTGAAGCATATATGTATGTTCAGTCTCTTAAATATGTATGAATCATAGAATGGTGGGTATGTTTTGTAGCATACTTTTGGTCATGGTTGCCTATACATGGTGGGAAGGATGTAGTGGACATGGCATGTGTAGTAATATGGTTGGGTTGTGGTGGTATGGTGGGCATGGCACGATGTGCATAACACCTTGATACGATGTGGGAAATGTGAATTAACTCTTAATGAAAGCATTGTGTCTTTATGTATCCTTATGCTCTTCTTTACATTTTGTAAATTCATGAAAATGACTAAGTCCTCTTAAAGGAGGGTGACAGGGGGATTGGGGGACACTATATAGTGGAGAAAACATGAGGGTCTGGACAGTTGTGGTGGTTGGTGGCCCTCCTGTTGTTGCCCGAGTGGCGGGGAGTGGCAGAAATGAGGAGAATTGGAGAAAATGTGAAGGGGACATAAGGGAAAAACAGGGCTCTTTTAGTAAGAGCGTGTCTCGAGGAGTTTGCCTGTGCCACCCCAACTGGGGGTGAGGTCCAGCCCCAAGAAGGTCTACCCACTACTTAAGGTCCAAAACACTTCAGATAAATTTTATTACTTTTGTAGCATTATCGAATGTTGCTTACTTGTACATACCTTACTTGTTTCCCTTCCATGTTGTATACCCTTGTTATATAAAGCTCCTATTATAGTTATTTCCGCTTGCGTTTATTTTGCTTATTTTGTCTCCCTCTCTTGCTGTTGTACCTACTTTTATGTTATGCAATCATTGCTTTATGTCATACACGTGTTTCCCTTCAGCTCATTCCATGCTTCATTTGCACCTTGCTATAAAGGCATGTAAAATAGTTGCATTTTCATGATAGCATACTAGAGGGAGTTGGCATTCCTACTGGGTCACGCGTTGATGTGCCCCGTTGACTTTTCAGGTGTGGTTCCTGGGGATGGCAGGTAGAGCTGGAGGTTGAGGTTGGAGGGCTGTTGTTAGGAGTTGGAGCTTAGATGTTGTAGTGAGGGGTGAAGGGAGAGCTATGTGTACTTTGGGTTTTCTTTGTGGTGAGAGATGCTTGTACTATCTGAATTGATGCAATGCGATGTTTGAGATGTTTATGAAATTGTTCAGAGTTTGGCTTTCAGTATTTATTTGTGACTTTATGACGTTCTGTGTTTGTTGGTTGGCTGTTTGTTGAATACTACATGTACTATTTCCAGTAATGCGCAGTGGACCTGCAGATACGTTTTTAGTTCTCGTCATGTACCTTGCCTTTCTGGGTATCCCAGGAGAGGGGTCGTGACAGGTGGTGGCCCACGCAGGTCCCCTCACTACGGTTGTGTACGGAATAGTATGAATAGTGTTCGTGTGTTTGTAGGTAGTTGAGTCCTAAGGTGGGTAGAGTCCAGCCTTAGGATGGGCCAGATATCAGAAGCTTGTGCTATAAAACACTAGGGGTTGAGATTCAGGAGTTGATTCAATATGAATGTATGTACATCTTTATGTTTGTAGGTATGTGTACATATATATCTATAGTTCTATAAATGTTGAATATGGCTTGCCGAGTCGAGTATATTGAGATGATATACTCATGTGCATATAACTATGATATACATGCGAATGATTATGTGGCTCTATGATTGTATTTGAAGTATGTGTTAATAAATGGTTGACTTATAAATAGTGTGTGAAAGTGAGTTATATACTTGATTGAGGTGCGAGTAGTGTATAGATGTACCGTGTAGTGACTATATATTGTATGTGATATGCACATGTAGGGTGTGCAGATGCTGGGTGGATCTTTGAGTTCCACTCATGTATGTGTGAATATGTCTTAAGAGTATTAGTGTTATGAGATGATGTATGTGATGAGTATATGATACATGTATGGCTGTAAGCTGGTACGCTTACACATGTATATGGATGAATGTAGTTTTGGATGGTTATTAATGTGTATTGATATTAATATGGTAGACCTAGTGTGATGATATATATGTGAATGTTGGATGGATACTAGGGACATACATGATTGTATGTCTGAGTATAGAGGTGCATATGTATATGTGTTAATATATGGTAGCATATGAGCAGTATGTATCATAGAACTATACAGTTGATTGAGCTCTAGGCGATGTATAGATATGGTATGCCGTCTATATTTGTAGTATGTGGTATATATGTACATGCTGATTGCGTAAATCCATGTGCAGATTTTTGTGTTCCACTCAGGTATAAGTGGGCATGCCCTAGGAGTATTAGAGTTGTGTAATTGATATATATATGTGTGTGTAAATATATATATATGGAAGATGTATATGGTTGCATGTCTCGTTGTAAGCGAATATGCTTACACCGGTGTTTGGATAGATATATCATTATACGAATATTTGTGTGTTGGTATTGTTGTATGAGCCTTCTTTGATGACATGTATATGTGTGCTTGGATATATGCTAGGAGACATACATGGTTGTATGTCTACGTCTATATAATGAGATGCATGTGTATATATGACCAGTACCATGAATGTGTGTACAAAATGTTGATATATGAATGTGTTGTATATACATGTTTGGGGGTAGATTGACCCGGTATATCTCTATTCACCCTTAGCTATGTCCCGAGTTGGAAAGTCCGAGGACGGACTTTATTTTTAAGTGGGTAAAATGTAATGACCCATATTGCCAAATACACTGCGGCCTATATATTTGCATGATACATAGTGTATTTTTGTTTACTCTATAGTGTATGTATGCTTGGATATGTTTGTGGTGTGTATAGAAGTCTTGTAGTGTGTATAGTAACTACTACATTGGTTGTTTATGGATGACTATTGGGGTGTATGTCTAGCTATATGGATGTGTTATGGTATGTCTATGGTTGCATCTCATATGGTGTAATGATATGTGTAGGAATTTGGTGATATTGGTCCCTTTTGAAGTGTAGTGCATGAAGTAATGTAGTAGATATAGTAGTGCGTAGTTATATAGTAATGTAGTATGGTAATAGTATTATTAGAATTATTATTATGCATTATGATCATTATTATTTATTAAGTATTATTACCTTTTGTGCGTAATAGGAAATGGGTTATGTAAAGAGGCTAGTGTGAAGAGGGTTGTGGTTAGGGGTATTTTTGTAAATTAGTGAGGCGTGTGCATAGTAGAAGGGCAAACTTGTAATTAAGTATGGGGGTGTGTAGAGCAACATGACATGTATACTAGTAATGGCAAACTTGTAATTAAATGGGGGGGCTTTATAAAAATATCTATCTTTAATTAATTCTCTATTCTTCTACATTCTTCCTTTCATTTCTTTTTTTTTCACTCCATTATTTCCCTCTCCCTCTCGTTTCCCCTAGGGAGGCTGAACTCAGCCTAAAACAAAAAAGGGGGGGAAAGAAAGAAAGAAAGAAAAAGAAAAGGAAAGAAAGAGAGAAAGGAGAGAGGAAGAGGAAGAGGAGGAAGGAGAAGGAAGGAGGAGAAAGAGAAGAGAAGCTCTCTCATCTTGAATTGAGGTAGGAATCCAATTTCTCCTAGTATGCTATTTGGTTTCATTTGTAGAATTGGTTCATGTTTAATTTTGAGTTTAATACATGATTAATTTTCATGAAACACTTTTGTTCTTGATACTGAAAATTTTATCCTGAAAAGCTGAAACTTTGACTAAGTTCTGGGCTTAATTGGCTATTAGGAATTCTTTGGAAAATTTATATATTGTGTATCTCGTGGCTATGAACAACTTTCATTTAGATCATTTTCCCAAATTCTAACTGTATGATTTGATAAGGATTCGGATATGCCTACTGGTTTGGTTTCACTTAAAACTGAACACCTTTTACGAAACCGGGTATTACTCTCTGCACACTCTATAAAATTTGTTGTTCTTTGTCTTGTTGGAAAGTTAACAAGTTTTTATCCAATTCATCTCGGTTCTTAATTTTCTAAATTCTGACTACAATAGGCCCAAAATCAGCAATCAAGACAGACTCTGAAATCTGTCTGGAAAACAGATTTGACAGACTTCACCAAATAATTCATCATAAATCACCTACTTAATATTTTTGCCTGAAATTTTATCTGTGAATCCAAGACTACTATATCTACAACTTTCATTTAGGAAGTTTTATTAAATTCGCGTTAGAAATGGCTGATATCCATTGATGTTGTGACTGTTGGTGAAAGTTCAGTAATGTATGGAGAGTGGAGTGTATATGTGTGTTCAGCCATGTATATATGTGTGTTCAGCCGCATACATATATCTGTGTTCAGTCCCTTACATATGTGTGTTCAGCTATGTAAATATCTGTTATGCACATATCCATGTTCAGTCATGTATATATCTGTGTTCAGTCCCTTAAATATGTGTGTTCAGCCATGTATATATCTGTGTTCAGTCCCTTAAATATGTGTATTATCTATGTTCAGTTCCTTAGATATATATGTTCAGTTATGCATATATCCATGTTCAGCCATGCATATATATGTGTTCAGCCATGTATATATGTGTGTTCAGTGAAGCATATATGTATGTTCAGTTCCTTAAATATGTATGAATCATGGAATGGTGGACATGTTTTGTAGCATACTTTTGGTCATGGTTGCCTATACATGGTGGAAAGGATGTAGTGGACATGGCATGCGTGGTAATATGGTTGGGTTGTGGTGGTATGGTGGGCATGGCACGATGTGCATGACACTTTGATACGATGTGGGAAATGTGAATTAACTCTTACATGAAAGCATTGTGTCTTTATGTTTCCTTATGCTCTTCTTTACATTTTGTAAATTCATGAAAATGACTAAGTCCTCTTAAAGGAGGGTGACACGGGAATTGGAGGACACTATGTAGTGGAGAAAACATGAGGGGCTGGACAGTTGTGGTGGTTGGTGGCCCTCCTGTTCTTGCCCGAGTTGCGGGGAGTGGTGGAAATGAGGAGAATTGGAGAAAATGTGAAAGGGAAATAAGGGGAAAAGGGCTCCTTTAGTAAGAGCATGTCTCGGGGAGTTTGCCTGTGCCACCCCAACTGGGGGTGAGGTCCAGTCCCAAGAAGGTCTACCCACTACTTAGGATCCAAAACACTTCAGATAAATTTTATTACTTTTGTAGCATTATCAAATGTTGCTTACTTGTACATACCTTACTTGTTGCCCTTCCATGTCGTATACCCTTGTTATATACAGCTCCTATTGTAGTTATTGCCGCTTGCCTTTATTTTGCTTATTTTCTCTCCCTCTCTTGCTGTTGTACCTACTTTTATGTTATGCAATCATTGCTTTATGTCATTCACATGTTTCCCTTTAGCTCATTCCATGCTTCATTTGCACCTTGCTATAAAGGCATGTAAAATAGTTGCATTTTCATGATAATATACTAGAGGGAGTTGGCATTCCTACTGGGTCATGCGTTGACATGCCCCCGTTGACTTTTCAGGTGTGGTTCCTGGGGATGGCAGGTGGAGCTGGAGGTTGAGGTTTGAGGGCTGTTGTTGGGAGTTGGAGCTTAGATGTTGTAGTGAGGGGTGAGGGGAGAGCTATGTGTAATTTGGGTTTTCTTTGGGGTGAGAGATGCTTGTACTATCTGAATTGATGCAATGGGATGTTTGGGTGAGGGGAGAGTTTCTTTGGGGTGAGAGATGCTTGTACTATCTGAATTGATGCAATGGGATGTTTGAGATGTTTATGAAATTGTTCAGAATTTGGCTTTCAGTATTTCTTTGTGACTTTGTGACGTTCTGTGTTTGTTGGTTGGTTGTTTGTTGAATACTACATGTACTATTCCCTGCAATGCGCAGTGGACCTGTAGATACGTTTTTAGTTCTCGTCATGTACCTTGCTTTTCTGGGTATCCCAGGGATAATTTATATTTTTGCATTTATTGTTGGTTATGAATTTAAATTGGTGTAACTATCAATTAAATTTTATAAACACTATTCAACACCCCCCTTCTAGTGTTTTCCTCATGGCCAGGGTCCTTACAATTGGTATCAGAGCACACGGTTTATAAATCTGGCATCCAACAACAACAGCGTTCCTCCACCTCCTTCGTACAACAATCACAGTCGTGGTGGTGCTTCTACCATTTTCGAAGGCAATCAACGGTTCGTCCTCCGCTTTTCAATGGAACGAATTTCGGCTATTGGAAGTGCCGGATAGAGACATTCCTAAGGAGTGCTTCTCTTTGGAGAACCCTTCATAAGGAGTATGTTAAACCCATCGAAGAATATTTTGACAAATGGACTCCCGCCGAGAAGTCCGCTGAGGTGAACAATGCCAAAGCAATGAATGCTCTTCATTGTGCATTGGATCCGGATGAGTTCAATAAGATATGGACATGTAAGAGTGCATATCAAATATGGAACCATCTCGTCGTCACCCACGATGGGACGAACAAGGTAAAATTGTCAAAATTATATGTTGCTATACAAAACTTCGACATGTTTCATATGCATGAAAGTGAGAATATTGCTACGATGTATGGTCGTTTCACCGACATCACCAATGAGCTTGAATCTCTCGATCAAGTATACATACAACAAGAAAAGGTGAGAAAGATAACTATGGGAATGACCTCAAAATGGAAAAGAAGGGCTATTGCCATTGAGGAGGTCAATGACATGAAGAACTATACCGTGGTGAATCTCATCGGTACGCTCATATCTTACAAAGTAAGAAGGGAGAACCGAATTAAGATTAGAGCTCTGATGAACCCAACAAAGGCAAAGAAGAAGGCGTTAGCTTTCAAGGCTACTTCTTCATCCTCCGATAGTGATGAATCCGAGAACGAAATGGATTTGGATGAAATGGCACAAATGGCGAAAAAGTTCTAACGCTTCTTTCGCAAAGGTAAATTTCCTTCCAAATCTAAATTTGATTCTACTAATAATTCATATTCTCTTTGTTTTAAGTATAACAAGTCAGGGCACATCAAGAAGGATTTCTTAATGCTAAGAAACAAAGAAAGGTGAAAATCACCAAAGTACCAAAAGTCCGACAAATTCAAGAAGGACAAAAAGAAAGGACTTGTTGGGATTTTCGATGACTCAAATGGAGATTCCTCGAGTGAATTCGAGGATTAGAAGGGTGAGAGTGCACATATGTGCTTTATGGCCCGAGAAGATACATTCTCCGATGGAAGCGATAGTGGGAATAATGAACCCGAGGTAACTATGGATGAACTTCGTATTGCTTACGAAGAATTATTTTCTAAGTTTCAATCTCTTATGCTTAGATATACAAATTTGAAGAAATCAAATGTTAGTAAATCATCAATGCCATGCATTATCAACAATGACATCATTGTTGACACACTTACACTTGAGAAAGCCAATTTGATTTCTCAAAATGGCACCTTGAGAAATGATGTGAATTCCATCAAATCTCAACTAGATCACGGTTATTCTAAAGATAGTGTTGATCTAGCTTCATAAAATACACAATTGGGTATTAAGAATGATCCTCTTAAAACCCAAGTGCACGAGCTCAAAACAGGTGTGTCCACTTTGGATACTAATATTTCTTCCCTTAGGGAGAAATATGAGCTCATGTCCACCCAAGTTAAGAGATTTAACAAAGGGAAAGGGCCATTGGATGAATTGCTTTCAAACCAATTTTCGGCCACACATCATGTTGGACTTGGTTATGTGGAAGCAAATGCATCCAAACATTGCACCTCCTATAGTGGTGTAACTATAGATTTTGTTATGCCATCCTTCGGTGTATCCACTAGTGGTGTCAAAATACTATTGGTAGCAAACCTACCAAGAAGGCCACCACTTCACACTCTTCTTCTTTTGGCAAGAAACCCATTAAGTGTGGAAACCAACAGAAAGGACATGCATATATATATATACACCAACACTCATACACGTAGGAAATTTCCTACTTCACATGTGGACACTTATGACACATTTTATGCTCCACACACTAGGGCACGTGAAAACTCACACTGAGAAATACTCATGCACGTGCTCCTACACATTCATATGTTTATACACATAATCCTCATATGTATGCTCATGCACATCCACCACATCACATGCATGCTCCTCAATTTGCATATAACTCATATATGTCTCATGCTTATCTACCTCCACCTTCATATGCTTGATCTCATGCTCCTAGGAAGCGTGCTCCACATAGACATCAACCAAATGTGCATGAAACTAGGAAGAGGACACCCAAAACATACACAATTTGGGGTCCCAAGAACACTAGCATAAATGATAGGAATGCTTATGTCAATTCTTATTTTAGCGATGTGATAAATAGTGGTAACTATGTTGGGAAGCCAAAGTCCACTTGGACTTGGTTTCCAAAGGGCTAATCCCCTTGGACCCAACAAAGCTTGGATACCATGAGCTTATGGTATAGTAGGTACCCAAGAACAAGAAAGAGAGCAATAATAAACATATTAGCTCTAAAAGGAAAGGATGGATACTCGATAGCGGTTGCTCCAAACACATGACAGGAGTTCATACATTTCTCTTCGAAGTGGTTCGCATCAAGGATGGTGCAAGGTCACTTTTGGAGGCGATCAAAAGGAACCATCATTGGAGTAGGCAAAGACGGTAATCCTTCCAAACCACTTATTACAAATGTTTATTTAGTTAGTGGTTTATGTCATAATCTTATCTCCCTAAGTCAACTTTGTGACAAGGGTTACATGGTTAACTTTGGAGAGGGTATTTGTAATATTGTTAATAATGATTCACATGTTTTATTTACCGGTATTATGCATAAAAATAATTATTATTTGAGCTTGCCTAAAACCATATAACATTGCTTAGTTGCTAATACAAATGAACAACTATTATGGCATCGCATTTTGGTCATGTTCATTTTAAGCACTTATATAAGTTAGCTAAGCATGATCTTGTTAAAGGTTTTCCGAAGATTTCTTTTAGTAAGAAAAATTTTGTGATTCATGTCAAAGAGGTAAACTAAATAAATCATCTTTTAAACTTAAAGATGTCATAACTTCTAAGAGGCCCCTAGAATTACTTCATTTAGATATATTTGGGCCAACTAGAATCGCATCTTTAGGTAATGCTCATTATGGATTAGTCGTCGTAGATGACTTCTCTAGATTTACTTGGGTTTCATTTTTAACCAATAAAAATGAAGTTTTTGAAGAGTTTACTATATTTGCAAAGAAAATTCAAAATCTCTTAGGAACCACCATTATCACTATTCGTAGTGATCATGGAGGAGAATTGGAGAATGAAGTTTTCACTAAGTTTTGTGATGACAACGAGATTACTCACAACATTTCTTTTCCCCGTGCACCACCTCAAAATGGTGTTGTTCAGACAAAGAATATGACCCTAATTGAGTGTGCACGCACCATGCTATATGATAGTCATCTTGGACTACAATTTTGGGCGGAGGCGGTGCACACGGCATGTTATGTGCTACATAGGATCCTAGTGAGGCCCCGAACGAACAAAACTTGTTTTGAATTATTTTATGATAAAAAGCCGCTAGTTAAATATTTTCGTGTTTTTAGTTCAAAATGTTTTATAAAGAACACATATGGTAACTTAGATAAATTTGAGCCAAGATCTGATGAAGGAATCTTTGTTGGATATTCCACCCGTAGCAAAGTCTACTGGATATACAACAGAATCTCTTCAATGATTGAAGAATCACTACATGTTTCATTTTATGAAGATTTTGATATTCCTCTTGTTGTCGTTAATAGTGTAGATGTTTTATGTAATTCCATTAGTAATGTTAAAATTAATGATTCTATTATTGAGACTAACAATACTAATGATAATATTGAGGATGTTTCAAGTGATCTAGGTATTCACAAAGCTTATCCAACCGTTCGTAACCACCCACATGACCAAATAATTGGAGACATTGGTGTGGGTATCTGTTTCGGGTTCAATATTACATATTTAACCCCCCATTTAGCCCTATTTTGTGCCCATGTGATGCTACATTGTTCTCTAATTCATACGTATTTTGTACACAATTATTTATTAGAGAAAACACCTTATTTGAGCACAAAACAACAATTAACGAAGTATTTCTGCACTTTTTATATTTTCCTAGCTTTGTCTCGACTCACGATTCCAACGACTATTTATTTGTATTTTTCTGAGATCTGTGCTAATTACTATGAATTTTTGAATGCAGAATACACTTTAAATGGAGAAATACGTTCGAAATACGGCTGTACGTACGTGTTCCGCACCAATCTTAGAGTCCACGTGGCAGCCATCCTGCGCTTCACGCCCCCATCTGACGGCCCAAGTGAGCGGGCGATGCAGACGAGCGAGGAATGTTGGATCAAGATCCAACGGCTGGAAACACGCCCGCATTAGAGTTGTATTCGGCGAGTGTTGGGACACGTGGCGAGAATCTAGCGAGTAGCAACTCAATCGGACGGACGACGTTGGCCAGCATCAGCAACACGGAGCGATTCTTCCCGAGGACACGCGACAGCAATCAATCGCGCCCCCGCAACATCGAACGGCCCTAGTTCAATCCTCATTCGAAATCAAATTCGAATCGAAGCGGCACGATTTCGAGCGCACGATTGGGATCCGACGGTCGATATTTAACCCGCAGCGAACGAGAAGGCAAGCGAATTTGCTGGCGACGTGGCTTCACGTGGATAGTCCGATGTTGATCGGACGGACGAGAGCGAATGCGCTCAGATGCAAGCGGATGCGGGCGCACGAATCCTAAAGCGCACGTGGCACGCTGAGGGACGATCCCGCCTGGATGAGCGGTCGAGGATTGCTCCGGCTATTGAAGCGGGTTTGGGTTGTAAATGGGTATGGTTTTGAACCCATTAAGGCCATTAAACCCGTAATGTTCTTATATAAGCGTATTCCTAGGGTTTTTGGCCATATTCTTGGCGTATTTGGGCGATTTTGGAGCCGATTTTTGCAGTATTTCGCAGAGAGGACAGAGGGCAACCTGAGGCAAAATTTCAGAGGCTTTGAGGAAGAAGAAGAGGGGTTTTCTAAGGCTTTCTGCTAGCGTATTTGGTGATATCTTGAACTTTTTAGCGTATTTTGAACTCTTTTTGATTGTATTGTGCAGAACCATGCTATATATGATGAATTCTCTGTTTATTTTCAGTATGATTAGCTAAATTTCTATTGTGCATGGTATGGCGTAATTAGGAGATGTGATTCGTATCCGTTTGGTTGTATTATTGCGCTAAAATTGCATGTCGATAAAGTTGTGATCTTTAGCTTAAAAATCCACTTTTTCATATTCCAAAAGAATTGATTTAGTTGATGATCACCCCACAAGGGTGAGTTTTTGATCTCTCCAAAAGAGAGCTTCATATCTTATTTCAAAGATTATAACTTTAGCGACAATATTATTGAAATTTGTGCTTAAACCCCCAAAAGGGTATATTCCGATGGATTGCTCCCAAAAGGAGAATTTATTGAGTTATAATAAACCAACCAAATAAATACGAATCATTGATCCTAATGAACCCATACCATGTGCATATTTCTCATTGATATTTTCACGTGTTCTCATTGTTCGTATCATTCACGTATTCACAATTCACCATCAAACACATCCACACCACCACCACTAAAGTGTTTAGTTTCTCTACGTAGATTTTCTATTTGATTTAAGCTTGTGGTTTCAACAGATTTCTCCTGAGGATTCGACATCTGGACTCCCAGATTTTACTACTTGTACGGACTCTTGCGCTTGAGAGAGAGCACCTTTTTGGTCCAACCAAGTTTTTGGCTCCGTTGCCGAGGAGAACGGTTTGTTACTACGGTTTATTTCATACAGAAGACCTTCGGTGAGATCTTTCCACTTTATGGTATATAATTTTTGTTTGCTTTCATATATAAAAAAAATATTTGTGCTAGTTTATGTGGCATAGGACTCCTAGGACACATAGGTTGACTCGACGTTTTGATATGGCTAATAATAATATGGATGAAAATTTTAGCAACAACAACGAAAATAATGTGCAACCTGGAGTGCCTAGGACTTTAAAAGATTTACTCAGACCCACTAGGACTAGCACTGCTTCATGCTTTGTTTTACCTAACGATGCAACTTCTTTCAATTTTAAACCTGGGGTGATCCAACTCTTACCCACCTTTCATGGGTTAGACAAGGAAAATCCATATCTTCATATTAAAGGATTTGAGGAGGTATGCTTGACATGCTTTGATGGGAAAACTAGCGAGGACACGGTATATCTTAAATTGTTCCCATTTTCATTGAAAGACAAAGCTAAGAATTGGTTGAATGCATTGCCATCACGTTCTATTACTACATGGATTGATTTGCAGGCTGAATTTCTAAAGAAGTTTTTTCCTATTCACAGGACACAGGGACTGAAGCGGCAGATCATGAACTTTGCCCAGAAAAGCGAGGAGACATTCTACCAGGCATTTGAAAGGTTCAATGAGCTGTTGCTTGCATGCCCACACAATGGCTTCGACAAAAGCAGGATTATTGGCTTCTTCTACGATGGACTGCAGCCGCGGATGAAGCAATTTGTAGAGATGATGTGCAATGGAGGATTCTTTGACAAAGAGCCAGATGAAGCTTGGACGTACCTGGAGGAGATAGCAGAAAATGCGCAGACATGGGACACTACTTCAGACTACGAGAGAGGAGGCTACTCTGCACCATCCCAGCCC
This sequence comes from Scilla litardierei, assembly GCA_030789695.1. Classification (NCBI taxonomy): domain Eukaryota; kingdom Viridiplantae; phylum Streptophyta; class Magnoliopsida; order Asparagales; family Asparagaceae; genus Scilla; species Scilla litardierei. Next base: position 73,770,407 of record CM061142.1, read on the forward strand.
ACACGAGGAGTGGTATTCAATTTGAAGCAAGAGGATGCGTTGGAGGCAAAGATGGAGGCCATGATCTCAAACAAGCTTCATGCCATGAATTTGAAAGAGGCCAAAGCAGTTGAGAAAGAGCATACTTGTGCACTTTGCGAGGTTGGAGGCCATGACACCAGTGCCTGCCCCACACTTCCAGCCTTGAAGAGCATGCTAGGCAATCCGACGGGGGTGAACCAAGTGTCCACCAACTACCAGGGCTTCAATTCCAACAACAAGGGGTCCTAATTTAAATTGGGGCCCCAATCAGCAACCTCAGCAGCAAGCTCCACCGCCGTTTAGACAGAATCAATATAACAACAATTATCAAGTTGGGAACCAAAGGAGGGACCATGAGCCAGTGCAACAACAGCAGATGCAACCATTTGGCGATGCGCTTCAGCAGCTTATTCAATTGCAACAAGCCCAAATGCAGCAACAACAGGCTCAATTTCAGGCTCAGCAGGCTCAGAATCAGCAGATGAGCGAAAGCTTGGCTAGGCTTACAGCGACATTGGAGAAAGGTAAGCTTACATCTCAGTCAATTCCAAATCCTAATATGGGCTCATCTTCTTTTGCATGTAACAATATGAAGCCATGCCAAGCTGTGTCCACTTTGAGGAGTGGAAAAGAGATTCAGAAGCCTGACCCACCGAGCAGACAAGCTGAACAAGAGGAGGGAATTCAGACCCAAGAAGAGGAAATTCAAGAGCAAGAGGATGTGCAGGAAAAGAGCACGGAAGTGGGTTTGAGCAAAAATGTCATTAAAGAGAAGGAACCCGCAGCATATGTACCTGCAGCACCTTTCCCTCATCGGCTACTTCAGAAAAACCAAGATAAGTATCAAACTGAGATTCGTGAAATTTTTCAGAAGTGTCAGATAAATATTCCATTGCTTGATGCTATTAATCAAATACCTGCCTATGCTAAATTTCTGAAAGACTTGTGCACGGTTAAGAGAAAATTGAATGTGAAAAAGAAAGCATTTTTGACTGAACAGGTTAGCTTTGAAAGCTTGAGGGCTTGTACAGATCAGGGAGAGTTTGGCAGAGTTTGTACTCTTTTTTCTTAACTATGGTTTTTCCCACTGGGTTTTTCATAGCTAAAGGTTTTAACGAGGCAAATCTCACCAACTCAGGATCCTGAAGTATCCACGCCATGTGAGACTCTCCTACGCTCAGAATCCTGAAGTGTTCACGAGCAGAGTCCACACATATGGCTAGATAAGGGGAAGTGTTGTGAACGGTTATTTAACCGTGTTGGTTGAGATTCTGGGCTATCCTAGAGATAGGCCCATATCATTGTAAGCCCATCTTTGTATTCTCCACATTGCCTATAAATAAAGAGCTGTGGGCTCCTCCCCCAGTAGTTGATTCATAACAGTTTTAAATTAAATTTGAATTTTTTTCCATTATTTTTGTTACCATGTTAATTAACATATGGACCAGCTTATAACAAAATTGATAATAGAGAATAATGGGTATCATGTGGCATATGAGGCAATGTCTCATATATACGACACAAAAAGGTGGTAAGTACAAGACTCACATACAAAACACAAAAATTTGGCAAGTACAAGCCCCACATAGACATGGCTTGTACTTATTGTACTTGTCACCTTTTTGTGTCTTGGCATATGAGGTATCTTATGCAGTGGCGTAACCAGGATTTTTTTCACCCTGGGCGAAAATAAAATTTATGCAACGAGTATATTTAAAAAAATATACAAATCTAAAAAAATTAAATGCTAAGAATGCTATCATTATATATTGATAATGACCACAAAATATTAACATAAAGATATACAAAATATGATATATCGTGCAACAAAATACACCACCTAAATTTAGAGATCCTGGATCACCCACCATCACTTGCACCATTGGCACTAAAAAGATTGGAAATGCTTTATTGGATTTAGGTTCTAGTGTCAATATCTTGCCATATCCTATTTTTGTGCAGCTTGGGTTAGGACAGCTAAAGCCTACATCTGTTATATTGCAACTAGCTGATAGATCTATTAAAGTTCTAAAGGGATGCATTGAGGATGTCCTCGTTCAGGTGGACAAATTTTATTACCCTGCAGACTTTATAGTTCTAGACATCCAAGGACCCCAAACTGCCAAAGCTACTCCTATCATCCTAGGTAGACCATTCCTAGCGACATGCAATGCTTTAATAAATTGTAGGGATGGTCAACTGAAAATTACTTTTGGCAACATGACTTTGGATTTGAATATTTTTAATACATGCAAGTTGCCACATGTGGATGATGAGATTGAGAGGGTGCATATGATTGATTCGTTGGTGGATGATTATATTTGTTCTGAATTTTGTGATGATGCGTCTATTATTGAGACTTTATTGGTGATTCTGATGACATATCTTTTGTGCAGGAGAACGTGAAGGAGTTGAACGTAGTATGGGAGCCTAGGTTCGAGGCTTTGCCACCTAATGCATCAATTCAAATTTCATCAAAGGTGGATGATCCAAAGCCCGAATTGAAGCCACTTCTTGAATATCTCAAGTATGCCTTCCTAGGAAACGAAAACAGCTTCCCTGTGGTAATATCTTCTAAACTCTCTTTAGAACAGGAAAGCTCTTTACTTGATGTGCTAAGAAAGCATAGAGGTGCTATTGGTTGGTCCATTGCTGACATAAAAGGTATTAGCCCTATTGTATGCATGCATCATATTTATTTGGAGGATGACGCCAAACCCACTAGAGAAATGCAACGTAGGTTAAACCCAACATTAAAAGAAGTGGTGAAAGGCGAGGTACTAAAATTATTGGATGCAGGCATTATATATCCTATTTCTGACAGCAAGTGGGTTAGCCCTACACAGGTTGTTCCTAAAAAGTCTGGCCTCACCGTGGTTAAAAACGAGAATAATGAGTGTATCCCAGTTAGAGCCACCACAGGTTGGAGGATGTGCATAGACAATAGGAAGTTGAACTCCCGAACTAGAAAAGATCATTTCCCTCTTCCATTTCTTGACCAGATTTTAGAGAGGGTGGCTGGACATGAGTACCATTGCTTTCTAGCCGGTTATTCAGGTTATTATCAGATTGAGATTGCACCTGAGGACCAGGAAAAGACCACCTTTACCTGTCCCTTTGGTACTTTTGCTTTTAAAAGAATGCCGTTTGGTTTATGTAATGCTCCAGCTACTTTTCAGCTATGCATGCTCAGTATTTTTGATGATATGGTTGAGAAAATTGTTGAGGTATTTATGGATGATTTTTCAGTGTATGGTAGATCTTTTCATGATTGTTTAGCTAACTTGGCTCTTGTTCTTGACAGGTGCGTTGAGAAGAACCTCCTATTGAATTGGGAGAAGTGTCATTTTATGACCACAGAGGGACTTGTCCTCGGTCACCTGGTTTCTAAAGATGGTATACAGGTAGACAGAGCCAAGGTAGCAGTAATTGAGAAGCTACCAAGTCCCAAATGCGTGAAGGACATCAGATCATTTTTGGGACATGCAGGATTTTATAGGTGATTCATCAAAGATTTTAGCGCTATATCTCGCCCACTTTGCAACTTACTAACTCTAAATGTGGATTTTATTTGGATACCTGAGTGTCAAATTTCTTTTGAAACTTTAAAGAAGTTGCTGATTTCTGCTCCCATTTTGCAGGTACCAGACTGGTCCCTACCATTTGAAATAATGTGTGACGTAAGCAATTACGCAGTTGGTGCAGTCCTAGGCCAAAGAAAAGACAAAGTTCCAGTGGTGATTTACTACGCTAGCAAGACATTAAATGATGCTCAGAGGAACTATACGACCACAGAGAAGGAGTTGCTGGCTGTAGTATTTGCATTGGAAAAATTCAGGAGCTATATTCTGGGATCACCTATTTTGATTTATACTGATCACTCTGCTTTAAAATATTTATTGTCTAAAAAAGATGCTAAGCCTCGATTGATACGATGGATTTTATTGTTGCAGGAGTTCAATGTCACAATCAAGGACAAGAAAGGCGTGGAGAATCTAGTAGCTGGCCATTTATCACGATTGACAGTAGGCCTTGATTCAGCAGATGTGCCTTTGAAGGACTCCTTTCCTGACGAGCATCTTTTTAGCGTTTCCACCTCTCCATGGTATGTTGATATAGTAAATTATCTCGTGACTGGTAAGATCCCTGACACTTGGTCTCTTCAAGACTTTAAAAGGTTCAAGTATGAGGTAAAATATTTCTTCTTTGATGATTCGTACCTCTATAAATATTGTAGTGACCAAATTGTTAGGAGATGCATTCCTGACCATGAAATAACCAGTGTGATACAATTTTTTCATGATGGAGTGTGTGGTGGACATTTTTCTGCGAACAAAACTGTGGCAAAAATCTCGCAATGTGGCTTTTATTGGCCAACTATGTTTAAAGATACATTTCATTATTGCAAGACTTGTGCTGCATGCCAACAATTAGGGGGTATTACTAGACGTAACATGATGCCTTTAAACCCCATTTTAGAAATTGAAATATTTGATTGTTGGGGCATAGACTTCATGGGACCTTTCCCACCTTCATTTGGATATGCTTATATTTTGGTTTGTATTGATTATGTTTCTAAATGGGTGGAAGCTATTCCTTGCAGGTCGAACGACACTACCGTTGTGCTTAAGTTCCTTAAAGAGAACATTTTATCTAGATTTGGAGTGCATAAGGCCTTGATCAGTGATGGAGGGTCTCATTTTTGCAACCGCATGTTCGCTACTTTAATGAAGAGGTTTGGGGTCACGCATAAAGTTTCTACACCATATCACCCCCAGACCAATGGTCAAGCAGAGTTGGTAAATAGAGAGATCAAAGGAATTTTGCAGAAGACGATGAATCCATCAAGAAAAGATTGGAGTTTGCGCTTACCTGAAGCATTGTGGGCCTACAGGACGGCCTACAAAACAATTTTGGGGATGTCACCTTACCGTCTAGTTTTTGGGAAGTCTTGTCACTTACCAGTTGAATTGGAACATAGATCTTATTGGGCTATAAAGAAATTGAATTTTGATACTGATGCATCTTTTTCTTCTCGCAGGTTACAATTATTGGAGCTAGAGGAGCTGAGGAGAAATGCGTACGACAACGCTAAAATATCAAAAGAGAGGATGAAAGCCGTCCACGACATGATGATCTTACGGACGGAGTTCACTCCAGGCCAAAAAGTACTGCTATACAATTCCAGGCTACACATCTTTCCCGGGAAGCTTCGCTCTAGGTGGTATGGACCTTTCACAGTCAAAGAAGTTTTCCCACATGGCGCAGTGCTATTATTGAACGAAAAAGATGGAAGTGAGTTCAAGGTGAATGGCCAAAGATTGAAGTATTTTCACGAGCCTTGGACCAAGGAAGCGAGCACCATGGATCTCACAGACCCACCTTCGGGTGGGAACTAATCAGGTGTGTTCTTTCCATGATTCCCTCTTCCTAACATTGAGGACAATGTCTATTTTAAGTTGGGGGAGGGTATAACTTTTAGGATTTTTATTTTTATCTTTTTCTTTTTCTTTTAGGATTTTATTTTTTTTAGTTCCATTTTTGCATTGAAAAAAAAAAATTTTTTTTTTGAGTCAAGATCTATCACCAATACCTATTTTTACCTAGAAATGAACCTCATGTGATGAAATTTCTCGTTATTTATTCACCACCGTACACTCGTGATTTATTTTCTTCCACCACTATTGTTAAATATTTCAGTCTCATTTTACATGAATGCGAGTACTTGTGGTAAATTTCTTTTGATACATCTCAATGGCAAAATTAATTGACGACTTAATGAATCTAGAAATTATGGATTAGCAAGTAGTATGCTTTCATTGGAACACACCAAAGTTCATGCACCGATAATTCATGAAATAACTGGAGCATTACTTTTTATCTCGTATTTATTGCTATTTGCATGCTTGGTATGTTTTTGGGTAGAAAAATGTACACCGTCTTTTGAAACGATTAAAATAACCCATTCTTGTGAAAGATTAAAGAAAAGGAAGCTACCTTGCTAAGTTGTTTATGCACACACAAAAGAGGCAAAAATGAGATGAATGAAGAAAAAAGAAATGAATAAATGTATTACCAAAGAAATAACTTGGTTGGCTCGAGTAGTACAGTCCGAGGGGTCCTTCTTGGCCTAATGCCCTATTATTGTCTGATTTGGGAGCCATTGATCGGAACCTCAATCATTTGATGGAGCGATCCAAGTTATATATTTTTCTGCGAATGTTGCTTGATGCACATTACGCGGAACTATTAAATAAGCGAAAGAAAATAGAGAATAAGTGTGCATAATTAGCAAGGCAAGAGAACTTCCAAAGCTTAAAGAAAACACAAGATGTGGTGTGATCTCTTATGAATGAAGATTGACGTGTGTATGCTTTGATACCATTTTATTTTTGATGCTTGCTTTGCATGAAACATCTACGCTCCAAGTTAGAACATTTGATTGAACGGTGTGAACCATTGATTTTGTATACTATGAGCTATGAAGTAATGAATAGTGAAGTTGAGTCTATTTTATAACCATTTGAGATACTTGATCTTCATTTTTAAACCCATAAGAACCATTATTTTTAAGATTGAAATATTGATATTAGTGTGTGGTTAACTTCTTTTGTCGTTGTAGTATGGTGGTGAGTGATTTGAGATCTGATAAGGTGATATAGGTGCATTTTTTATGTCGCTCTTTTTGCTAGAGACTAGCAAATCGCTAATTGGGGGGTGTGATTCGGATTCAATATTACATATTTAATCCCCCATTTAGCCCTATTTTGTGCTCATGTGATGCTATATTGTTCTTTAATTCATACATATTTTGTACACAATTATTTATTAGAGAAAACACCTTATTTGAGCACAAAACAGCAATTAACGAAGTATTTCTGCACTTTTTATATTTTTCCTAGCTTTGTCTCGATCTCACGATTCCAACGACTATTTATTTGTATTTTTCTGAGATCTGTGCTAATTACTATGAATTTTTGAATGCAGAATACACTTTAAATGGAGAAATACGTTCGAAATACGGCTGGAAATACGAAATACAGCTGTACGTACGCACTCCGCACCAATCTTGGAGTCCACGTGGCAGCCATCCTGCGCTTCACGCCCCCATCTGACGGCCCAAGTGAGCGGGCGACGCGGACGAGCGAGGACCGTTGGATCAAGATCCAACGGCTGGAAACACGCCCGCATTAGAGTTGTATTCGGCGAGTGTTGGGACATGTGGCGAGAATCTAGCGAGTAGCAACTCAATCGGACGGACGACGTTGGCCAGCATCAGCAACGCGGAGCGATTCTTCCCGAGGACACGCGGCAGCAATCAATCGCGCCCCCGCAACATCGAACGGCTTTAGTTCAATCCTCATTCGAAATCGAATTCGAATGGAAGCGACGCGATCTCGAGCGCACGATTGGGATCCGACGGTCGATATTTAACCCACAGCGAACGAGAAGGCAAGCGAATTTGCTGGCGACGTGGCATCACGTGGATAGTCCGATGTTGATCGGACGGACGAGAGCGAATGCGCTCAGATGCAAGCGGATGCGGGTGCACGAATCCTAAAGCGCACGTGTCGCGCTGAGGGACGATCCCGCCTGGATGAGCGGTCGAGGATTGCTCGGGCTATTGAAGCGGGTTTGGGTTGTAAATGGGTATGGTTTTGAACCCATTAAGGCCATTAAACCCGCAATGTTCTTATATAAGCGTATTCCTAGGGTTTTTGGCCATATTCTTGGCGTATTTGGGCGATTTTGGAGCCGATTTTTGCAGTATTTTGTAGAGAGGACAGAGGGCAACCTGAGGCAAAATTTCAGAGGCTTTGAGGAAGAAGAAGAGGGGTTTTCTAAGGCTTTTTGCTAGCGTATTTGGTGATATCTTGAACTTTTTAGCGTATTTTGAACTCTTTTTGATTGTATTGTGTAGAACCATGCTATATATGATGAATTCTCTGTTTATTTTCAGTATGATTAGCTAAATTTCTATTGTGCATGGTATGGCGTAGTTAGGAGATGTGATTCGTATTCGTTTGGTTGTATTATTGCGCTAAAATTGCATGTCGATAAAGTTGTGATCTTTAGCTTAAAAATCCACTTTTTCATATTTCCAAAAGAATTGATTTAGTTGATGATCACCCCCACAAGGGTGAGTTTTTGATCTCTCCAAAAGAGAGCTTCATATCTTATTTCAAAGATTATAACTTTAGCGACAATATTATTGAAATTTGTGCTTAAATCCCCAAAAGGGTATATTCCGATGGATTGCTCCCAAAAGGAGAATTTATTGAGTTATAATAAACCAACCAAATAAATACGAATCATTGATCCTAATGAACCCATACCATGTGCATATTTCTCATTGATATTTTCACGTATTCTCATTGTTCGTATCATTCACGTATTCACAATTCACCATCAAACACATCCACACCACCACCACTAAAGTGTTTAGTTTCTCTACGTAGATTTTCTATTTGATTTAAGCTTGTGGTTTCAACAGATTTCTCCCGAGGATTCGACATCTGGACTCCCAGATTTTACTACTTGTACGGACTCTTGCGCTTGAGAGAGAGCACCTTTTTGGTCCAACCAGTATCCGAACAAGGTCAAGGATTGATGAATTCTCGTATTGCGCATTTGTCTCTATCATTGAGCCAAAGAACTTCCAAGAAGCTTGTGAAGATAGCTCGTGGATAGTTGCAATGGAAGAGGAGATCATGCAATTTGAAAGAAATGAAGTTTGTGAGATCGTTCCTTTTCCAAATGGTCACCAAGTCATTGGGACCAGAATGAATTTTTAAGAACAAAACGGATGAGAATAAGGTCATCACAACGAACAAAGCAAGGTTAGTAGCTCAAGGCTACCGTCAAGAGGAAGGTATTGATTTCGAAGAATCATTTGCACCCATAACTAGATTAAAAGCTATTAGGTTGCTTTTATCTTTTGTATCTCATAAAAACTTTAAATTATTTCAAATGGATGTTAAAAGTGCATGAAGAAATTTATGTCTCTCAACCACCCGGTTTCATACATGAAAAATTTCCAACCCATGTTTTCAAACTAAAGAAAGCGTTATATGGGTTGAGACAAGCTCCGAGAGCTTGGTACGATCGACTCAAAACCTTTCTTTTTGATTTAGGTTTTAAAATGGGTGAAGTTGATTCAACTCTTTTCGATTATGAAAATAACATCCTTTTAATTCAAGTGTATGTAGGCGATATAATATTTGGTTCTACTAACTTTAATCTTTGTCCATAATTTTCTAAGTCTATGAAGGATGAATTCGAGATGAGCCATATAGGTGAGCTCAACTACTTCCTTGGACTACAAATTCGGCAAATAAAGGATGTGACTTTCATACATCAAACAAAGTACACCGGGAAGCTTATCAAGCGACTCGGGATGGAATCGTCTTTAAGTAAACAGACTCACATGAGTACGACAACCCATCTACACAAGAATGAGTACGGGAAAGATATAGACATTCGTCTATATCGAGGTATGATCGATAGCTTACTTTACTTAGCTGCTAGTAGGCCCGATATTATGTTCTCCATATGTCTTTGTGCTAGATATCAAGCTAGACCTAAGGAGTCACACTTGATTGCGGTTAAACAAATTTTTCGTTATCTCAATCATACATGAGATTATGGGCTACTTTATCCTAAGTCTAGCACATATGAGTTAATCTCATATAGTGATGCCGATTTTGTCGGATGCAAATCTGATAGGAAGAGTACTAGCTATTTTCTAAGAAATTCCTTTGTTTCTTCGTTTTTCAAGAAACAGAACTCGGTATCATTGTCTATGACTGAAGCGGAATAAATTACCGTAGGTCTTGCATGTGCACAATTCCTTTGGATGAGACACACACTCAAAGACTATAGTGTCAATTGTGATACTTGCCCTATCATGGTTGATAACCAAAGTGCAACATGACTTTCCAAAAATCCAATACATCACTCTCGTACCAAACACATAAATGTGAGACACCATTTTATAAATGATCAGCTAAGAAGGACATCATCTTAGAGTACATTGAAACCCAAAAACAAATCGTCGATATCTTCACTAAACCTCTTAAAGAAGACTCATTTGTGAGGTTTCGTGGAGAATTAGGGATTATTTGTGAATATGAGATTTAGGAGCTCATTTATATTTGTTATAACCATTTTTGAGCTCATCTAATCATTCTCATATCTCATGTTCATATATGTCATATGTTCACATATGTTTTCAATAAGATTTATTGGAGATTTTTTGTTGATTTCGTGTTTGGATTTATATGCTTGTTCTGTATGTTAATCTATATATTATTGATTGTGATTTGATGCTATTAGAGTTATTAGAGTATAGGTCTAAGGGTGAGTAGTCTCATATCCTTGATTCTAACGCAATTCTGGATTTCAGAACCAGGACAGTCGACTTCCATCTCTTCTACAATCGTCTGCCCAATATCCAGATTTTTAATCTTCATAACTCTTATTCATCACATGTGACTGATGGTTATTTTCCAGTCGACTCGTCTTCAACCAGGCAACGGTACTTTTGTTATCAGGCACCTGACCAATTGTCACCAATTTTCCCAAGTGATGGCTCAAAATTTCTTCAAAATTTTATTCTGCAGTAGGCCCCTGTAAGTCATTTGACGGGCGCATGTCCTTATACAGGCGACTGTAATTCCTTCTATAGGCGCCTGTCTGTTTTTGAGTCATTTTTATTGAAGAGTTGACAGGCCACTGCACATTGTGCATCAGTCGCCTGTCTGCCCAACTTGGCAGTTCGTTGCCCACGATCTGAGCCGTTATTTTTGATCCAACGGCACAGAGCTCTCTTGACCTCCACTTAAGAGATCGTGTGTTGTTTCGTTTCTCTCTCCTCCGATCGACTTCCCTCTTCTCCTTCATTCGAACGAGAACCCTCCATCTCTCCTCTGGTCGTCTATTGCTCCTCTTGGCTATCGTTTTCTTGTCATTTCTTCCTCCACCATCGTTCCGAGCTTGGATATCTCCCTCCTCCATCGTATGGTATATTCCCCTCACTTCTTTTGTTGATTTGTTCCATACTTTCACTTGTTCGATTTATTTCTTATCCATGGCACCCAAAACTAGCTCTTCTGCTAAGGGCAAGCCCTTAAGCTTCCAAAGGAACCTAGGGTTAAGGTTCCTAAGCCTCCTCCGACCTAGGGCCGCAAGAAACCCCGAACCAAAAATGCTACCCCATCGTCTGAGCTTTTGCATGACTCTGAATCTGATTATGCCACGTCTTCGTCTAGTGAGGATATTTCCCTCAAACGTAGGCGAAGACAAGCTCCTCAGACTCAGCAGCCCCTAGCTCTGACCTCCATTCCGCATGGGGAATAAACCCATGAAGAGCCCTACACCGAGTCTCAGGTCAATCCTGATGCTCAGCCCCAAGGCCAGAATCCTTCTGGTGCCTCTCCATCAGCTTATGCCCCTCTTGTCCCCATGTGTCGTGACGACGCATGTTTGGCGAGATTTCACTCAATGATTGGCATCAAGCTCCTTAAAGAGTGTTTCATCATCTTTTCGGCCTTCACCTCAGAGAATCTATCTCGGCTCCTCTCTTCGACCAAATTGGTCAATTTGTTCTGCTACTCTCACGATGATTCTCCTCGACCATATCCCTTTCTCGTGAAGCTATTTTATGCTAATCGCATTTGCGATGAGTATGCGAGTCTGGTATACTGGATACTATGGTTCAGGATACCCTCATCAAGCTTGATCCCACACTCTTATAGACCATTCTTAGGATTCCCCCTACCGGTTCCTTGCCTTCTGATATTTCCATTTCTTCTGTTGCTGAGTTGGTTCAGTTTGTCCTTAGGAACATGTTTAGGGAGATTCCCCCCATTCTCACCCTGGCATCAAGTCATCCATGTTTACCGCTAGAGGTTGGGTTGTCCACCACGTGGCCAAGTCCAACATCTTGCCTAAATATGGATCTTCTGATCAGCCTTCCCATGAGATTCTTAAGTGTATATATGCTATATTTTCTGGGATTGAGGTGAATTGGGCTGGAGTTATCATTGATCGCATGGACCATGTAGAGATAACTTCCTCATCCTCTCATATTCTTTATGGTGGTCTGCTTACACTTGTCTTTCACCACTTCGGCATTGATCTGTCTCTAGAGCATATTCATCTTGGCCCTCTTCTTAATGCATCAGTGAAGATGAAGTCTACTTTGGCTCTTCTGACTGCATAAAAGAAGGGGCAGCCTACTTCAGGCCCTTCCTCATCCACTGCTCCATCTGTTGATCAGCCCTCGGCATCTGTTGCACCCTCTGTTGATCACTTTCTTGTCCAGTTGGACGAGAAAATATCTGGTCTTTATAAGCTGTTCTATCTGTCGTTTCAGCTTCAGGGCATACCATTCACTGCCCACCTCCAGTCGTTTGTCCCATCTGCTGCTACTCAACCTACTCAGTCTCCTCCTCCTATCATCTCTGAGATTCATGACCCTTCAGTTGATGCTGCTTCTGAGCCAGCTGCTTCTCGGGCTCCTCGGGGTGTTTCGTCTGCTGAGCTTGTTGTTCCTCCTCCTGAGGACATTTCTGTTGATCCAGAGCCCTATGATTTCCGTATTGAGATGGCACTCATGTGGACTCCTCCGTCGCTGATCTGGATTGATGTTTCTTGGATACTGCTCACCCTTGGTCTTAGATTTTTTTAGGGTTGAGATTGTGAGTCTGTTATATTTGTTTTGTGATGAATGTCTTGATGTATTGGCACATTACTTTTGATGGTGTATGATGATGGTCATATGTTTGTTTGTATATGGAATTGATGTTCATTTTGTACTCCATGTACTTATATATATATATATATATATATATATATATATATGATATCACAGTTTGTCTCTTTACTCTCTGATGTGACCCTATGTGTATATATATGTTGTGCAATCTTGTCTCTCTGTGTGCTCTTTTATATATATGATGTGTTGTGAGACATTATGCATAAGAATGTTGATATTGGACTCGCACTCCTTTCGTCAACTAGAATTTCAATTTTTGTTGAGTTTTTGATATGTATTAGTGTGATGCACCTTCATGTTCTCTCGATTATATTTTGGTATCACATTGAATATGTATCACATTCTTTAGACTCTTATGATTTTTTTAGTTTTATTTAGCACTATTGTTGTTGTTTTTCTACTCCCACTTTTGGATAATGCCATATTGGGAGAGAAATTAACAAATCATAATTTTGTGCCAAGTATAATCTAAACTTGAATCTAAGATTGAAGTTGCCTTAAATTCAAGGGAAGTAAGATATAATGAATTTGGATTCTAAAATCCAAAATTTCTAATCTTGAAATCATTTCATTCATGTATAGCTTACATATTTGATTGAATTGATCAATAGATGCCCTTATTTATATTGACTAACTTGATTGGCATCTATGTAGGGAGAGTAAGTATTTTTAAGCACAATTATTTATCTTTTTGTTTATATTTGTTTGCCATCACCAAAAGGGGAGAATGTTGAGTATTGGACTTCTCCCTACTTAGTTTTGGTGATGAGCAAATATAAATACTTGTGACTAATCCCCTACTTGCAATTAATCCATTTCCTAAGCATATCTTCAAGATCAATTAGCAATGGATGTCACTCAAGGATCAATCAAAGCTCGTAAAGTGGATTGGATGATCGAAGATGAAGATTGTAGCTTCAAGAAGACTTCAAGATCTTCCAATAGAAAGAGGAGAGGCAAAACAAATGTAATCTTTTTATTCTCATCTTCTTTCTTACTATAATGTAGCTTTGAAGTAGAATTATGTTGCAGAGCGCGCGCGCGCACACACACACACACACACATATTCTATTCTATCCTAGGAAAGCATTAGAACTCATTTCTTAGGCCTCCAATTCTTAATTCTCAAACATGTGCATTTTGGAGTTCTAACATGCGACTGTTGAACGATTTACAGGCGCCTGTCTCCATACATGCGCCTGCGATTTGTTCTCCAGTCGTCTGTTATGCACATACCTTTTCACTTGCTATTCTGGGCTTTCTGCTATTAATCTCTTCAGTCGACTACTGTACTATGTACAGGCGCCTGTCCAGCTACAGGCGGATGTGACTCGTTAATCAGTCGACTGTCTATCATTGCCCAGTCTTCCAAAGTTTTGTCAACTTTCGCACTTGCGTCTACAGGCGATGTAAGAAGGATTTACAGGCGCCTGCCCATGGCACAGTCGCATGTATATGTTTCTATAGTCGCCTATCCCAGCATGTCAAACTTTCCAAGTTTGGACAACTTTCGCACTTGCGTCTGCAGGCGATGTAAGAAGGATTTTTGATTCGGGATATAAATTGTACATTTATCCCCCATTTCGGTGCTCTTTTTGCATGTATCGTTCATATTCTAGCTTCATTACTCGTGTTTTCATGATATTATCATATTTTGGAGCTTATTGTATTTATATGCATAAAACATAATTTTTACAGCTTATTCGCATCCTCATCTTGGTCTCCTATTATTTTTCAATTGAAGTTCGTGAAATCCCTATTCCAACACATATTGTTTCAGAATTTTTAGCGATCGGAGCAATTTACTGCATTTTTTGGAAGACATGGTGACGGTGCTGAAAATTTCTGGGCTGGAAATTCTACTGTTCCCCCTCTTGTGCAGAATTCTACTATCATTTCAGTGTATATTCCAACCTAGTGATATTTTTATGTCGTAGTACACTTTGTTATGGTTCCATCACCGCCTGGAATGAGTCATTCGGAGATCGGATGATATTTCTACAATTTTTGCAAGACAGGGTGACGGTGCTGAAATTTTCTGCTGCTTTGTGCATTGCTTGCGGGTTTAGGCCAGAATCCGATCCGTTTAACTTAATTCCAAACCCATTTTGGCTGAGCCTATTTTTAGGGCTTCTTCCCCTCATTCCACTCTCCTTCTTCTTCATTCTTAGAGTTAGAGGCCATTGGAGAGGAGCAAGAAAGCTTGGAGGAGCGCAAGGAGGAGCCAAACGCGCCACCTCGGGAGTGACACCTCGGGTGACTTCGTTCTTTCTCTCTTGTATCTTAGATTTAGGGTTATTGTATGTAATTGGATGATTTTAGAGATGAATGATTTCATTTACATGATTTCCTCTTAATCTATGGTGTTTGTGTGTTTGTGTGTTTGATTCGATGCTTGGGTATGTTTTAATTCTCATTTAGTGCTTGGGCTTTCATCTTTTGTGATTGGATTGTGAGTTTATGCGGGTGATTCGAAACCAAACCCGGGTCGTCACTTGTTGGTAGGCCTACCGTGGTGAGCAAGTAGCTTAGTCGCCCACTACTCACCGCGTTGACCTCACTCCGTAGTGAGGAATAACTCGAAAGAGCTCCTCCTGCACCCTCCACCATTCCACACGCCAAGTGTTTGGTTGAATGCCAAGATCGCCTCTTTGCTTGATTGAGCTCCCGAACCCTTTTACATAGTGTGTAGGTTTGATAGATGGCCCCATGCATCATTCACATACTCTCTCCCACGCTCGAACACCCATAAATATAGCGGGCGATTTCTCCCCATCCCGCATCCATTTTTGACCAAACGTGCATTTTCAAACGACTCTTCCCCGTGATCCAACCCGATACTCACCGGTTATAAATTTTATATTGCATTAACACTCCTACACTTGGGAGTGGAAGGCACGCTTCCCTTGCACGTTTTCCGGTTCAATCAATTGGCGCCGTTGTCGGGGAAGACGCTGTTGAAATTTTCGCATTTTTGATCGAACTTGGATGTTTTTGCGAGGAATTTCTTTCTATTAGTGTGAGTCTTTTCCGATTCTTTATTTTTCACTTTTTAATTTGAGATTTCTTTATTTTTCACCTTTTGAGTCTTTTTTATTGTTTGTTTTTATTTTTTTAAAACATGGCAAGTACTTCAAACTCTCTTGAGTTTGACATACGGGTGACCAAATCACTACCGAGATTCCTTGGTAAGGATGAGGAGAGCCCTTACCTATATATTAAGAAGTTTGCAAGTGCTTGCAAGCTTCATTTTGATGGGAACACGTGTGCAGAAAAGTTTTATCTTAAATTTTTTCCATATTCTTTGGATGGTAGTGCCTTAAAATGGTTTACAGTTTATCTTACACATCTTATTCCATCTTGGCGTGTAATAAAGCATAAATTTTGTATGAAGTTTTTTCCATCTTACAGGACCAAAGTATGGCGAAGAAGAATGGTGAACTTTGCTCAGCGCATCGGTGGGACATTTTTTCAAGCTTGGACGTGATTTTCAGAGTTAGTGTACGGTTGTCCAGATCATGAAATTGACATGATGTGTCTTCTTGGATTCTTCATGAAAGGATTGCTTTCGGAGACGCATGGTTTTGTGGATATGTTGGACAACGGCCACTTTTTGGACATGGATGAGAATGCGGCTTGGCATTATTTGGAGTCCTATAAGGAGAAAGGTCACACATTGGTTGTGACTCCAAATGAGCCAAGCTATGAAGTTTTGGTCCACCAATCCCCGGATGAAGAAGTTTTTTTGGATCTCACACCACCAGTAGTTCAAGAATTGAGTGCCACATGTCAAGTAGTTGTTGAGGAACCAAGTGTTGGCATGGAGGATTTGGTTGAGCCGGTGAAGGAAATTATCATGCCGGCACCTACTATTTCTGCTAGGCCGTGTCAAGTAGTCGTTGAGGAATTGGTCGTTGACATGGTGGAAATAGAGGAGCCGATCACACACACACTTGGCAGCGAATTAGGCAAGAAGGATTGTTCTTGTGTTGATGAGCCTGAAGAAGAGGCAAGCGAGTTTGAGTTTATACCACATGCTATCATGGATCCCGAGCTTCCCTCTCCTTCGGTAGTTTCTATGGAGATATCACTTCCTCCCCCGATTGATGTTGAATGCCGCGGGGACGAGCTGCAAACCACATCATATTTAACCATCCAGGGAGTTTTCTCACACATTCATCATACTTTTCATTCCGTATTTTATATTGATGACTATGTGTGGAAGTTGTTTTTTGGGAATGTGTCCACATCTCTCTCTTACACAACATGTCTCCTTCTTTATATAGGTACACACTTTGAGGAGATGCTTGGGGTTATGAATGTGACTACCATTGACACGTTCAGATGAGGAGCATTAGAGGAGGAGCAAAAGGAGCTGATAGAGCAGCTGTCTCCACCGTTGTACATCCGAGATCCACCTTTTGACCGTTGTGATTTCTATCCAGTAGTGTAGATAAATAAAATAAATGTTTTATTTTATTGCTTTTGTATGATTTTCTTTTCTTTTCTAGGATCTTTTGCCGAGATCCAATACTCTTCTCACATTGAGGACAATGTGTATTTTAAGGTGGGGGGAGAGTGTTAGAATCTTTATAAATGATAGGATTTTTGCTTAGAATTTTTTTGACATCCATTTTGCCATCACCCAACATCATGCATATATATCATTTACCTTCATTGCTCATTTGCTAGCTTTGTTCTTAATCCCTTACATGCGTCATATTCATACATACATTTGGATTCAAATCTTATGTTCAAATTTCTAAATTGTGATTGGCATGCATTTTAGCGATTTTTCTTCATGGGATCAATTTTAATATGTTATTCATAAAAATAGTGCATAATTCGATGAATTCTATCTTCGATGGGGTTTGGATTAGTTTTGTGCAAACTTTGTGATGCACGAGTTGTATTAAGTCTTTAGTGTAGATTGGGTTTCAATTTGATGGTGTTTGGCCTTGGATATATGCTTGGTTTATGCTTGAGGAGTGGTTGATTGGTGTGTTGGATCTAAAAAGAAAGAAAGAACGAACGAAAGAAAGAAAAACGAAA
Source organism: Scilla litardierei (assembly GCA_030789695.1). NCBI lineage: Eukaryota > Viridiplantae > Streptophyta > Magnoliopsida > Asparagales > Asparagaceae > Scilla > Scilla litardierei. The sequence continues at coordinate 73,788,258 of CM061142.1, forward strand.
AGAAAAAGAAAAAAGAATAAGTGCATTGTTCTTCTAGTTTTGTCAAGTAGCCGGGTCCTCACAAAACATTGGGGATTCACGTCGAAAGATAGGATATAGGGGAGTGAACAAGAGAAAAATAAATGAATCTTAGGTGATTCGAGTTATTAGGTCCGCGGGGTCCCTTTTGGCCCAATGCCCCAAAATCTTCTGATTTGGGAGTCATTGACCGAACCCTCGTTACATGGGTCATCCTAAGTTTTATATAAAAAACATGAATAAACATGATCCACATATCAAACTTATATGAATTAAGAAATCTAAGTGTTGTTTTTGGCCAAGTTCTTGAATGTTGTGATACTATGACACGCTTATGCTTTAATGTCAATGAATGCAAACTTTTTTGTGCTTTGTTGGTTTGAGCCATATTGAAGTATTGCTCTTGGATTTGCTCTCTTTTATGAGTTGGTATATTGAAATTGAGATTATGTTGGAAATTTTCCATGTGCCATGAATATTGTGGAATTTGATGTGTGCTATGTGGTGAATCTGAATATATCGCTCGTTTTGTTAGGGGCTAGCAAAAATCTAGTTAGGGTGTGTGATTCGGGATATAAATTGTATATTTATCCTCCCATTTTGGTGCTCTTTGTGCATGTGTCGTTCACATTCTTACTCCATTACTCGCGTTTTCATGATATTATCATATTTTGGAGCTTATCGTTTTTATATGCATAAAACATAATTTTTACAGCTTATTCGCATCCTCATCTTGGTCTCCTGCTATTTTTCAGTTTAATTTATTGAAGTCCCTATTCCAACGCATATTTTTTCCGAATTTTTGGAGGTCAGAGCAATTTACTGCATTTTTTGGAAAACAGTGTGACGATGCTGAAAATTTCTGGGATGGAAATTCTGTTATTCCTCCCCTTGCGCAGAATTCTGCTATCATTTCAGTGTATATTCCGGCCTAGTGATATTTCTATGTCATAGTACACTTTGTTACGGTTCCATCACCGCCTAGAATGAGTCATTCTGAGGTCGGATGATTTTTCTAGAATTTTTGCAAGACAGGGTGACGGTGCGGAAATTTTCTACTGTTTTGGGCAATGCTTGCGGGTTTGGGCCAGAATTCAACCCGATTGACTTAATTCCAGACCCATTTTGGCTGAGCCTATTTTTAGGGCTTCTTCCCATCATTCCAATCTCCTTCTTCTTCATTCTTAGAGTTAGAGGCCATTGGAGAGGAGCAAGAAAGCTTGGAGGAGCCGAACGCGCCGCCTCGGGAGTGACACCTCGGGTGACTTCATTCTTTCTCTCCTGTATCTTAGATTTAGGGTTATTGTATGTAATTGGATGATTTTAGAGATGAATGATTTCATTTACATGCTTTCCTCTTAATCTATGGTGTTTATGTGTTTGATTCATTGCTGGGGTATGTTTTAATTCTCATTTCGTGCTTGGGCTTTCATCTTTGTGATTGGGTTGTGAGTTCATGCGGGAGATTCGAAACCAAACCCGGGTCGTCACTTGTTGGTAGGCCTAACTGTTGGATCTGGATCTAAGCCTAGAGGGGGGGTGAATAGGCTTATAAAAATTCTCGTGCAACCCACGAGAAATTACACGCAGTTATAGCAACCAGATGCAGAGTATAGAAAAACAGTCACAACATGCACAGGCGATATACCCTGGTTCGGTCGCACCCACGACCTACATCCAGCCCCAAAAGCAATACTAGATTATTAGAGTTAACTGGTACAACCTGTAGCTAGGGCACCAACCCTACACTCACCTGGCTCTCAGCACCTGCACTCACCAAAGTGCCCAAACAATAACAATACTAGTAAAGCTCTCTCTCTTGGCTAGTCCCAACTAGCCAAGTCCCCAAAACAAATAAAAATTGTTCTACAAAGTTCACAACACCAATATCACAAAATATAACAGAGTATGAGTTTAGAATTGCTCAGTTGTGATGGTGTCGATGTCTCTGTCGTTCAGCACGTGGTCAGATCAATCTGACATGAGGTAGTCCAGCTTCTCTAGTCCCAAGTCCTGGATGATGATCTGAAAGTGTCGATCTCTAGGTTGCAACTTCTGTGCTTCAAGACTTGAGGCCTAGAGAAATTATTTGAAGTAGTCTGTCTCTTCAATTTTTACAACTGTCCCCAAAGGCGACTCTCGGAAATCTGCAAGCACAAACAGATGAAGCACAAAGCTCTTGCGGTTCTTTTTTTTTGGATCCTGGGTGTAAGGTCATGCGCAAAGATCTCTTGAAGAAAGATTCGGCCCCTTAAAAAAATATCACTCAAAGAAAATTCCTTGAAGAAAATAATCGGCCCCTTAAAAATGGCACTCAAATGAATTCCTTTGTGCTCAGATTTTCAAAACAAATTGACAGACTTTGACCACTCTTTGATTGATGAACATCACGCATGAAAACCAATGGAAAAAAAAAATCTGCCTCCTCTTTAAAAACCGAGTGATGATCCCCACACAGAATAAAATGCAAGTGCTCCAATTTTTTTAAAAGAATGGAAGAAGCAAGGTGCGGCTCACAAGGATCAACAAGTGCTCTAAAAAAATCAAAATGAAGAAGTACCCTTCAGTAAAAATTCGGCCTTTAAAATTTTCGCACAGGGTTTTTTGTGTATGCTCTCTGGATGGCGGCTTCTCAACAAAAACCCTCAAAAATTAAAACCCCAAAGAAAATCTCGGTTGCTCATAGAAGCTCGGATGTTTGCTTTCCCTCTGTTGGGATCTTTTATGTGAATGGCACTCACCTTTTTAAATTGCGGCTTTGGGTGATTTTTCCGAGAGAAAAAAAAGAATGCGTCCCCTGATTCCTTTTTGTTGACCTAGGCTTGGAGAGCTTTTTTCTAGTGGGGGTTTTATAAATATATATATATATCAGCAGATCTTAGCATGCTAACCCTCAAATAATCAAAGAATAGGGATTTTTAAATGGGCCGGCCTGGGTTATTTGTGCATTAAAAAATGTGCTCCTCAAGAGAAAACGATAAATGAATAGTGCGGCTTACAGAGATGTTAAAGGGGAGGAGTATTTTTGATGAGCTTCTTTTCCAAACGAAAAGAGGCTGCGGCCTTAAGAACCAAAACAAAAACACCTGATTTGATCATCCCCTTTGAATAGGAATAGGATATTGGCCAGGTCTTCTAATTTGAACTTGTGCACCAGTTAGTCTCTATCACACTCGCTTTGTTATCTCTCGAAGGATTTACCGACCTGTCATTCCTGAAACACTTAACACACATATTAGAAACGTTCACACACGTTTGTTATCATCAAACACGAAGTTCTTAGATGTTGTTACCAACATTCTCCCCCTTTTGATGATGACAAACTAAGTATAAAATTTGAGCAATGAAGTTCCAAATAGTGTGTGTGACAGTGTGGCAATAGTGAGTGACATGCAATGAGATGAAATGATGTGCAAGCAATGATGTATAACGTATATCAATAAGCATGCTCCCCCTACTTTTGTGCTTCCCCAATACTCATTAATGCTCCCCCTTAATCAAACAACCATATATTTGCGAGCATTACACAAATAGTACCAAATGACAAAAACCAAGCCCACCAAGTAATAAATACCAAATCTTCACCAAGTGAATACATACACCAAATCTTTCCAAATTTTTTCTCCCCCTTTGTTATCATCAAAAGCCACACCACGAAGTCAAAATCATATATTAGGCAGAAAGAGAGTATTATGAACCATTACCAACAATTGCATGCATACAATCATAGAATAGTCAAGGCAAAAGCCAATGAAATTAAACAACTACGACTTCAACACCAACGTGTACATGCGATGATTAAAATTGAAGCACATAAGGAGAACCATTAAGAAAATCAACCAAAAACAATCCACATTTTCCAAATAACAATCTATCACCTAGGATTGATTTTTCCCGCCTCATTAAAAAATGAGTTCAAGGTACCACACCCAAAACATAGCCAATATGGACTCTTAGATGTGGGGGTGGCATTGCTTGACGAGTAAATACACCAACGCTAAAGTTTACCCATAAAGCTTATGTTGGATACTCGTGGGTAATACCGTTGCCAAGAATTGTATCCATTTTTCATACGGAGCATGTATTTTCTTTTTCAATTTTTATACTTGTAGTAACATGTTTTTAATGCTCAATTTTTATCCATGGCACGGTATATCATATCCCTTAGATTTTCAGTTAAGTTTTCCTCCAACATTCACATTTCCAATTTCAAAAACGATATCTCCAAATGTGCAACAATAATAATATATGTGGAAGTGAAGTAGGTGGTGTAGAAATCAAGTTATTTTCAGTCATTGAACATGCCATGAGTATTTAGAAAGATGGACATGTGCATGTAGCAAAAGAAATAATACAACAATTCCTATGTAGATATGAAAATCATTCATGAACACTTCTTTTAATGAATCAAAGAGAAAGATACACAATGAAGCACCATTTTTTTTTCGTTTTTTTTCATTTTTTTTTGTTTTTGTTTTTTTTAATGCATGAGAAACTAAAGCAAACATGAGATGCAATCATACAAATAATAAAAAGAAATCATGCACACATAACAATGCAACTACTAGCACACAAACAAGAAAAAAGTTCAAGCATACAAAAAGCATGGAGTCTCGTACTAAGTTTTATCAATAATACCAAGCTCAAGACGAAGACGACAAAAGCGAGCCTCAACCAAAGGTTTGGTGAATATGTCTGCAAGTTGGGATTCCGTAGGAACAAACTCCACAGACACATCCTCTTTAGTGAGGTGATCTCTAAGAAAATGGTGTCTTACGTCAATATGTTTAGTACGAGAGTGGTGTACGGGATTATTAGAAAGATCTATGGCACTTTTGCTATCACATCGAAGAGGAACTCTTTTAAGAGCTAGTCCGTAGTCAGATAATGTTTGCATCATCCACAATACTTGAGCACAGCAACTGCCGAGGGCAATATACTCTGCTTCAGTGGTGGATAATGCAACACTATTTTGCTTACGACTAGACCATGAAACTAAAGAGTGTCCTAGCATAAAACAAGTGCCACTAGTGCTCTTTCTATCAGTTAAACTACCCGCATAATCAGCATCAGAATAACCCACCAAATCAAAGTTACCACTAGAAGGATACCAAAGGCCTAAAGTAGGTGTACTGATTAGGTACCTAAAGATCCTCTTAATGGCTTTCAAATGAGATTCTTTTGGGTTTGATTGAAAGCGTGCACACAAACATACAGCAAACATTATATCAGGCCTAGATGCAGTCAAGTACAATAAAGAACCAATCATACCTCGATATAGCTTTTGGTCCACTGCAACTCCTAGTTCATCTCTGTCCATTTTCGTGTTGGGGCACATCGGCGTTCCAATTCCTTTAGACTTCTCCATCCCAAACTTTTTCAGAAGTTCCTTGATGTATTTAATTTGAGATAGAAAGATGCCTTCCTTTCCTTGCTTTACTTGGAACCCCAGAAAATATTTCAGCTCTCCCACAAGGCTCATCTCAAACTGATCCTGCATGACTTTCTCAAACTTTTGACATAGAAGATCGTTAGTAGCACCATAAATAATGTCATCAACATAAATTTGCACAATGAGAAAGTCTTCAGATTCATGCATCAAGAATAGTGTATTGTCAGCACTCCCCTTTTTAAAATTATTTTCCAACAAATATGTGCTTAGACGGTCATACCAAGCGCGTGGAGCTTGCTTAAGACCATACAAAGCTTTTTCCAATTTATAAACATGATTTGGAAAATTATGGCTTTCAAAACCTGGGGGTTGCTCAACAAATACATCTTCTTTTAGGTAGCCATTAAGAAAAGCGCTTTTTACATCCATTTGTTTCAGTTTGAGCCCTTTATAACTTGCAAAAGCTAGCAAGATTCTAATGGACTCAAGCCTAGCAACTGGTGCAAAAGTCTCATCCACATCAATCCCTTCAATTTGATTATACCCTTTAGCTACCAACCTAGCCTTGTTTCTAATAACATTACCAGATTCATCATGCTTATTCTTAAACACCCACTTAGTACCAACTACAGGATAATCAGTGGGTCTAGGTACTAGTTTCCAGACATTATTCCTAACAAATTGATTTAATTCCTCTTGCATGGCCAAAACCCAACTTTCATCTTCTAAAGCAATATCTATAGTCTTAGGCTCTATTACAGAAATAAAGTCACCATAAATACATAGAGCGCAAAGATCTCTAAAAGAGGAACGTGTGCGAATACCTGCCGTAGGCTCACCTAGGATTAAGTCTGGTGGGTGGTTTGGAGTGAATCTCAACTCTCCTCTGGTAACTGCTTCATCTTGTATTTCTGTCGAATCAGTTTCAGCTTCTTTCTGTATTTCAGGTTGCTCCTCATTAACTTTTGGAATGCCTTGTTGTTCTACATTTTCCTCTTCAATGTTCTGCCTGCAATCCAAAGAATTTATATCAGATTCATCAAACTTTACATTTATAGATTCAACAATTGCAAGTGTGCGTTTATTATAAATCCTGTATGCTCTGCTCCTTGCTGAATATCCTACGAACACTCCCTCATCTGATTTTGATTCAAAGGTGCCAAGCTGATCTGCAGTATTTAATATAAAGCACCTGCATCCAAAAACTCTAAAGTAAGAAACTTTCGGGGTGTTGCCATGCCATAATTCATAAGATGTTTTATTTAGTATAGGTCTAAGCATAACTCTGTTGCATACATGGCATGCCGTATTAATGGCCTCAGCCCAAAAAGACATAGGCAAGCTATATTCATTTAACATACTCCTAGCCATCTCTTTTAATGTGCGATTCTTTCTCTCGACCACCCCATTTTGTTGAGGTGTTCTAGGAGAAGAGAATTCATGTAAAATTCCTTTTTCAAAACAAAACTTTTCAAAAATAGCATTTTCAAACTCACCTCCATGATCGCTTCTAATTTTTACAATGGAGGAGTTTTTCTCATTAGAAACTTGTATGCAAAAATTTTGAAAATGGTCAAATGAGTCTGATTTTTTGGCTAGGAAGTATACCCATGTATATCTAGAGAAATCATCCACCAATACTAAGCAATACTTTTTACCTTCTAGGCTAGCAATGTCTGTTGGACCAAATAAATCCATGTGCACTAATTCCAATATACGTGTGGTGGCAACTTCATTAATGCTAGAGAAAGTAGTTCTGGTTTGCTTACCTTTGGTGCATGCCACGCACAACTTACCATTCTCATATGTCTGATGCGGTAGTCCTCTTACCAAATTTTTGCTTTCGAGCTTCTTTATCAATCCCATGCTTGCATGTGCTAATCGTCTATGCCATAGTGTGGCCTCTTCTTCACCTACAAGCAAGCATTTAGAAACAGTTAGTTCTTCAATCATAAGAGTATACACATTATTCTTTCTATTTGCAGTAATAATAATGTCACCTGTGGATCTATCAATGATTCTACAAAGTTTTTCATCAAATTCAACTTTCATACCTTTGTCACACAGCTGACTGATAGAAATGAGGTTATGTTTCAACTTTTCAACCAATAGGACATCTGTAAGCCGAAAGGTGTCGTTACCTACAACACCTTTACCAATTACCTTGCATTTTCCATTGTCCCCTAAAGTAACACTTCCTCCTTCATGCTTTGTAAGGCTAAGGAACTTTTCTCTTTCACCTGTCATGTGTCTTGAGCAGCCAGAGTCTAAGTACCACTCACACTTTTGTTCCTTAGCCGTGCCATGTACCTACACATAAGAAGAGCATGATATGTGTGACCTAGGAATCCAAATAGGTCCACTAGTGTTAGTCACTTTATTTTTTGGAACCCAAATTTGCTTAAATTTGATGTTGGTATTCCTATACTTGCAATTATAATAAGCATGACCAACACCACCACATGTATAACATTTAGCAAACATGCTTCTTCCTACGCCAGTTTCTTTTTGATTCTTTCTATAAATTTTAGGCCTCTCATCAATTTTATTTCCATATCCCAAGCCACGCCTGTTATTTCCTTGTATCTGATTACCTAGAATAATGTCTAATGAATGCTTTCCAACACCAAATTTTTTAATAGACAATTCAAGATCAGATATTTTAGACTTTAAAGACATGTTCTCATTAACAAGCATGGTACATTTACTAATGAAGGCCTTCTTGTTCTCTTCTTCACTCTTTTTCAGATTAGCCATCTTCTTTTCTAGCTCTTTGTTTTCATTTATTAGCATGCAAAATTTCTCATTTAATAATTCATTTTCAACTTCTAGCTTAACCATATTTAGTTTGAACATGCTAATGTCTTTAAGCAAAGTGGAGCAATTCAGACACTCAGTTTCAGTAGGCATACAAGATTTTCCCTTTTCCAAAGAACTAATAGTAGATTTACATGCAACAAGTTTTTCTTTAATTTCATCAACTTCTAATGACATATTATAATTGTCTTGTTGCAATTCAAAATTGGCATTTTTAAACTTCTCTATATGAGATTCAAGTAACTCAACAGTTGATTCCAACCTTTCAATTTCATCTTGCATTTCTTTAAAGGTAGTCACTAGTTGAGCTTTAGTTAAAGATTTTACCTGATCTAGTTCTCCCATCAGACAGAGAGAGGAATGTGCAACTTCCTCTTGAGATTCATCCTCGCTGTCCATATCCCATGTGAGCACCAAAGATTTTCCCTTTTGCTCCGCAGTGCTATTCTTTCCTTGAGGGCATTGTTTCATAAAATGTCCCTGTTTTTTACATTTAAAACATGTAACCGGATCAGTAGTATTCTGCTCAAAAGATTTATTATTAGAATTAAATTTAGAGCGATTAAACCTTTTCAGCATCTCTGATCTCCCGTTGCCAGTTCTGATATATTTCTTGAAGCTTCTCACCAAAAAGGCCTCCTCTTCATCTCCATCTTCATCCTCCTTAGCCTGAAGGGCTATTGCCTTTGAAGTCTTCAATTCATCTTTCTCTCTCAATTCAATGCTCTGCAGCTCTAGCTCGTGGGACATCAGGTTCCCTATCAGATCCTCCACTTTCATCTGCGATAAATCCCTTGCTTCCTGAATAGCTGTGATTTTAGGACGGAAGGTGCTAGGCAATGCTCTTAAGATTTTTCTGATTTGCTCCAGACTCGAGTACGGCTTTCCAAGAGAGGTAGATTTGTAGACGATGTCTGTGAACCTCGCAAACATCTCTTTAATTGACTCTGATGGAAGCATGCGGAAGCTTTCATATTCAGTGCTGAGTAGCGCAAGTCTGGACTCCTTAACCTGCGATGTACCTTCATGAGTCACCTCCAGAGTATGCCAAATTTCCTGCACAGTTTGACATTGAGATATACGGTTAAACTCAGCTTTATCTAAAGCACAGATCAATGCATTCATAGCTTTGTTATTCAATGAAAAACGTTTCTTATCAAAGTCATCCCACTTATCTTCTGGTTTTATCATTTCATTATTAGCAACATTAATGGTGGGAGGTTTATAGCCTTTTTCTACAATGCTCCATACATCATAAACAACAGCAGCTAAATAAATCCTCATCCTAGTTTTCCAATAGGCAAAGTCAACACCATTAAACTTGGGGGGACGTGAAATAGACTGACCCTCAGCAAAAGCAGAATCAGACATATTCATAGACATGATCAACTAGGCTAGATCCTCTAAACTGGCTCTGATACCACTTGTTGGATCTGGATCTAAGCCTAGAGGGGGGGTGAATAGGCTTAGAAAAATTCTCGTGCAACCCACGAGAAATTACACGCAGTTATAGCAACCAGATGCAGAGTATAGAAAAACAGTCACAACATGCACAGGCGATATACCCTGGTTCGGTCGCACCCACGACCTACATCCAGCCCCAAAAGCAATACTAGATTATTAGAGTTAACTGGTACAACCTGTAGCTAGGGCACCAACCCTACACTCACCTGGCTCTCAGCACCTGCACTCACCAAAGTGCCCAAACAATAACAATACTAGTAAAGCTCTCTCTCTTGGCTAGTCCCAACTAGCCAAGTCCCCAAAACAAATAAAAATTGTTCTACAAAGTTCACAACACCAATATCACAAAATATAACAGAGTATGAGTTTAGAATTGCTCAGTTGTGATGGTGTCGATGTCTCTGTCGTTCAGCACGTGGTCAGATCAATCTGACATGAGGTAGTCCAGCTTCTCTAGTCCCAAGTCCTGGATGATGATCTGAAAGTGTCGATCTCTAGGTTGCAGCTTCTGTGCTTCAAGACTTGAGGCCTAGAGAAATTATTTGAAGTAGTCTGTCTCTTCAATTTTTACAACTGTCCCCAAAGGCGACTCTCGGAAATCTGCAAGCACAAACAGATGAAGCACAAAGCTCTTGCGGTTCTTTTTTTTTGGATC